>CM040119.1:88279000-88845719 GCA_022559845.1 Amorphophallus konjac
GCAGGTGGCGGAGGCTGAAAAATAGACGGATGAGGCCGAGTGGAGGTTAGACGAGGCGAAGCGGGAGAAGGCCGAGCTCACTGGTAGGGTGGGATCGACCGGGGCGGAGGTGCTCGAGTAGTACAAATGCTCGGAGGCCTACTGGGTCGACCTTAAGGAGGCTGCCCTCCCCTACTACGAGTTAGCACTTCGCCGAGGCATATGCAAGGGGTTCAAGCAAGGCTACGACCGGGCCGTCTCTTATGTCGAGGAGCAAGCGTCCGAGACAATTGATTTCTCATCCGGGCAATGCTATGACTCAGACTTGTCATCCTCCAGTTCCTCTGCGTTGGAGGAAGAAGATCAAGGGGGCTCTTTGTCTGAGGGGCCGCCAATTCCGGATGCCTCGGGAGGGCACGCAACCGAGGCAGTTCCCACGCCGGTTGGGTCAGTGCCAGGGTCGGCCGTCGCCGAGGGTGCCGGGGGCAGACCGTCTGAGCCTTCCACTTCCGAGCATTAGGGTGGGCCAGAGGCCTAATGTATCTGCATTGCTTTCTCTTTTTGCATGTCTTTTCCTTTTCCAAAGGAAAACTTTCCTTGTTGTGTAGGGAAAAAGTAAGGGAATAGCATTATGATGAAGACTTAACTGTTTCGTATCGCCATTACCGTATTTTGTTCAGCGTATCTGCAGTAGTTGGAAAGTGCCGATACTTTCTGCGGGGATCTCACCTGATGGTTGGGTGAGCGTCTGACAAGGTGTCTTTCTGTTCTCTCATGCTTTGAATGTTTGGCTGCTTCGTGTGTCCCGCTGGGTGGAAACGAGAAGTTTGAGATGACCATTCGTAGGGAGAGGTCCCTTTGGCATGTTTTCGAGGGGAGAATCATTTAAGGCAAATAGCCTCCCTTCGCCTATAAAAGGTCTGAATGATATCTCTTACTCTCCACCGCTTAAGGTTTTCCCCGACAGTCTTTCCTCATTCTCTCTTCATGTAGCGTTGTGCCATTATATTTGAAGCATGGAAGATGCTACGTAAGATGAGGCTGTCGATGACAGGGGGCAGAGAGTCCTTGCTGCTTCTGGTTTAAAGAGGGTTTGACGGCCGGTGGACAGATTTAAAGAGGGTTCGACGTACGGAGGCACGTCGTATTCTTTTTATCAGTTCCGGCGGTGCTTGCGGGGGGGGGGGGGGGGCGAGATGGTGGATGGATGGGGGCATCAGGCATCCCTGCCGCCCGTCCCTTCCTGCTCGCTCCATGGAGGGGAGGAGGAAGCCAATTAAGCTCCCTCCTTTTCGGGCTTTCCCCTGCCTCCTGGTCCAGCTCTACTGGTTTCTTTTCCCTCTTCTACTCTTCTCATGATTTCGTTCACTCTTCGGAGGGTGCCTGCACTCTCTTCCTTCCAAAGAGTTGGTAGATTGGCGGGGAGGATGCCTTCATATGTGTTCCCTCTTCCCCTTCCTCCATCTCTGTCAACTTGGAAGGTAGCCTTGTCCTTCCTAATCCCTCTGTCACCTTTCTTCCGAGCTACCCGAGCGAACGGGGTCGACTACCCTTTATCCGAGCCAGTTTCTGCACAAGGCTGAGTCAGTGGCTGGATGCAGGAAGGTCAACCGAGTCAGCGGAGCGATGGGCTCATACGGCAGCGCTAGATGGATTTTTTGCATTTTTGACATGTATTTTCTTGGCTTCGGCCTTTCTGATGTACAAGCGAGTTGTTTGAATAAAGAAAAGGAGGCTTTTGTTTTATTTCATGTCATTTACACCATGCTCAATATTCAGAAGTAGAACTTGCGTAGTGTAGTCACGTTCCAGGTCCGAGGGATGGGCTCTCCTTCCATCGTGGATAGCCTGCATGCTCCTTTCCCGAGCGTTTCGACCACTCGGTAGGGGCTTTCCCAATTAGGGGATAGCTTGCCCGCCGCCTCAAGTGGTCGAGAGGCTTCGGCTTTCTTGAGGATGAAATCTCCAGGTTGAAAGTGTCTATCTCGGACTTTGGCGTTGTAGTATCGAGTGAGGCGACGTTGATATTCCGTTGCTCGGATGCTGGAAATCTCTCGGAGCTCATCTGCTAGGTCGAGGTTTTCGAGTAATTTCTGGTCGTTTGGCTCGTGCGAGAAACAGATGACTCAGAGGAAGAGATTGGCAATCTCCAATGGGATAACGGCCTCGGTGCCGTACACCAACTGAAAGGGACTTTCACCAGTTGCCGTTCTGGGAGTCGTTCTGTGTGACCAAAGTACATTCGGCAATTCCTCAAGCCAGTTGCCCTTGGCTTTACCGAGCCTGATCTTGATGCCTTTTAAGATAGTCTTGTTGGCATTTTTGACCAACCCGTTAGCCTGAGGGTGGGCGACCGAGGTGAAGTGATTGCGAATGTTTAGGTCGGCGTATCCGTCTCGAAAATAGCGAGAATCAAATTGCCGAGCATTATCGCTCACTATCACTCAGGGGATGCTATACCGACAGATGATCGATTTCCAGATGAAACTCCAGATGACTGTCTCAGTGATTCTTGCTGTGGCTTTGGCCTCGATCCATTTGGTGAAGTAGTCGATGGCGACGATGACGAACTTCTTCTAGGCTTGAGCCGTGGGGAACGGCTCGAGGATGTCGATTCCCTAGCGAGCGAAAGGATATGGCTCGGCTAGGGTAACGAGCTCCATTGCCGGCTGATGGACCAAGTGGTCAAGTCACTGGCATCGGTCGCAGTGCTATACGTAGGTCGAGCAGTCGCGCTGCAGAGTGGTCCACCGATAACCTTGCCGTAACAAGATCATGGAGAGTGACCTTCCTCCCAAATGTGCTCCCCACAGGCCTTCGTGAACTTCTTGAATTGCTCGGTTGGCTTCGTCAGTACTGAGGCACTTCAGGAGAGGACCGAAGAAGGATCTTTGGTAGAGAGTGCTGCCTAGAACGACAAATTTCTGAACTTGGTACTTCAATCTTCAGACTTCCCGGGGGTCGGGAGGCTCTTGAGAGTCTTGGAGCCACAATAAGTAGGGGGTGCGCCAGTCACTTGGGGAGGCCTGGTCAATAGCCAGGAGCTCCGAATCGATGCTCGGTCGCTCTTGCTCTTCGAGAAGGACCGATCGAGTACCCTCAGGGTCAAGAGAGGAGGCCAGTCGAGTGAGGGCGTCCGCTCAAGAGTTTACTTCCCGAGCTATTCGAACTACCTCAAAACTCTCGAACTGTTGTGCCACGGCTCTGACCAGCTGGAGGTATTTGATCATCGATGCTTCTCGAGCTTCGTAATCACCGTTGACCTGGCCAACGACTAGTTGGGAGTCAGTGTAAATTCTGACTCGGTCAGCCCCAATCATCGGGCCATGCAGACTCCCGAGATAAGGGCTTCGTACTCGGAGGCGTTGTTGGACGCTTGGAAGTTGAACTTCAAGGCGTATTGTAGCTCTGCTCCTTCGGGGGACTTCAGGAGGATTCCAACGCCGCTTCCGGCCGAGTTGGAGGATCTGTCGACGAACAGTTCCCAGGTTGGCCCGGGCGCAGACGAAGATTTTTCTTCGATCGGGATAGTGCTCTCGGCGATGAAGTCAGCGAGCGCCTATCCTTTGATAGCCGAGCGAGGCCGGTATGATATATCGTAGGCCCCAAGCATGATGGCCCACTTGACGAGGCATCCCGAGGCTTCAGGGTGAGCGAGGATCCTCTTCAAAGGTTCGTCAATCACCACGATGATGGAATGTGATAACGTAAAAGTTCATCGTTTAAAACATGCATATCAATCTTAAAATTTCCAACTCGCACTAGATGAAGGTAAGACATAATAAGGTGGTGAGAAGGGTCGAATCCACAGGGAAGAAGAGATTTTTGAAGTTAAAAACCTTGGAGTCCTTTAGAAAACACTTGTGATTTTGTTTTGTTTAAAGAAAATAGTGAAATGAAGAACAAACCAAACACTTAATTAAAAACACCTATGATTATGCGCCTATGCTATAGAAATTAATTACATGAAGTGAAAAGAAGAGATAGAAGAAGGGGGTAGAGATGGAAGAAGATCAAGAACTAGATCAAGAGAACAAGTTTCATTAACTTAAAAGAAGAGTACATGAAATGTGAAATAAGTTTACACTAATGATACAATGAGATTACAATGAAGTGAAATAAAACTAAAGCAATAACAAAAAGAGGAGCCTAAGGTGTGAAGATGGTAGTAGCAATGGTGATGACGCCGTCGTCTCCTCCTCGCCGAGCCTTGGAGAGGATCGCTCCGCCTTGAAAGAGATCGCCGTGGAAAGAGGTGGATGAAGAAGCTGTCGCCGTCCACATAACGAGCCTTGGAACGTCGCCCGTCTTGATGTGCACGCCGTCATGAAAGGGGAGTTGTGGAGGACAAACTTTGGAGAGAAATATAGAGAGAAATGTGGAAGGGTTTGTGTGGAGATGAAGAAAGAAGAAGATGGGAGAGTAAAACAGTGAGAAAATAAATATAACTCAAACAAAGAAGAATTGTAGGAAGTGATAGAAGAAGAAAATCTAGATCTACATAAGAGGAAGAACGTTGATGAAGAACTCAGAGAGAAAAGAAGAGTGGAAGGGCTTCCAAACTGAGAAATAACAAAAGCTAGCACCTCGGATGAACAGTGAAATTATAGGACAGCAAGTTGAAAAATGAGAAATAACTTTCAAACCAGAAAGAATTAGAAGATGGCGTAGAAGAAGAAGTTGAAGACCTTTTAAAAAAAACAACTTTTCTGAAGAAAGCAAGAGGAGAAAATGACTAGAAAGGTGAGAAACAAGGGGAAGATTAAAGAGAAACACTGGTTCACAGATGAACATGATAGCACAGTGAAAAACACGACATAGCTTGAACACTAGAAGGAACTAGAAGATGCTCCAGAAGAAGAAGTTGTAGAGAACTTAAAAATAAAGAACTTTGATGAAGCGTGCATGAGCTGAAAACGAACTTACAAGGGAGAACTCGGAGGCCCAAGGTTGGGAGAGAAATTGCCAAAAGAAGAACTCCCTTCTCCTTCTTGTCATGGGCTATTTATAGAAAAAGTTGGGTAGATGGAGGGTGGAGATTGTATCAAAGGAGATGGATGGATAGGATTTAAGTAGAATATGATGCATGGGGAAGAGAAAAAGTAGGTGAGTACACCCTCCTTGGGCTTTGGACAACCCCATTCCCAAGACTCATCATTCCTCTCCTTTATTTCAAACTTTGAATGTCCTTTTCCTCCTTTTCAAACTTAAACTTTGGATTCCTCCTTTTCAAACTTTGAATTCAAAATTTTGAACTTTCCTTTCCCTCCAACCAAAATATTTTGAATTCTTTATTTGACTTGATCAAAATGGTGATGACCCTTTTGCCCCCGGCTTCTTTTGTAATTACCTTCGGTGTCCTACACACACATAATTACACGTTAGTCCATAAAAATTATCACAATGTGCACATAAATTTCAAATGCTCATGATTATGCAATTTAGAATTAATGATCATGGCCCTCAACTTCAAATTATTATATATAAAATTGCCAAATTAATCAATTTACGTGAAAGCTCCAATTTAAATGCGGAGTTGAGGTTAACTATGAAATATGCATAATTGCCTAATTATATGCACATAAAATGGTGTATATGCAATGAATTGTCATAACAAATGGACACTTATCACACCCCCCAACTTACTCATTGCTAGTCCCTTAGCAATGCCAATAAATTGAATTTTAGGACTAACAAGAGTTTACAAACTTCATGCTCTCATATCTAGTTTTCCCTTCATAGAATCAACCAAAGATTAGGAATCTGA
This sequence comes from Amorphophallus konjac, assembly GCA_022559845.1. NCBI lineage: Eukaryota > Viridiplantae > Streptophyta > Magnoliopsida > Alismatales > Araceae > Amorphophallus > Amorphophallus konjac. The sequence continues at coordinate 88,284,747 of CM040119.1, forward strand.
AATCATTAATGCACACTAACCTTATGTAGGAACTTAATAGTACATGATTAAGAATTCAAATTAAAGTTCAATAGCACTTATGCATGTGTAACTACCAAATCCACAGTTTAGACAATTGCATCCCCCATTCGCTATTCCAAGTAAATGCCTTTCAACCCTGCACCTCTTAGATTAGAGCATTAAGTATATTAGCTTTTTTGTCTGCCTTATTGCTTTGTCCCTTTGGGATCTTTTATAGCACACATGATGCTGCACTATCCCTTCACTGTTTTGCGCGAACCTCAGCACGTCTTAAGTGAAGTAGGCCCGGTTATTAAGATCAGGGTTCCCTTTTCTATTTGACGCTAACCTCAACACGTCTTAGGTGAAGTAGGCCCGGTTACTAAGAATTGGGACATTTTTCATGGTGTTCTTTTCTTCTTTTTTTCTTTTTCTTTTTTTTCATTTTTTTTCATAGTGCCATTGCACTTATTTGATAGATAATTTGGCAGAAAGCTTTGTATAAAGATCTCTTTTCTTAAGAAGTGCAGAATATCAGATAATATACCTAAAATAGCAGAGGGCTTGTCTTACTTGTTTCATTAGTGTGTAATGTAAATATTTTTTTAAGTGCACATGAACTTTAAAGGGATTCTTATATCAATTTTTCATGGCTAGATTGACTAAATTTTCCATCATCCTTCTCCCTAGTCTTTTCTATTCCAGAATTACTTTTAAATTAAGAATGAATCATGAAACTCAAAATGGGGTTTACATCTTTCTACTTTCATGCAATGATGACATGCAAGACAGAACTCCTATCAGGTTGTGCTATATGCATCATGAATATTTTTCTCTCCCCCCCAACTTGAGTGACATTGTCCTCAATGGCATGTAGAATGTATGAACATGACAATGCATACATGAATGCTTGGGAAGGAAAGGTACAACCTGGGGTGCGTAGACGTGGCTATTTTGATAGGCAGTTTTGCGAACGACTTCTTCCAGCTCTTATAAACACAAATGAAAATGACTCACTAGATTTTTACAGAGAAATAGTTGGGTTGCCTCCCAACAAGCGCTAAGTTTGACGTCTTCAGCCAGACGACATTCTTGTATATATCATGGGTCACTTAGTGGGAGTGATTCCTTTGATGGAAGTTGTGTGTTCTCCAAGTAGAGTTTGAGACGCTGACCATTGACAGTGAAAATTTGACCATTTTTAGGATCTAAAATTTTTACAGCACCATGATCAAAGACTTTGAGCACAACAAATGGTCCATCCCATCTAGACTTTAATTTTCCGGGGAATAAGCGCAACCTTGAATTAAAGAGCCAAACTTTTTGATCAGGTTGAAATGATTTTCTCACAATGTGTTTATCATGAAAAGCTTTGGTCTTGGCTTTATAAATCTTGGCATTTTCATAGGCTTCATTCCTCAACTCCTCCAACTCATTTAGTTGTAGGGCCATATGAGATCCCGCTTGGCCCAAGTCAAAATTGAACTGTTTAATAGCCCAATAGGCCCTATGCTCAAGCTCAACGGGTAAGTGACAAGCTTTCCCAAAGATTAACCTATATGGAGACATTCCAATGGGGGTTTTGTATGCTGTTCAATAGGCCCAAAGAGTATCATCCAATCTTTCGGACCAATCCTTCCTATCAGGCCTAATAGATTTCTGTAGGATATTTTTGATCTCCCTATTGGATGTCTCTACTTGGCCACTTGTTTAGGGGTGATAGCGGGTGGCAATCTTATGAGTGATCTCATATTTCCCGAGAAGAGCTCGGAATTGGGCATGAGTGAAATGAGAACCTCCATCACTAATGATCGCCCTCGGACACCCGAACCTTGAAAATATATTCTTTCGGACAAACTTCATGACAACTTTGTGATCATTAGTCCGGGTGGCAATGGCTTCAATCCATTTAGACACATAGTCGACTGCCACAAGAATGTACTCATGTCCGAATGATGGTGGAAAGGGCCCCATAAAATCAATTCCCCAAACATCAAAGATTTCGACCACTAGAATGGGGTTGAGTGGCATCATATTGCGTTTGCTCATGTTTCCAATGGCTTGACACCTAAGACAAGTCTTACTAAATTCATAGGCGTCTTTGAAGAGAGTGGGCCAGAAGAATCCACTTTGCAACACTTTGGCGGTTATTTTCTTTCCCGCGAAGTGTCCCCCACAAGATAGAGTGTGACAAAAATTCAGGACGCTTTGTTGTTCTTCCTCGGGGACACATCTCCTAATTATTTGATCTGGACCTACGTGGAACAATTCAGGATCTTCCCAGCAATAGTGTTTGATTTTGGCAAAGAAATGTTCTTTTTCATGTTTAGACCACCCATTAGGAATTTGTCTCACAGCTAAGTAGTTGACAATGTCTGCGAATCATGGGAGTTGACTATGGGTGATGGACAGGAGATGTTCATCTAGAAATGAATCTTGCAAAAGAGCATTATCAGTTGTGAGAATCCGAGAAAGATGATCGGTAACTTTATTCTCAGAACCTTTTTTATCTCGGATCTCAAGATCAAATTCTTGGAGTAGGAGGATCCACCTAATGAGTCTAGGTTTGGCATCCTTCTTAGAGAACAAATATTTGAGAGCTGAGTGATCAGAGTACACAATGACTTTTGCCCCTAAGAGATATGATTGAAATTTTTCAAGGGCAAAGACAATAGCTAACAGCTCCTTTTCCGTGGTGGTGTAGTTAAGCTGAGCATCGGCGAGGGTGCGACTCGCATAATATATCACCACCGGACACTTGTCAATTCTTTGGCCTAGAACTGCCCCGGTAGCATAGTCAGAGGCATCACACATGATTTCAAAAGGTAAAGACCAATTAGGAGATTGGAGAATGGGTGCCTTGGTCAAAGCCTCTTTAAGGGTATTGAAAGCCTCAAGGCAGGCAACATCTAAACGGCATGGAGTGTCTTTGGCCAAGAGAAGATTTAACGGGCGGGCAATCTTAGAAAAGTTACTTATGAACCGGCGGTAAAAACCGACATGGTCGAGGAATGAACGAATTTGCCTCACAGAGGTCGGAGGAGGGAGATTAGAAATAAGGTCGATCTTGGCTTTATCCACCTCTATACCCTGTTCAGACACAATATGGCCCAAAGCTATGCCCTCTTGAACTATGAAGTGACTCTTTTCCTAACTAAGAACAAGGTTGGTTTCAATACATCTCGCAAGCACTTTCTTTAAATTTTCCAAGCAGTATTCAAATGACTCCCCAAACACAGAAAAATCATCCATAAAGATCTCCAAGAATTCTCCTACCATATCAGAGAAAATGGCCATCATACACCTTTGAAAAGTGGCCGGTGCGTTGCAAAGACCGAATGGCATTCTCCGAAAGGCAAATGTTCCATATGGACAAGTGAATGTGGTCTTCTCTTGGTCTTCCGGATAAATGGCCACTTGATTGTACCCAGAATATCCATCTAGGAAACAAAAATATCTTTGGCCCGCCAATTTCTCTAGAATTTGATCAATAAAGGGGAGTGGAAAATGATTCTTTTTGGTCATGGCATTGAGTTTCCTATAATCGATGCACACTCTCCATCCCGTAGTGGGCCTAGTGGGCACATCTTCTCCTTGTTCATTTTGGACCACGGTGAGTCCCGATTTCTTAGGAACCACTTGAGTGGGACTCACCCATTGGCTATCTGATATGGGATAAATAATTCCCGCATCGAGCCATTTGACAACCTCCTTCTTCACCACCTCCTTCATGTTCGGGTTCAACCTCCTTTGCATTTCCCGACTAGGTTTGGCGTTGTCCTCTATGTAAATGTGATGCATACAAATAGACGGACTTATCCCCTTAAGATCGGCCACTGTCCAACCTATGGCACTCTTGTGAGTCCTAAGGACTTCTAGGAGAAGTGTTTCTTGGGTAGGGGTAAGATTGGAAGCTAAGATAACAGGAAGGGTTTGATCGGGACCTAGGAATGCATATTTGAGAGAGTCCGGAAGGGGCTTAAGCTCATGTTTGGGAGGACTTTCAAGTGATGGAAGGGCTGGTTCATCTTGCAAAGCTGGAAGTGGTTCAACCTTATGCCAAATGCTACTATGATGATGGGAATCTTGAAGAGCATTGACCTCCCTTATTTGACCCATGCCCAGATCATTCTCAATAAGTTCATCGTAGATGTCTATGAAGTGGCATTCTTCATCTAGGTCTAAATATTGGGAGGCTTTGAACACATTGAGAGAAACTTTTTGACCTCCGAATGAGATGTCCATCGTCCCCGTAGCACAATTGATGTTGGCTTTTGCAGTAGCAAGGAATGGGCGGCTGTTGACACCCGGAAAATGAACAAGGGTGAAAGCATAATTGAAAAGAAGATCTGACCAACAGTGAAAGACTGATGATGAAGCTTATCAACCTTTCACCCGGCTAAAGCCCTTGTCGGCCAAAGCTGATGCCCGGTGCCAATGTCACTCAGACGGTAGCACTGATAAAGCAGCAATCACCCGACTAATGAGATCTTCTAGCCCTTTAAGAAGAGTTGTACTACCGCTTCGTCCAAGAAGTCACAGACGATATGTCAGGATAAGTCAGATGTCGGCTTACTGACGGAAGTAATATGAGATAAAAATGAAGCCAGCACCGGCAGATGAAGATGATAAAGGCTCCTGAGAAGATAGAGCAGAAGAAGAATCGTCTCCACAGATTATGCACCCGGCTGAGGTCTTCCCAGACTAAGCCTGATGTCCGAGCTCGTCGCCATTCGAGTGACGATATTGATAAGATGAAATCTCTGTCTACGGACTGATAAATCTCTGTCTACGGACTGATAAAACCCTGTCTACGGACGGATAAAACCCTATCTACGGACTGATAAAACCCTGTCTACGGACTGATAAAACCCTATCTACGGACTGATGAAATCCCTGTCTACGGACTGATAAATCCCTATCTACGGACTATCTACGGACTGATAAAACCCCGTCTACGGACTGATGAAATCCCTATCTACGGACTGATAAGAACCCTATCTGCGGACTGATGAAATCCCTGTCTACGGACTGATAAGAACCCTGTCTGGGGACTGATGGAGATTGCAATCGTGATTTCAATACAAGATATTTCATAGATGATAGACCCTTTGGGATGATGATACACTTAAGGAAACCCCAAGTGGGCCTATATGAAGGTGGCGCCGAAAGCCCATGTCGAAGCCCAGATACTGGCGTCGAGAGGTTAAATTTGAGCGCGTCGGGAAGCCTACCTCAAGCGCGCCGTGAAGGTGCCTGCCGAGAAGGAAGAGGAAAGGGGTTATAAAACCCCCTCCCTTCGAAGAAAGAAAAGCGGACGACAGAAAGGAGAGGAGATAAAAAAAAGGAAGAAGAGAGAAAGCCAGATAGAAAAAGGGGATCGAGAGAAAAAGATAGAGCAATAGAAAGATAGAGAGGGAGTCCCGTTCGGAGAGCAAGAGCCACCCCCCCTTTCAACCAACAGAGAAGAGAAGAAGAAGGAAAGCTCCAGGTGGGCACTGGGGAGGGAGAGGAGTCAATTCTCCACCCTCCCCTCCTCCATGTTTTTTTCTTTTATCTGATGTAATATAGCGAGTCCTCTCTCGATCTATCAACTGTAGCCGGAGAGTTCCGGCCTTGATTTTTAGCTTTCTGCCTTGCATTTTTCTTTCATGATCAGTGTAAGATTTTCTTTATGCAATGCAATGAAATATTGAGATGGCCCTTCTGGGCATCGATGGGTTAAGACATCCGATCTCTGTCTGTCTCTCTATGTATATGGCTTTTGTCTGAAAGAAATATAGATTAGACCCTTCGGATTTCGGAACCGATCGTATGGGTTTGTTCTTCGAAGAGGGACGAGGATAGGACTCCTACCCCCATCTAATGGGTTATTGAGTTTTGTTCTCTTCTTCCCTCTCCGATCTCAATGGATGTTTCCCAATCTATATAACCTGAGTTTTCTGACGAGCCCTCTCATGCGGTTCAGGAACCAGAGGTATCAGTCTCTTGGTTTCCTGGGCCATCCAGCTCTCATAAACGATGATCCGATCTCAGGTCCTCCATTCTAAATATTGAATGCTTAGGGCCTGAAGTTTATACGTTGAGAATCCCCCTTCTCCGTTTGTTTTAATGTCACTGGGCTCGTCTGGAGGGGTCGGAGGACAGTCATCTCTTGACTACCCCAAATGGCCTGCAACAGACAGATAAAACCCTCCACAAGACCAGGTGATGATCTGATTTCTTCCATTTGATTCCCCCATTCAAATCCCTTGGCATCCTTCTGATAGAAGCCTCCATGAAATTCCCATTTTCCACTTCTGGCCCGGCATCAATTCGAGCTTGAAATCCCAGAAAACACCCAAACAGAGCATCGTCTTTGAGCTCTGAAACCCTGAAACCCTTCTGCATTTCACCCTCTCGGCGTGCAAGTTTCCCCGCCGAGAACCATAAGGCCGAGAGGCCTCCCCCTTCTTTGCTAAACGACAACCCATTCTGTTACATATACTTTTCACGTGAGCCTATGTGCAAGGCTCCCGGCGGCAGACTCCCGGCGCGGCCAGGAGCGCGCCGAGAAGCCCTCTGCCGAGAGCCCCTCCTCCTAGCCATTCACCCCCCCTTTTGCCAAACCTGATATTGCCCCTCTCGGCGCCCCCCTTTTCGGCGAGCCCAGGAGCCCTCCGAGAAGCTCCAGGCCGAGAGGCCTCCCTCCTTCTTTTGGCCGCCGAGAACCTCCTTGGCCAGCCCAATGACCAGGCCGAGAGCTCCCTCTCCATCAACCAAATGCCCTGGCCGAGACCCCCCTTGGCCAGCCCAAGGACCAGGCCGAGAAGCCCCTCTCCATCCACCAAATACCAGGCCGAGAACCCCCTTTGGCCAATCCAAGGACCAGGCCGAGAGCCTCTTTCGTCCATTAAATGTCCAGGCCGAGAGCTCCTTTTTGCCAATCAAGATCACGCCGAGATCCCTCCTTCAGTCAGATGAAACCCACTCCGAGGCCCATCTCTGCATCGTTCTTCTTCAAACTTCTTAATCTCCCCTACATCTGTTTAAGGGGATACTCACAGACCATCACTTGTGTCTTGATGAGATACAACAATGGGGAAGACCTCCCCTACAGCTCTCGTCCCGAATCTGGATTTCACCGCTGCCTTATGAACCCAAAGAACCATGTCATTACATGTGTTCTGATGGGTTCCAAGGGAATATTGATCAATAATATGAAGGCAAGAGATGTCCCTGGGCCTGGTGCCCATCTTTGTTCGGTCATCGTCCCGGCTCTCCGTGGATGATGACCTATCCTTCCTTGGCATAATCCAGGTTGAGGGAACATGCTGCCGAAATTTACATATACCCCACCAATCGAGTGTGGTACTCTCTTCTAACCCCGCTGGCCCACGGAGTTATGCCCTTGGGTGATCTCCGATGGCCCTCCGAAGGGGGATATTAATAAGACACCGCACTCGTACCGGGTGTGTTATATCAGGCCGGTCCCCATCCGATTCCGGGTTATGTCTATATATACCCGATCTTCTGCGGAGCCTACCCTGCCGCTGCATGGGTGGTTTCCTATTCCCCACTTGGCATCATCCAAGATGGTGGGAATATGCCGGTGGGTCTCTCCCATAATTAATAAACCCCTGCTCTGTTCAAATACGTTTAACGTCTTGCAAGCAGATGAACTTTGTCTCCTTTGAGCATACAGCTTTACCGCTGTCTTCCTCCTACCTCTAGCGTTTAATCAAGGGTTGTCTTCCTTAGGGAGGACGTAATTAACGTCATAGCGTTCAGGGTATGACGGACTCCTAGTCCAGACACGATCACTCACAATCGACTGACCAAGTCAGATCGAGCGCACAATAAAATCGTCACCACGGTGACTGGCACGCCAATAAATCCATAAACATAAAATAAATAAAATAAATAAATAAATAAACCAGATAGAATAAAAAAATGTGTTCGAACAGTGGCCTAGGATGATTGGGGTGTGACTTAGCTCCGAGGAGGAGGCCATGTCAAGAATGAGGAAATCAACGGGGAAGTAGCAATTATGGACTTTCACAATCACATCCTCTATCAAACCTCGAGGGGTCTTGACTGAGCGATCGGCCAGTTGGAGAATGACGGGAGTTGGCTTGAGTTCCCCTATATCAAATTGCTCATAAACAGAGGTGGGTAAAAGGTTGACACTAGCTCCTAAGTCGAGGAGGGCACGGTCAAAGGTTACACCACCTATATCACATGAGATGAGGAGAGCACCGGGATCCTTCAACTTTCTAGGGAGATTGTTCATCAAGACCGCACTAACATCCTCAGAGAGCCAAATTTTCTTAGGGGTTGACTTGGGCCCTCTTCTTGGAGTGCAAAGCTCTTTGAGGAATTTGGCGTAGACCGGAACTTGTTTTATGGCATCTAGAAGTGGAATATTGATGTGAACTTGTGAAAAGAGCTCCATGAATTCCTCATTTTGGGCTGGCCTAGTCTTAGTGGGCTTCAGTTCTATGGCATTAGGAAAGGGGACCTTGGGTTGATAGAAATTTGGATCTTCATGGGCCTTTCGTTTCCCTTTAAGATCTCCCCCCAACTTATCTTGAGTGTAATCCTCCTTGCTTGCATCCTCATTATCTTGATTCTTTTCTATGGAATCTTGCAACTCCTTTCCATCCTTGTATGGGTCATCTAACACCTTCCCACACCTCAAAGTTGAAATAGCCTTGACATTTTCAAATTGTGGGCCTTTAGGTTGGGCTTGTGGGATGGGTTGAGGTAGGAGGCCCGGTTGTGGAGGAAAACCCGGGGGTAGGTTTCTTGGGTTGGCAACGGGTTGACTTGGAAGTTGACCCACTTCTCTTCTCATTGTAGCTTCCGCCAATTGTCCTATTTGACTTTCCAACTTAGAAATAGATTGTTGTTGATTCAAGATGATTTGTTGGAGTTGATTGAATTTATCTTCAAAGTTGGATTGAGGCGGAGGTTGGTAAGTGGGTTGGCCTTGATTAGATTGAAAATGTGAATAGCCCATAGGAAGGAATTGAGCTTGTGGACCTCTACCAAATGGATTGAAGGTGTTAGGTTGGGTTTGAAATTGACTTTGCATGGGTTGCTTCTGGGCTTGATGAATAGAGGGGTTGGTTGCTTGAGGTAAAGCTTGTTGGGATTTCCAAGAAAAGTTCAGGTGATTCCTCCAGCCCGGATTGTATGTGTTTGAAAATGGGTCATTATTGGGCTTAAAGAATCCTTGGGCTGTAAAGACTTGCTCCTGGATGGCAGGGGGTAATTGAGTCGCAGTTGGACACTCCGTGATGTGATAGGATGGGCTTGCACATAGAGTGCATGCCTCATGTGGAGTGACAGATTGACCCGAGTAAGAATGGGATGATGGTTGGCAAGAAGGGTCTTTCAAAGTCAAGAGTTGGTCTAACTTTTGAGTCAGACTCTCTACTTTATCCAACTTTTGAGTGATGAGACTTATGTCCAATCTTGGCTCAAAATCACCTCGGGCCTTGACCTCATATAATCCGGCCCGCTTAGAGGGCCCAATGGATCTCTCATAGGATGATAAAGAAGCATGATTGATAGAATTCTCACTAAGCATTTCGAACAAATCATACGCCTCATCCTCACTTTTGCTCATGAATGCCCCTCCACATGATGCATCTACCATTTGTCTAAATTGATCGGATAGATCCTCATAAAAAGCTTGGACTATTTTTCATTTGGATAACCCATGGTGAGGACATTTCCTAAGCAATTCCTTGAGTCTTTCCCATGACTCATGCATTTGTTCCCCTGGAGTTTGGGTAAAACCTGTGATTGCCCTTCTCATAGTATTGGTGCGGCCTATATGGTAGAACTTCTTCAAAAATTCTTGTTGCATCTCGGCCCAAGTTCTCATTGACTTCCCTATAGTGCCTAACCAATATTTAGCCTTATCCTTAAGAGAGAATGAAAAGAGGGTCAATCTAAGGGCATCATCCGAGAAATTTTGGATTTTTACTATGGAACAAATTTTTAGAAATTCATCAATGTGCTTGTAGGGATCCTCATTGGTATTTCCATAAAATGAGGGGAGCATTTGGATTGTGCTTGACTTGATCTCATAATGGATGGCTTGATTTTGAGGAATGTAAATGCAAGATGGAGGTTGATATTGGTTGGGAATGAAATAATCCTTCATTTGCTTTGGAGGATTGGGATTTCCGACCATGAGATTTTGGTGGTGAGGTCCTTGATTTTCGGCCATAAGATCTTCTTGGAGATCGTCTCTTGGATACAAAACTCTCTCTATTTCCTGAATGGGTCCTAGTAGGTTTGGATGTTGTGATCTTCTTCCTTGCATAAACTAGGACGAAGAGAGATGAGAGAGATTTTTTTTATGATGATTTATATTTTTTTTTGGTTTTGACACAAACTAGGATGAAGAGAGAGAAGATGAGGATTTTTTTATTTTTATTTTTATTTTTGTTTTCTATTTTTTTATGTAAACACAAATAAGTTGTCACACAAATTACCTAATGACCTAGATGTGACTTAGACCTACAAATTGGGTTTCACAAAATAGCTAAAGTGCAACTTAATTTCACCCTTAATATTTCCACCGGCCAGGTAAGGGCTGGGACAGTGGGAGGTTCCCCCTACTTTCGTAGGGACCTAATTATGCCAAACCACTAGCCCGCTTAAGGCGTTTGCCGTTCGACCGTCTTGCCTTAGGCACCAGTTTTCATAAGACGGTAAGCCCAAATAACACAAGAACCACAGTGTGAACCTAGGGCCAATGTCTACTGGATTTTATTTAAGGTCTAGGTGATGTAAAGATGCATGAGAATTGTGGTTTGTGGGCTAAGGAAGGGTGATGAAATCCCCACCTTATCTTGCTTATGGGTATTGCCCTTAGAATATTTTAGAAATGATATGCAACAAACCAAGTTCAAATAAGGGGTTCTATGCAAGCATGGAAATGCATGAGCATGCTTTTGAAAAAAATAGAGTACTCACCTTGCTTCCCGCAATCTTCAATAATGTAATTAACAATAATTAAACAACAAGGAAAAATAAATTCTATCCTAAATGATGCATGACCTAAAAGATGGAAGTGTGGGTTCTACTCTTACAATGAAGATTTTTATTGAAGTTCAAGTGATGATTTTTTTGTTTTTATTTAGTGAACCTTTCTAACCACAAGTTATGAAATGTAGAGAAATGAAATTAAAATGAAGGAGGAAAAGTTTGGATACTTACTTGAAAAACGTTCCCTCGTTCTTTTTTTTCTTTTTTGAAATGAAATGACAAAAAGACTAAGGAAAGGGAGGAGAGCTTACCTCTTAACTGTTTCTTTTTTTTCCCTCTTTTTTTTTGATTTTTTAGCTTCGATTCTTGAAGTGCGTTCCCTCGTTCTCTTTTTTTTTCACTTGTAGAAATAAGAAAAAGAAAGAGATATTAGTACACTTATAAACACAAGGAAAATAAAGTTCTTAAATCAAATATCATCATTCCTCCCCGACAACGGCGCCAAAAATTGATAATGCGAAAGTTCGTCGTTTAAAACATGCGTATCAATCTTAAAATTTCCAACTCGCACTAGATGAAGGTAAGACGTAATAAGGTGGCGAGAAGGGTCGAATCCACAGGGAAGAAGAGATTTTTGAAGTTAAAAACCTTGGAGTCCTTTAGAAAACACTTGTGATTTTGTTATGTTTAAAGAAAATAGTGAAGCGAAGAATAAACCAAACACTTAATTAAAAACACCTATGATTATGCGCCTATGCTATAGAAATTAATTGTATGAAGTGAAAAGAAGAGATAGAAGAAGGGGGTAGAGATGGAAGAAGATCAAGAACTAGATCAAGAGAACAACTTTCATTAACTTAAAAGAAAGAGTACATGAAATGTGAAACAAGTTTACACTAATGACACAATGAGATTATAATGAAGTGAAATAAAACTAAAGCAATAACAAAAAGAGGAGCCTAAGGTGTGAAGATGGTAGTAGCAATGGTGATGACGCCGTCGTCTCCTCCTCGCCGAGCCTTGGAGAGGATCGTTCCGCCTTGAAAGAGATCGCCGTGGAAAGAGGTGGATGAAGAAGCTGTCGCCGTCCACATCACGAGCCTTGGAACATCGCCCGTCTTGATGTGCACGCCGCCATGAAAGAGGAGTTGTGGAGGACAAATTTTGGAGAGAAATATAGAGAGAAATATGGAAGGGTTTGTGTGGAGATGAAGAAAGAAGAAGATGAGAGAGTAAAACAGTGAGAAAATAAATATAACTCGTAAACAAAGATAAATTTAAGGAAGTGATAGAAGAAGAAAATCTAGATCTACATAAGAGGAAGAACGTTGATGAAGAACTTAGAGAGAAAAGAAGAGTGGAAGGGCTTCAAAACTGAGAAATAACAAAAGCTAGAACCTCGGATGAACAGTGAAATTACAGGACAGCAAGTTGAAAAATGAGAAATAACTTTCAAACCAGAAAGAATTAGAAGATGGCGTAGAAGAAGAAGTTGAAGATCTTGTTACCAAAAAGAACTTTTATGAAGAAAGAAAGAGGAGAAAATGGCTAGAAAGGTGAGAAACAAGGGGAAGAACAAAGAGAAACACTGGTTCACAGATGAACAGGATAGCACAGTGAAAAACACGACATAGCTTGAACACTAGAAGGAACTAGAAGATGCTCCAGAAGAAGAAGTTGTAGAGAACTTAAAAACAAAGAACTTTGATGAAGAGTGCATGAGCTGAAAACGAATTTACAAGGGAGAACTCGGAGGCCCAAGGTTGGGATAGAAATTGCCAAAAGAAGAACTCCCTTCTCCTTCTTGTCATGGGCTATTTATAGGAAACGTTGGGTAGATGGAGGGTGGAGATTGTATCAAAGGAGATGGATGAATAGGATTTAAGTAGAATATGATGTATGGGGAAGAGAAAAAGTAGGTGAGTACACCCTCCTTGGGCTTTGGACAACCCCCTTCCCAAGACTCATCATTCCTCTCCTTTATTTCAAACTTTGAATGTCCTTTTCCTCCTTTTCAAACTTAAACTTTGGATTCTCCTTTTCAAACTTTGAATTCAAAATTTTTAACTTTCCTTTCCCTCCAACCAAAATATTTTAAATTCTTTATTTGACTTGATCAAAATGGTGATGACCCTTTTGCCCCCGGCTTCTTTTGTAATTACCTTCGGTGTCCTATACACACATAATTACACTTTAGTCCATAAAAATTACCACAATGTGCACATAAATTTTAAATGCTCATGATTATGCAATGGAGAATTAATGATCATGGCCCTCAACTTCAAATTATTAAATAAAATTACCAAATTAATCAATTTGCGTGAAAGCTCCAATTTAAATGCGGAGTTGAGGTTAACTATAAAATATGCATAATTGCCTAATTATATGCACATAAAATGGTGTACATGCAATGAATTGTCATAACAAATGGACATTTATCAGAATGCCCTTGGAAATAGGGTCGGAGGCGCTTGGCCGAGGTAACCAACGATAGCACGAGTTTCTCGGTTGCGGGGTACCTACTTTTAGCCTCGTTGAGCACCTTGCTGGTGTAGTAGACCGGTCTCTCGACTCTTGAGTCATTTCTAACAAGGACCGAGCTAACTGTACATGGAGTCGCCGAGAGATAGAGATACAAGGCTTCACCTAGAACAGGCTTGGAAAGCACCGGGGGTGAAGCCAAGAACTCCTTAAGCTCGGCGAATGCCCTTTGGCATTCCTCGTCCCATACGAACGTCGCAGATGCCATTTTGGACCCCCTCAATAGCTTGAAGAAGGGTAGGCATCGTTTGGCCGTGCGGGACAAGAATCTGCTGAGCGCGGCAATGCGCCCAGTGAGGCGTTGGACGTCTTTGATACAGGTGGGTGGACGCATGTCCAGGATGGCCTGGACCTTATCTGGGTTGGCCTCGATCCCACGCTGGGTGACTAAGAAACATAGAAACTTCCCGGATCTTACTCCGAAGGCACACTTGGTGGGATTGAGCTTCATATTGTACCTCAGGAGGGTGTTGAAGGTCTCAGCTAGGTCATCGAAGTGATCCTCGGCCTTGGGGGTCTTGACGAGCATGTCGTCAATATAGGCCTCGACGTTCCGGCTGAGCTGTCCTTCGAACATATGATTGACCAGCCTCTGGTACGTGGCTCCAGCGTTCTTCAACCCAAAAGGCATCCGGGTGTAGCAGTATACGCTGAAGTCGGTAATAAAGGTGGTCTTCTCGACGTCTCCTGGATCCATTATGATCTGGTGGTAACCTGAATAGGCGTCTAGGAAACTGAGTATTTCGTTGCCCGAGGTTGAATCAACCAGTTGGTCGATGCTCGGTAACGGATAGCAGTCCTTTGGTGTGGCCTTGTTCAAGTCGGTGAAGTCCATGCATATTCGCCACTTTCCCAAAGCTTTTGGCACCAAGACGACGTTAGCCAGCCACATCGGGTATAGGATCGGTCTAAAAAGACCAGTCTTTTGCCCCTTGGTGACCTGCTCCTTGATGATCCCCTGCTTCTCTGGCGCGTGCTTCCTTCTGCGTTGTTGTACGGGCTTCACGGTCGGGTCGAGGTTGAGCTTATGCATTACCGTCTCTTCCGGTATTCTGGGGAGTTGATCTTCAGACCATGCAAAGACTCGAGTATACACGGAAAGAAACTCTTTGTATTGTTGCTGAACCTCAGACGATAGGTCGGCTCCAATCTTTACTCCTATGGTCGGGTCGTCGTTTAGGAAAATCGTTAGCAGCTCGCCTCCAGGCTCGGAGGTTGCGGGTTTTTCCTCGACTTCTCGAGAATTCTTGTTCTTCCCGTCCGGCCTTGTGGCTTCAACCGAGATATTATATCACCTTCTGGCTTCCCTCATCCTATTTTTGGTGGGGAACTTCATCTTTTGGTGATAGGTAGAGGGCACCGCTTTCGTTCGGCTAAGGATTCCTCGGCCGAAGATTGCGTTGTATGCTATCATACCCTTGATCACTATGAAGTCCACCATGACCGTAACAGTTTTGGGTGGGGTGCCGAGAGTAACCGGCAGGCTTAGGGCTCCCTCGGGATATGCAGCCTGGCCATTGAACCCGCACAAGGGGGTTCGGATCGGGCGGAGTTTAGATGGATTCTCCTCCATCTTAAGAAAATATTCGTAAGATAACACATCAGGGGCACTTCCATTGTCAACTAGAATTTTGTCTATGTTACAATGGTTTATTGTGGCCGATATGACTAGGGCATTGTCATGCAGGGTGGTCAACCGTTCCAGATCTTGGTCGGAGAAGACTATGACCTGGGGCTCACTTGGCGGGGCCTTGGGAGACTCGATGGCTCAGCTCACCCGCTCAGCATGACGCTTCCTTCCTCGGCTACTCTCCCCTCCTGATGCAGCTCCTCCAGCGATGACGTTGATGTGGACCCCGCGAGGGGCATTGTCGATTTCCTCTGGGGCACCTCGGTCCTCCTCACGCCCAGCCACGAACCGGGATAGGACTCCCTGGCAGACGAGGCACTCGATCTCATCCTGGAGCTGGTGACAATCGCCAGTATGATGTCTGTGGTCGCTGTGGAATATGCCATGCTTGCTGCGATTGCGGTTTTTTGACCTCATTGGCTCGGGTTGGCAGAGAAGGCATGAGCCTTTGATGTCTTCATATATCTTGTACACCGGAGTGGTTAAGGGAGTCTACCGCTCATACTTCCGGGATGGCTCCTTGTGCTCTCCGTCTCGATTTCGCCTTTTTCCTTGGCCCTTGGCCCGAGCTTGACTCGAGTGCTCGCTTCTTGTCCCCCTCCCGACCCGATCCGGTTGTGCCTCGGCATGCGCTGAGTACTTCTTCGCACTCGGCGTGGCGCAAAGCTAGAGTCACTAGCTCGGCAAGGGTCGAGGGAGGGTGGAGTACAAGTTCGCGGCGGAGGTTCTCGTCTCGGGTGCCCCCGGTCAGCGCGGTTATGGCCGAGGCTACATCCAGGCGGGGGATTCTCAGGGCTTCCGACTTGAATCGGTTGATGAAAGCCCGAAGTTTCTCCCCTTGCGCCTGTTTGAGAGCCAATAGCCCCGCTACCGACCTCAGGGGGCCGCTACCAGTGAAACTCTCCTTGAATACTCGCCCGAATTGCTTGAAATCCCGGATGGATCGGGGGCGAGGGCCTGGAACCATGCTTGGGTACCTTGGACGAAGGTGGTCATAAAGGCTCGACACTTGATGGCGTCAGACGCTCCGTGAAGGGTCATTAGGGCGTCGAAGCTGTCGAAGTGGTCGGTCGGGTCGCCTTGGCCGTCGTAGGACTTGAAGGTAGGAATGGAGGTTCTGGGAGATACCTCTGCCTTCAAGATGTGATCGGAGAACGGGGATTTCTCCTCATCCTCTACCAGAGAGACATTTTGCAAGGCGCGTAGGGCACGCTCCTGCTCTACGAAACGTCTCTCGAATTCTCGCAGTCGGAGGGATAACTCCGGCTGTCACCGTGTTGTGGGGCTGGGGGGACTTCTTGGGCGCTCTCGGATAACTTCGGTCTCTGGGTTTGGACAGCATGCCACAGGTCTTCCCCTTTTCGGTGTGGAGGAGGCCACTTGCTCCGGGGGAGGGGCTTGTAAAGGTCCTCCTAACCTGTTACGGATAATCTGTCGGCCTCGGAGGGTGAAGCGGCCTCCAGCAGTGTACTGAGATGCGTCCTCATTGGGAGGGATCTCTGGAGGGACGCATGACCTTCCTTCCCTTGCCGCCTGGGTCCTCATGAGTTCCATGAGGATGTCCAATTTTGCGTTGAGGGCTTGGAAAGCATCACCGCCACCGTTGAGTGGTAGCCCCACCGCCGCGGGAGGCGGGGGTGGTCCGTCGACTGGGGTGTTGGCGTTGGAGGGAGGGTTTTGTGAGCCCTGAGAGGGGCCTTCTCTCGCTGCCACCATGGCCTTTCCCCTGTCGCCGGCGGACCTCCTCCCTAAACTTCTTCACACCATACTGGCTCTTCGGTCATTTCCCACAGACGGCGCCAGATGAAGAGGCGTGATCTCGCGCTGGACCTGAGCTGGGGGGATGATCACCGAATAGTGAACTGCAAGGAAGGGAAACGGATCAGGGGGCACAGGGATGGTTCCCTGGGGTAAACCCTCCGATGCCTAAGTCAGTAGAGCAATGGTAGAAGCTATGAAGGGAGGAGGAAAAGAGAGGCGCGAGATCCCTCTACACCAAGATGGTGAAGTGGTTCCTGCTCAGGGAATTTTAGGCATGTGTTGGGCCTTACCTTCCGCGGGAGGGAGTCCCAAGTTTAAATAGTGCGCAAGCCTCATGAGTCTCGTAAGCTGAGGAGTTTCAGGCGGGAGTTACATCCTCATTATGGGCTCTTTACGTCCTCAAAAACTCCTGCTCATAAAGGGCTCTCAATGGCTGCGTGGATAAGCAATCGTTGGTTAAACCCAAGCATGAAGGGTGCCAACCCTATCCGGGTGATAGGCCTAGCTCGGATGAAGATAGGTTTGAGTGGGCGCTGAGTGCTTGCCTCTATCCCGATGAGGGGATGACTTGGGCATGGGTCTTCCTCCGTTCTGACCGATGTTCGGGCCTTCCGAGCCTAAGGACCGCCGAGGAAGGGTTTGATCCCGAGTAATCTTATTGGGCTTTTTATTCTAAGTGGGCCCTGCGGGGCTGTCACTTGGATGAGCTGGGCCTTGTTTGGTCCTGACGGACCTAGTTCGGCTGCTCTTAGATGGGCTACAGAAATCCCCCTCTCCAGATCTGATTGGAGAACCACCTTGGATCACGTGCCACTTATTGTCCTGTGATCACAAGACCACTTAAGTTTCTATTATTTCCAGAGGCATATTAATTAATCCTGTAATTCAGACGATAGACATTTAGTCAAACACTCAGAGTGCATGCTCAATGCTCAGACGAATGATATAAATCTATATGCAATTATCTCAGAGCACGGTCATGATGTACAGACATATGAACATTGATGCTCAGACCTTGAACATGTTCGGACTTAAATGTGTACAGACTTTACCTAGTTCACAGACCTTTATAATACATGCGCTTATACTTCGAAGAATGCATATGCACTGACCTTGTAGCATCATATGAGAATATGCACAGACTTGTCCTTGCAAATGTGCATGGACTTGATTATGCTAAATAGAATGAGCATTGACCTCGACATGCAGTATAAGAAATATGCACTAACCTTGGACATGCACAGAATGTAGTGTGCACAAACCTTCTAAGTGATCAATGCAAATGTGCACCGACCTGAGTTTATGCAAATGACTATATGCACCGACTTTATATAGACACAAGGTAGACATGCACAGACCTTCATATGCATAAGTCAGAAATGTGCACCGACCTTATATGCACATGGCAAAATCTGCACCGACCTCTTTCATGCGTGAGGCAAATCATGCATTGTCCTTTATATGCATGAGATAAGAGGTGCACAGACCTTTATATGCATGAGGCAGAAACGTGCACCGACTTATATGTGCACTTCTATAGAAACATGCACCGATCATGTACAAAATCATACAAGACGTGCACCGACTTTAAATGCGCGCTACAAGATCGGCACCGACCTGCTGTACACTTCTACAGAAACGTGAACCGACCTTAGTAGTACTAAGAGATGATGTGCACCGACCTTGCCTCTGCTTACCATGCGATATGCATTGACCTTCATGCACAGAACTATAAAAATGTATGGACCTTAGTATGAAATGTGTGCACATGAAGTTATGAAATGCTTATAGTGTTGTCATAATTAGAATCGTTTCAGAAAATCATTATTATCAAAACCCAAGAGCTTAAAAATTAAATGTATTGTTGCCAATCATCAAAACAAAATGGGAAATTAAATTCAGAGAATTAAGTCAGAAGAGGCATGACATGAAACACATTATCCCACATGAGATCCCACAACAGATCAGCCTCCTCCACATTCACCTCAGCATATCGATCCGGATGTGCCGCCTCCATCACAATTCTTTCACGGGGAGTCCTCTTCTTAGGGTGCTGGACAGCCATCTTCGGCAGACTTTGAGGGCTTTGATTGGCGGCTCACTAGCATAGAAACTAAGGTGAATACCTTTGGGGAGCAACTGTCAACCTTTGGGAGTAACATTAATACATCCTTTGCCTCCATTCATAATTTACTTGAATCAATGCACGGCCAGATGGCTACCTTCTCCAACTCCTTGGCTACCGTCACTCAGAACATGGCCACTCTCTCTACTCGTCATGAAGACACTCGTGAAGCCTTCCACACCACCTCCCGTTCTCTCGTCAGCATCCAGCACCACATGCTAAGACAGGATGACCCTCTCAACTCCATCATCCATCATCTCAGCAATTCTGCCCACGGCCCTCAACCTGGCCAAGATCCTCTATCTCCTACAGATGGCATCTAAAGTGCTTCTGGTTCATCTCTTTGGTTATTTTTTTTGGGTCCTGCAGTTTCCTTTTTGAGTCCACTTTTCTGTAACCCATCCCCTCTTTGATGATGCCAAAGGGGGAGAAGTAGTTAAGTGCAGGTCTATATAGCTTATGCATGCGTGTCTCTATGTTTGTGTGTATGCTCGTTTATAAGGTTCATTTTGTGAGTCAGTCCTGCATTTATGCTTGCTTTGCATCTAGGAGTCCTACATTCTCTCAAGCATCAATGTACTTGTACTAAACTAATGGTATAAAATGATGAAAAGAATGCACTTGGTATTTGACATTACTTGATTGGTTCATATCTTTTATTTCCTCTCTATTTGGCAAATAAAATGGTTGAATGGCCTAAGTGGATGTGGCTTAATGAAATGATTACCTTGTTTGATCGCCTAGTGGATTATCGGCTTTGATTGGTTCTTTGTATATCAGATGGTGTCGGATGAAAGACGGGCTAGCCAGTCTGAAATCCTTCACTATGCATGAGTGTAAACTCCGCTACGTACAAGAATCATGTGGATCCTTGCACGGATTGAATGCAATGTTTTGCAAGTTCCCTATTCGCTTAAATAGCACGCCAATGCACATAAAAGTCTAGAGTTTTGTCATCATCAAAAAGGACGAGATTGTTGAGTTTCTCCAAGTGATTTTGATGATAATAAAACCCCGGTATGGCAAACGGTTTGAGTTCATCCATTCTTACAAAAGTCAGTGCTCATATAGGCTCTCAAGCTATTCTTTTATCACAAGAATACGCTCAAAAGGATCGTGTTTCAAAAAGCCTAGAATGAGTCAAAACCAACTCAAATTGAATGGAACAAAGTGTGGTCTTACAATATATTTTATAAGGATAAGATTTATGGGCTAACAATGTTATTTATGCAGGTTTTTTAGAGTTCGGTCGACCTGTCCAGCAAGGGCGGTCGACCTAATCTCCCAGAGCTAAAAACTCTGTAAAATTGCAAAGTTTGGTTGATCACCCGCACTCGATCAGTCGACCGATTCTCCCAGTAACGAAAGCTTCAAATCCTGAAAAAGTTAGGCCGACCGCCCAGCCCTACCCGGTCGATCGAACCCTTCGAAGCCCCTTTCTTTGACTTTGTTTTCTTCACGAGGTGAAAGCATCCATCAAAGATTTTTTAATCCCAAAAGTCTCCAGACATCCTTGGAATTGTGGATTTGTGTCTTGGCCTGTCGTTGACCATTCAAGTGTTATAAAAACACCTCTTAGGGCAAAGAAACTCTAATCACTCAAGGGAGATCAAGGAGGCTATCAAGGGGAGAAAGAAGGTTGCTACTGTAGCTCCGTGAACTGTGCTTCATCCAGGAATTCTTCATCCATCTCCAAGCTTTTCAAGATCAATCTGAAGCCAATCAACCCCAAATCAAGTGGAGATTCAAACTTCATCCAAAATCTGTATCATCTAGTCAGGGGGAGCTTAAATCAGAGTTTTTTTTTTTTGTGTTTCTTCTTCCATATTTCATGAGCTTCAAGAGTGTGCTTTTTGTAATCTCTAAACATTTATGTGTGTATGGATCTTGTCAGATCTGTGTGTATGTGTTTGGTTTCTTTCAGATTTGTGTGTGCTTCGGTGTGTTTACGCCTTTGTGGGAGTTTCTATCTCCCTACGTGTGTATGTGTGTTTAGATCTTGTAAGCCCTTACAAGATAGTGTGTGAATCCTCATAGTTTTTGAGGGGTTTTGTTAAATTTTGTAATTACCCAATTCACCCCTCCTCTTGGGTGTCATTGATCGTGGGACTTCATTTCACAAGTTCTCCAGAAGCTTGCGTGTGAGGCAATGGAGCTGCTAGTGGAGGTTGTGTGCTCATCCCCCCTCGTGACTTGGCATGTAAGCATTATCACGGTCGTGTAGAATCAGGCATGGAGATACCATCCTAGTTAGTGTTCTGTGTTATAGGGATGGTGTTGAGCTTGCTCGTAGTGCCCTGACGTTCGGACCTGCGTATGTAAATGGTTTTCCAGGTGAAGAAGAGAGTTTGTGTTCCAGAGTTGCAGAGTGTGGGTTCTCCCATCTTTGTTTCTGGATTTGGTTAGCATGGATGGCGGTCGTGTCTTGGTGGATGCCAGTTTTCCGCCATCTCGGTGGTGTCGTGGTGCAGAGTGCGTAGTGAAAGTGTGGTGAGCTGCAGTCTGTAGGCTCCAAGACCGGATTGCTAGTGACGTGTATTTTTGATGATGAGCGTGCATTCTGAAGGTTCCAGAGTCAGTTGTAGGGAATTTCTCTTGGGCTGGAGTTGTATTTGGCCATGTGTGTGGTCTTGGTTGCCATGCATTGGCTACTATTTTATGCCGAGTGGCGTTGGTGGAGCTGAGAGTTTGGAGCTCGGTGGTTAAGATGTTCGGATGAGGTTAAGTGTTACACCAGCTTATCGTATGTGTTGTATCGCGTGGCTCGAGGTGGAGTCACTCAGCGATTGGCTTTGAGGTAGGTGGTGGCCGAGTGGCATTGGTGGGTGGTGCTCGGTGTGAGCTTATGAGTTGACCGACCTTGGTCGGTATGGTTGTTTCGGGGGTGGATCTAAGGTTTGAAAGGTGTTGATGTTGGCGAAGGATCATGTGCGGATGCCATGTCAAGTAGTCGAGGAGCTACTGGAATTTTCAAGTGCCCTGAGATTCCTGGTCTTGCGTGAGGGTTATCTGGCAGGTGTGATATCCGAGATCGGTCAAGCGGCGTGATGGTTTCGGACTGAGTGCTTGTCTGTGACAAGACACGAGAAAGTTTGGAGCAGAGTGCATCTAGCGATGCCGCCGCCAGGACTGTGGGGTTCCCTTGGCTTGGAGGACGCCGTGTAAGGGGACTTGGTGTGGGCGTTGGATGTTGGTTTCTCTTGAGCAGCCGTTCGAGTGAACTGATGGTATTGGTGATGTTATAGAGCGGGCATCTTCTCGGCGAAAGAATCCCTCAAAGTGTGGATGTGAGTTGAGAGGTCTTCCTTTGGAAAGGAGTTTGGGGCTTGGTGCCTAGGATCGTTGTATTGAGGAGTTTGTGGTTCGCGAAGTTGACCTCGTTGTTCGTTCTCCTCTCGAGAAGCGGGCTTGGGCCTGATGGTCAGAGAGGAACTGGATGGTGCTAGAGGAATTGAGTGGTGGCCATGATGAGGAGCAGAAGAAGTTGGTGGCTAGGGACTTCTGCTCATGATGTGATCGGCAGCTGGCAGAAGATGTTCTGCAGCCAGTGTCTGATTGATGGGCTAATCAGTATGTGCCGAG
Organism: Amorphophallus konjac; assembly: GCA_022559845.1. NCBI lineage: Eukaryota > Viridiplantae > Streptophyta > Magnoliopsida > Alismatales > Araceae > Amorphophallus > Amorphophallus konjac. Next base: position 88,307,372 of record CM040119.1, read on the forward strand.
CTTGGATTGTGAAGTCCCAAGTGGTTGTCTTGTGTTGTGCCCCGCGAGTGTTGGCGGTGATCGTTGGGCTTGGAAGCTTTCGGCGCTGATCGCATGTCTCTGTGTTGAGACAGCGGTTGTGAGAGTTGTCTTCTGGGGGTTTTCCATTGGGTTTATCCTTTCCCTTGTGTTCTGTGCATGCCCTAAATTTTCAAGATGAAATTCATGTAAGGAGGGGAGGATTGTAACGCCCCGGATTTTTGGATCATGTGTCCGCGGGTTTCGGATCGTGTCTGAGTGAGCTTTGGACATTTTTACCAGATTGTTGGACCCTTTCACTGTGTGTTCATGAATTATCGTGGGTACGTGGCATTGTGAGGAACGCACTAGTATTTTTATGGATTTTTTCGGAGTCCGGTTGCATTTTTGAGGTCTTTCCTGGAGTTATTATATTTTTAAAAAAATAAATATTTTTTTTATAAAACCCTCCCCACCCCTCTCTCTCTCTCCTCACTCTCGAATCTCACTCTCTCCCTCCCGTTCTCTCCCGCTCTCCCTCCCACGCTCTCCCTCTCCCTCTCTTCTCTCCGACGACCAATGGGGATCAATGGTGAGGTGGTGTGCGGCTCGGAGCGAGGATCGTCATGGATTGGAGCGCTGATCGAGAGACGAGGGGTGGCGTGCAGCTTTGTGTGGTTCGTGATGGTTCGAGCTTGGAACGACGTCGGATCATCGTGGTTTCTTCATTAGAGGTTGGGTGACGGATCCTTACCTTCCCCATGCTATTCCCCTTTAGTTTCATGTTGATCGGACTGAGAACGAGCGGGTTTCCTTTATTAGATCATGTTTAGGGATGAGTGACAGTTTCGCTGTTCTAGGTGACGATTCTTGGCGGATTGGTAGATTAGATTTCGGGGAGTGTTTCCCCCTTGCTTTCCCTCGTTTCCCCCACGGTTTCAGGCCGAGGAGAGGCCAAGATAGCCGTTGTTCTTGTTTTGGGGGAAAATATGTTTAATTCGAGGTGAATGTCCGATTCGAGGTTTTGATCACCATTTTCGGCCCCGTTTGGCCCTATCAAGTGTGTTTTGCGTTGGGGAATGGTTCCCCTTTGCTTTGGAGGTGAGTCGGGCAAGAATTGGACCCTCTGAGGGGTCCCCCATGTGTGGGCCGTCCTAATCAGTCGACCAATTGGTCGACCAGTTCTGGTAGCAGGGTTCGGTCGACCGAACCCCTGGTTCGGCCGATCAGCCAGTCACTACGTCAACACCTTGTGAGGGTGCATCGACGTAGGCGCATGGGCTTTTGCCCCTGGGTGGTTCGGTCGACTGACCAACCTTGGCTAGTCAACCGAACTCCCCTGGGGTCGGGTTTCTAAGGGCGTTTTAGCCCCGGTCGTATGGTTTCTCACCTCGATTTCATGCCTTGGCATGTTGGCCATTTAAACCCATGTGAATGAGGCCGATTGGGCCTCGTGAGGGTGATGGTGGCCCACAGATTAATTCTCATGGTTCAAGGATTCATGGGTTCTCCGTATTGGGTTTTAACCATGCATTCATGGCATTGTTCCCAAGAGGCTCGTGTGCCCGTGGCGAGGCTTTCACCGTGTGAGTTTGTGCGCCAGTGTCACTCGTGCAGCTAGGTGGTGTGAGGGTGGTTCCTCAGGAGGGTGGTTCCTCGACACCCCATAATGTCGTGTCATGGATCACGGTGGATCGTTTGTGTATACACCTTTCTCAGTCTTTCTGTGGATCGCCACTAATGCGGCCATGTGGTGTGAGGGTGGTCCCTCACGAGAGTGGTTCCTCAAAGTTGTGTCTCTGTGATTTTCATGATGTCAATATTATGTCTTACTACATATATTCTTAATTAGATAAATTGATGCATTCATTGGTGATCTGATCATTTATTCTCCGCGAGCCTGGGATTCCCACTAGGACGCCGAGTTGGTTGTACCAATGAAAGCCCATTAATTAGAACAATCTATCGTGGTTTCGATTATTGAAATGTAACGGCCTTGAACTGGACCGTCAGGATTACGTAACGGCCCAGTGCCAGACTGTCACATTCCTCTGGGTCTATTTTTATCCTTCTGGACTCGGATCACTGTAACGGCCTATTACTGGCGCGTTACATAATGTAACGGCCCAGCCAATGACCGTTACATAGCTTGCATTTGTTAACCCAAGGTTTGACCAAGGGTTGATATTCCAATGATTCTAGACAAACCTTGATAATCTAGAACTTGTCATATTGCTTAAATTGATCTAAAAGAAATGGAAGTTAAGGGATAAAATCGTGAGGCCAGTAGGTCAAAGCGGACAATACCTCGACGGTATAGAGTACGGGGCGTGACAGAACCCACCCTATCATCACTTAGTCACCACGGGAAAGGGTTGTGATGCGATATTGGTCCGCCAACATCGAGTCCGCCAAATTATGAGTGTGCTTGCAAGTCTAGGCCCGAGGCTTGCCCAGTCGGTCCATCAATGCATCGTTTGGTTGTTTCACATCAGCAGGCCTCTGTATATGAGGGGGTATCTCAATTGTCAGCCATTAAGTCAAATTCTGGTAGATTCGGGAGCTGCTGTAAACATCCTACCCTACCACATCTATCAAATGTATTATTTTGATCTGCACCTCACCAAAGTGAAGGATATGAGGATTGTTGGCTTCAATCAGAAATGCGAAACCCCACTCGGAGTGGCAGAGTTTAACCTTACATTGGGTGATTTCACCACCATGGTGCAGTTCTATGTCATAGATTCTAATACTACATACAAAGCCTTACTGGGACGGCCCTGGCTGCATAGATACCAGATAGTGCCCTCCCCATTGCACTAGTGTATCAAATACTGTCACAATGGCAAAGGAGAGAGGGTGTTTGCAGACTTGCATCCCTTTGAAGTATACGACTGTCACATGCTCGATGCACTATTCTATACGAAAGTCTCCCAAGGGGCGAAGAAGAAAGAAGTTCTTACAAATAAGAAGAAAGCAATGTCAAAAGTAGACTACTGGTCTCCTCCACCACCCCCGAGTTACGTGGAACAACATGAGGTCTCCCACGTCTCTCAGACTAGGGACATTGCCAGAATTGCACCACCAGCTGTGAGCGACGTCACGCAGTTCGGGGAAGAGCGGAGAAGACGCGGAGCGCGCGCGGGCTCCTCTTTCTTTTGGTGTTTGTTTGCTGCAACACAGAAATAAAAGAAGAGAGAGAAGGGGCCACCACGGGAGATTGCTCCGGCGGGGCGAGCGGGACAAGTGTGATATAGCAAGATATGGGGGTTAAACGGCCATAGCGGGAAGTGACTCGCCGCGGCCTCGGGGGGACGGGAATGGTGCAGAAATTAAATAACAAGAATTGAAACGGCCATTGGGGAAGTGACTCGCCGCGGCCTCGAGAACATAAACAGATAAGAATATAATGTATAAGAACGTGAATTTAAACGGCCATTGGGGAAGTGACTCGCCGCGGCCTCGAGAATATGAGCAGAATATAACAGAATATAAAGAGAATATAAGAACGGAAATTTAAACGGCCATTGGGGAAGTGACTCGCCGCGGCCACGAGAACACGAATAGATAAGAATATAACATATAAGAATGAGAATTTAAACGGCCATTGGGGAAGTGACTCGCCGCGGCCTCGAAAACAAGATGTGATCGCCAGGGGCCGAAAGACCCCAAAATAAGAAAGTGATTGCGCCTACCTCAAGAGCGGGAGATGGCGGGTTGCTTCTTCCTCTCCCTCCGGCCGGCCGACGGAGAGGGCTTTCCTCGGCTACCCTTGCAAAACAACGATAAACAAATGACAAGTGGATTAGAAAGACGGAGGTGTAGTACTCAAATCCTTGCGATAAAGAATAACGAAATGATGGCAAGACACACACCTGGTTGGTGTTATCTTTTAAACCCCTCTCGGACTCGAGTAGGAGGAAAATGAGATGATGGATGTAAGAAGTGTATAAGAAAAGGTGCCCTTATGAAGGGGGATAGGGGATGCAAGATGATGAATGCAAAAGAACTACGAAGAAAAGGAAAGAATTGGCTTATTGGATGTGTTGATGGTGAAATCCGGCAGAGCTCCGGCAGCGTGGGGACGACGTGGAAGCGCGGTGGATGAAGACGACCTTCCTCTCGCGAGCGTGAGCAGCCGAGAAGCCGGCAGAACCTCCACCTACAAAAGAACCCACGGGTTAGAAAATGACTCCGTAGCCTCTAGGCTCCGGTAGCCTATCGGATCACTTCTAAGCTCCCTCAGAACTGAGGGGGTGGGCCTCTATTTATAGAGCTACGGAGGGTAGAGGCGTCCAGGACCCTGGACACCTCCATCAGGGCCGAATTAATATTTTATTCTATTTTTATATATATTTTTTGGAATACTTTTGTGGAGGCATCCAGGGCTCCGGACGCCTCAAACAGGTCCACCGAAAATCGACGACGGCCGCACGCGGTTTGGTACAACGCGTGGTTTTGTGAGCGGCGCCTCGTGATTCAGAAATGGGCGCGTCCAGTTGACTGGACGTCTCTATAATTTGACTTTTTTCACACACGATAAACCGTCGTTCGGTGGGCGGCGCCCGTGAGAGAGTTGATGGAGGCGTCCATGGGCATGGACGCCTCCAAAATATATTATTTTATTTTTTATTTGTCTTTTGTGCCAAGGCTGGCATTTTGATTTTTTTTTATAATTGTTTTTATGGAGGCGTCCAGGGGCCTGGACGCCTCCATTAATATATATATATATTTTTATTTATTTTTTGTTTTTGTATGCCAACTGGCATTTTACACATATTTTTTATTTTTTTGTTTTTATGGAGGCGTCCAGGGCCCTGGACGCCTCCATTAATATATATATATTTTATTTGGTTTGGGCCCTGAGAAAATAAAATAAATTAAATTAAAAACATGGGGGCGTCCAGAGGCCTGGACGCCCCCATTAAGACCCACCCGGGTCCTCAAATCAGGCGTCGACGGCCGCCCGTCAGACACCCTTCCTGATTCCGGAACCTCCTGATGCGTCTGACTGGTGTTGACGCTGTCCGAATGCCGTGACGGGACGATTCCGAATGCTGAAAAGGGCAGAAGAAGACCCAAGAAAAGGAAGCACTCGAGTGATTTAAAATGCGTAAGCCGTTGCGGGGCGTCGTATAGTAATATGAGACTTTCTCAGGAGGCGTCAAGAATGGCGTGTCTACAGCTGTCCCGCCTTGGTGTCTGCTTTGCAAGGGAGCGACATGTAGTGGAATGGTATCGAAGTGGAGTGAAATGAAGTGGGAGCGGACTGATAAGTTGATGCCAAGGTGTGATGAGACACGCTTTTGACGTTACTGTTTGGAATCTTTCCTGAAGTTTCAATGAGGCGACCTTGAAGAAGGTCTTTCAAATATTGACGATTGCTTGGACGGAGATCAAATAAGGGAGGGTGAGATGTGCGCTCAGGCACGAAAAGGAGACTAACTTCTCGGTGTGGAAGTACCTGGGTCATAAACCGGAGGTTTCACCTTTGGGGAGCGGTTACCAGCCAATGTGGAAGTGCTGCGGCCAAGGTGGGTCAAACAAGGTCAAAAGTAAAGGAATATCTGAGGGTCTGTCCAAACAAGGGTCTCCTTTGGAAGAGCAGCGTCGGGGCTGTCTCAAGGAAACTCGGTATTTCATTCGGAGTGGAATATCTTATATTTTTGGGAATTGAAACACAACGGCTTTCACAATTGAATCACTTGAATGATCTTCCGCAATAAATCAAAGTCCTATATGAATGCATGCTGGGTAAAAATAAAAAATTTAAAACAAATTAAAATAGAAAATAGCCATGGATAATATTGTCAACTTGTTAAGAACGGGTCAGGATATCGATCCGGTGAGCCGACACTGGGCTGGGGCCCGTTTATCCGTGCACCAACTCACTGAATGGAATAGTTGTCCCCATGCTACCACAAATTAACGGCCTATCCGTACAACCCAAATTCTTCCAGGATCATCACTGTTTTTGTTGAAGGGGAACTCAAATCCCAGATTCATTCGGGCCGCAATGTCCTTGACATGTTCTAGTAGCGTAGGTATCATATACTACGATGCATGACATGGTGGGACCAACCATTGAAAGGTGGGACAGGAGATAGGACAAAGATGTCCGTTAGTAAAACCTGCACAGGCCAGCATGGATCAATAACATCAGAAAGTAGCAGATTTACAACAGAATCACACCACAATGGAAAGGAAATCTAGCCAAAATCCTGACACTGACTGCTGATGTGACATGTTCCGTCCTGTAGCGATCTTCCCTTCCTATAAGAACTCCCCTTAGGCTAGTTCATTCAAATGCACCAAGGTGGGTTTTGGAAGCTCAGGAGAGGAAAGAGAGGAGAATCTAGAGATTTCAGGATGGAAGGAGAGTCTTCCCGCGTTATGAAGAGGAGCAGGCCTAGCAGCGAGATCAGGCGACTCTCCGACCTCGAGGGTCATCTGAGTGGGACGATCTTGTCGCATATGGTAAGATGATTCATTTGAACTTTTCCATGTGAACCTTTTTCTTACTTCCTTCATTTCTTCTTTCTTTCCTCTTCCAGCCATATCCACTCTTCCCAGGCCCGAGGAAGTTTTCCAAACTGCCATGGCTTTCAAAGCTAACTTCCAATATCTCCATTGGCATGAGGGCCATACTCTCGAAGTGGCATCTGCAGGGGCTCCTTATTCACGCCAAGTATTACGAGAAGATTCGTATGGACTGGGGGACTATGGGCGCATGAGTGGAGATCTGGCATCCCCAGACCCACACTTTTATCTTCCCGACCTTCGAGGTTACCATCCTCCTCGAGGAGGTGGAACTTCTGCTCGGATTGAAGAAATTCAAGAGTGATGGGAAGGTGAAGGCTATGCGGATGCTGACACGGGGGACTTCTGAAAGCGTCCTTGGAAGCTTCATGCCGCCCGACGCAGCCCGAAAGGTCCGTACTCAAAAGGGGATCGATCTCCAAAAGCTCGCGGAGTGGGTCATGGACGCCCTGAGAGGGTCACCAGACGATGACTATTTTGAGGGAATCATGAAGGGGTTCACCATTTGTCTGGCGGGTGCGCTCTTGTTTCCTTATACCGACAACATGGTGGAGGAAGACCAACTGAGTGCTATCTGCGGGATCTGGCGTGGAAAGAGGGTGGGGCCCGCTGTCCTCGCCTACCTGTATAGTGGCCTTACTACCTCAAGCATGGGTAAGCCTCCTTTTGGTTGCGCACTTGTCTTGAATTGCTGGCTTGATTTGCACTTCAAATTCGACCACCGCGAGAGAATGCCAACTGCTTCGAAGCTCTTCCAACAAAGCCCGCTTCACCACATAGCCGACGTGTTAGGCTTCGGTGGTACTGTAGTGAACCGCGTTCCGTGGCTGAAGAAACGTGAAGACTGGCGGTCTCACTTCCGCACCATGACACAAGGCTTCTTTACTTGCGCACCGGCATGTTTGCTTTCGCTAGATCTCCTCATGAGGCCTTCTCCCGAAGTTGATCTTCAACTGATCAGCGCGACCGAGTTCGTCCTTTATAATGCGCATCGGTGCTGCTTCAGATTGGCATCCCACGCCATTCGTTCCCGCCACCGACTGGCATCGTTCCTTTGAAGAAAAGGGAGTTGGGCACTGAAGCGGACGCGAAGGAAGCGAAGGCCATTAAAGCTCCCTAGAAGACAAGTGTTGCGGGAAAGGCCTTAGCGCACGTGGTGGAAGAATGCGAGCCGTGGAGGGCTTATGTAACCGAACTGGGGAAGTTAAGGCCTAAGGCGCCTAAGCCCCTGATGTAGCTCACTCTGCTTTTTTGATGGAATAAAATCTGGTATTTGGCAGTTTTGGACCAGTTCCGTTAATTATTATTGTCTTTTTTTGTGGTTTTTCTTTTTCTTTGTGTTTTTATTATTATTTTTGTTTGGATTATATACATACTCTTATCTTTTTTACTTTTATTATATATATACACTTTTTTTTTGAAATTTTTTTTATTGTGGGGGCGTGCAGGGGGCTGGACGCCCCTATTTTTTATTTCTGATTATTTTTTAAAAAATTTTGATTTGGGGGCGTCCAGGGGCCTGGACGCCCCTATTTTTTTTATTTTTGATTTTTTTTTAAATTTTGTTGATTTGGGGGCGTCCAGGGTCCTGGACGCCCCAACTTCTTATTTAATAGTTTTTTTGTTTTTTTTATTTTGGGGGCGTCCACGGTCTTGGACGCCCCCATGTTTTATTTTTTATTTTTTTGGTTTTTTTGTTTTGCGGGCATCCAGGCTCCTGGACGCCCCAAAGTTTTTTTTTTGAATTTTGAAAAAAAAAAAAGTGGGGGCGTCCAGGTACCTGGACGCCCCAAACAGGGTGGATTCTATATATATGGGGGGGGGCCTCCCCCCTTTGCTCAATTACTGTTCATTCAACGACCTAGTCACCCTAGACGACCCATTCTTAGTCCCAATGGAGCGAGGAGGATCGAGCCAGGGTCCACAGAAGCGGAAGCGACGGGCTCGTCGTCCGAGGAGGCTGAGGGATGATGCCGAGGAGGCTGCTGCGGCGGAGGAGATTGCCGCGGGTGAGGAGGCTCTTCCTTTGGCCTTGGAGGCTGCAGTGGACGCTGGTGACGCGGCAGAGGACGAGCATGATCCGGTAAGCCCCTCGGAACTCTCACTCTGTGGTTCAATAGGCTAAACGGACGGGTGAGAGGCTGTGAGAGAAGGCCGGGGAGTGAGGGAAAGGAGGCGTCCAGGGCTCTGGACGCCTCCACATTTTCTTTATCTTTTTTTTTATTTTTTATTTATTTACGAAAATAATAGAAATATAATTAAAAATAAGGAGGCGTCCAGGGCCTGGGATGCCTCCATGATATTATACATATTATTAATATATTTTTGTTTTGGTTTTGGGGTTTTTCTAAAAATAAAAGAAAATAAAGGAAATGGAAAGGAGGCGTCCAGCAGCCAGGATGCCTCCACAAAAAATAAATATTTTAAAAAGAAAAAATAAAATAAAATGAATAAGTAGTATATACAGTGTTATTGTTTAATATTATTCATGATGCTGATGTATTTTTTATTGGTTTTGTGGTGTGCAGGGTGTGATGAAAGGACCGATCAGCTGGTCCCTAGTGGTGGCAGCATACCGCGGGCTGCCGGACTTCCAGAGGGCGCGTGTGGACGCCATGGGCTTTGGAGCTTTCCTTAGGATCGAGCCCTTCCGGCTCGACCTTCCTCTTATCCAGGCACTGAGGGAGCGGTGGCACGCACCGAGCCGGGCGTTTCTGATGCCCTGGGGGCACATGGTACCGACACTAGAGGACGTGGCTCGGATTACCGGGCTACGAGTTGACGGAGAGGCAGTCAGCGGAGTCACCTACCCCGACTACCGAGTGAGTGCCCTGGACCTGCTGTGGTTAGAGACGAGCGTGACTGATAGAGACAGCATGGTAGTCGGCCGAGTGGAGATCATGGAGGCGCTCGGATTCGTCGACCCGCGCCAGCGGGTTAGCGAGACTGGAGCGGAGTTCTTGGCTCGACTAGAGGGGGACGCTCGCGCTGCTTTTACCCAGGATCCGAGTGAGCGGGAACTGGTGGATCTAGACCTTCGGAGGTTTCTTTTCTTCTTCCTGAGCCGCCTTCTGCTGGGGACGAAGGGGGATGGCATCCACTGCCGTTTCCTCGGGATCTTGGCGGATCTGGACAGAGTGGGACACTATGCGGGAGCGGCTCTGCTTGCCCATTTGATTGCCGATCTCTCTCAAACTTCGGAGAAGGAGACGACAGTCAGTGCCTTCGCACCTTTTCTCCAGGTAAACATTTTATTCATGCATTCCCACAGTTAAATATGCAATTATTTGTACTAATGTTGTATGATGGATGCAGGTGTGGAGCTATTACTATTTCCCGATGGGGAGGGCTAGGCATGGGAACAAAAGGGTCGTGCCTCTGGCGCGGCGGTGGAGGCCGGTCGTGGTTGCAGCACCCCACGGCTACCAGCTGGCGTCTCTTCGTCGGGAGCTGAGCGAGTATCCCGAGGCCATGGTATGATGCGTATGATTTTTTTGTGTTTATGCATGTGACTGAATGGTAACTAACATGATGTATGTATGGTGATGCAGGTGGTGTGGAGACCCTACCTGGGCATGGGCGACGCTGGCCAGCCTTGGGTTGTAGCAGGTCTTCCTCGTTTCAGGCAGGACGTGTGGGTCCATTGCCTGAACGAGATCGAGCCGCTTCGGCTGAGGCTGGTTATGAGGACGTTGGGGCTGGCCCAGGAGTGGGTTGATGTAGAAGAGCCGGCCCGCATTGGGCGGAAGACCAAGGGGAAGGCGAAGGTTGTGGACTGGCGTACGCGTGTCCCAGCACAGTACCAGGACTGGCAGCAGGGCGGGGTCCCAGCGGTGTCCCATGTACAGAACAGTACTGATTACCTGAGACGGTACCGGGCTACGTATGGGGACCGCCTCTTCCTTGGTGGTATGGCAGGGGTAAGTGAAATGAGAATGCTTCACTCTTTTATATGTATATGCATGTGGTACTAACTTACGTGCAATGCAGGATGCTCGTGATACCATGATCGCCGACCTGCGGGCCTAGTTGGCGGACGCCAGGCGACAGTTGGTGGCCATCCGACAGGAGTTGGAGATCCTGGTGAGTTTATGTGATGCATTTTTTTGTGACCTGGATTTTTGATGCTTAGCCTTTGACTGACGTTTGCCCCGTGTTTCAGCGGGCTCACCAGACAGCGGCAGCCGGGACGGCTGGTGGAGCGGGTTCTAGTTCGCGGGGCCCTCCTCTGGAGGTTTCTGCCCTTCAGGAGCAGCTGGCGTATGCGGTGGCTCGGGCTGAGGAGGCCGAGCGTGACCGCGAGGCTCGAGTGAGCGTTTGCCTGACCTCGACTCTCCTTCTGGCTGCCCTCCTTCTATCACTGTTGTTCTCTTATGGTGCATGAGTGCTTTGACAGGTGGCCGAGATTCGAGAGGCCCTGGCGCGTGCTGTTCGTGCTGAGCAGGAGCGCGATGCCCGGGTGGCAGAGCGCGACGCCCGGATTGCGGAGCTAGAGGAGGAGCGGTGACGGGAGGCTGAGGAGCTTCCTCGCGACGTAGTGGATCTGCGGATCACCCTCGAGCTGTCGAGGAGAGAGGCGATGAGGGAGAGAGAGGAGAGGGAGAGGGATAGGGAGAGCGTGGAGAGAGAGAGGGAGAGGGATAGGGAGAGAGAGAGGGAGGAGCGACAGCGGGATCAGACCGAGAGGAGGGCTCTAGAGGCCCAGCTGCTGGAGCTCCGGTTGAGTCTCGGCACGGCGGAGGGGAGGCTTCGGGAGAGCGAGGAGCGGTACCAGAGGGCGAAGGAACGCGGGGCGCGACTTCGTCAGTCTGGCTCTTTTTCCATGGGCAGCTATCTGGTTTCTTCGACCGAGGAGCGTCGTCGCGCCTTCGAGGCTGGAGTGGCACCGCAGGGCGAGGCGAGCACGGCTTCTCAGGGTTCGCAGAGGCCCCCTAGGGATCCCCGGCGGAGAGGGAGGAGAGAGATGACCAGGAGGGTGATGGTGAGAGTTAGAGAGTTGTTTGTACACATCACCCTTCTCACTGTATGATGTACTTTCGGCTATTATATGAAATGAAAATGGCTTCTTGTGTTGTGTGTACTTTTCTCCCTCCTACACTTTCTTCTTTGCACTGAGTTGTCCTTCGAGACACGCTCCACGAGACCTTGCCCTGAACAGCGGGGAACTATGCTTTGCACGGGGGGATTCTGTTTCCTTTCTCCTCCTTTTGGGCGCGTCCAGGCGCGAGGACGCGTCTTAGTCCTTGAATTCAAATTTAAAGCGTCGGGTGGCCTTTCTTCTCCCGTGCCTTAGCCCTCCTTCCGCCGAAACTCGCTTGCCCCTTTTTCGTCTTCCTCCTCTTTTGATTGATGGAGTTTGGTGGGCCCGACTATGGTGAAGGTGGAGAGGGACGAGGAACTCCTCGCCCAAGGAGGGACGCGCCCGAGCACGGAACGGCGTCCATGGAGGAGGAAGGGCCGCTTCGGGCCCCCGAGGGACCCGAGGGGCCCGATGGCGTGGGAGGAGGTGAACACGGTCCGGTAGGTCCTCCGATCTCTTCCTCTTTTAATTCATTTTGGGTTTTGAAGCGAGCCGCGCGAGGGGGAAAGGGTTCGGCGAGTGTTGCACTCAAATGATGGACGCGTCCTAGACAGGGGACGCGTTCCTTTTGACTGATGTGGGACCCCTTTCTTGGTGCAGGACATGGCAAGGACCCTGGGTCTGGCCGATGAGTGGGCGAGTGCGGACGAGCCGAGCCGCGTCAGGAGGGAGAGTCGCGGCAAGGCGAGGCTCGAGGACTGGCCCGTACGTCTCCCTGGACAGCAAGGGGGTGTATTGGTGCAGGACAATGCCGACTTCCTACGGCGGCAGAGAGAGAGTTACACGGGGCTTCCCCAAGCTGGGGACACGCGTGGCATCGGGGGCTCGCACGCCCAACTGTCAGAGACTAGGCGGCAGCTGGCCGTCGCTCAACATGAGTTGTCGCTCCTGGTAAGTTACGTGCCGCACTTTTAACTTCAGATTTTGGAGTTTCACTGACGGCCGTTGTTTATTTTGTTCCAGCGTGCCCAGCAGACAGCGACGGTGGGAGTGGCTGGCGGATCTTCCAGTTCCTCGGCCCCTTTTCTCGAGATTGCCTCCCTCCGGGAGCAACTTGCCAGTGTGGTGGCCCGCGCGACCCGGGCGGAAGAGGAGCGTGACGCCTGGGTGGCGACTGTAGCGGAGCTGCGGCATCGCGGTGAGGAGAGACCTTCCCCAGACATCCTGGAGTTAAGGGTTCTTCTGCAGATGATGAGGAGAGAGGCAGAGAGAGAGAAAGCAGAGAGAAGGTCCGAGCGACAGCGGGATCTGACCGAGAGGAGGGCCTTGGAGGCCCAAGTGAGGGAGCTCCAGCTGGGCCTTCAGGCCGTCGTGCAGAGGCTAGGAGGGATGGAGACGCGCTACGAGAGAGCGCGAGAGTTCGGGGAGCGACTCCGCCAGTCCGGTCGCTTTGCCGTCAGTGGCTTCTTTGCCACGCCAGGGGAGGAGCAGCGAGTCACTGCTGCGGAGCAGGCGCCCAGATGCGAGGTAGGTGCTACTGCACGGGGATCCCGGAGGCTTCTGAGGGACCCTCACCTCGGGGGAGAGGAGGAGAGTGCCCAGAGAGATGAGTGATGGTGAGGATTGGCGAGCTAGTGGATCCGCCACCTCTCTATGATTGTAGTGTTTGTGACAGCTTATGTAGAATTATGAATGGAGTGATTTGATTTTCTGCTGTTTATTTGTTCTTTTGTGCGTTCCTTCTTCCCTACACTTCTTCTCCTTTGCACTGTTCCCATGTGATGTGTCTGCCGAGACTCCGCCCCGAGCGGAGAATCGCGTCTTGTGACCATTTTCCACGGGAATCTACCGTCGAAGTCAAAAAAGACGGCCCTAGTTTCTTTTCCCGAATGCTGTGTCAAATTTTGCGAACGTCCTCCAAATCATGATAGGGTATCCCTAGACAACATAGGGGGCTAGTCGTCATATTCTTCGTCCAGTCAATCACCCTGTGCGAGCGGTGAAACGACACATGGGACCGCTTGGCAGGTGCCTCATTGCGAGGGCTATCATTGACAGGTGATGGAGGCAATCTTGGCCCGCACTCCTTCCATTTCTATAAATTCTTGTCCCTTTTATCTTCCCAGGTATATCGAGGACTAACTCGAGGAGCACAAGTTCTCACGGGAGAGGAGGAGTTCAAAATTCTGAGAGTTGGATGGAGGGCGAATCTTCCCCTTCCTCGAAGAGAAGCAGGTCCAGTGGTAGTAGTTCCAGGAGGCTTTCAGACCTTGAAGGGCACTTCAGCGAAAGGGCCCAATCACAACTCGTAAGCCAAGTTTTCTTGCCCTTTTCTCATTCTTTCTTCCTTTCTTCTGACCAAACCTCACCCCCATTCCTTGTATGTGTAGGTTGTGATGAAATCACAAATCTTATGGGAGTTGGTAGTAGCAGCATACAGGGGCCTCCCAGATTTTCAGAAGGCGAGGCTAGACATGATGGGATTTGGTACCTTCCTTCGGATCGAGCCGATCCAGCTCGACCTGGTCGTGATCCAAGCCTTGTGTGAGAGATGGGACCCAGTGAGTCGGGCATTCCTGATGCCGTGGGGGCACATGGTGCCCAGCTTGGAGGATGTGGTCCGGATCACAAGCCTGAAGGTAGAGGGCGAGGCAGTGACCGGAGTCACTTACGCGGACTACAGAGAAGGTGCCCAGAAGTTACTGGGTTTGGACCTAGATGGTCGGAAAAATAGGTCTGTAGCTAGGGCGTCCCTCATGGATGCATTAGGGCTCACCGACACTCGTCGGCGGGATGATGAATCCTCAGAAGAGTTCATGGAAAGGATGGAAATAGGATGCCGTGCCGTGTACTGTACAGATTTCGGCGACTGGGAAAGATGCAACATAGATTTGAGGAGATTTCTCCTCTTCCTTTTGGGGAGATTGGTACTGAGCTCGAAAGGGGACGGTATCCAATGTTGCTTCCTGGAGCTGCTGTCAGACCTTGAAAGAGTAGGGTATTATGCCTGGGGAGCCGCCATGCTGGCACACTTGTTTGCAGGCCTATTCCAAGAAGCGGATTGTGAGATGACTGTGAGTGGTTTCACACCATTCATCCAGGTATTTTTTGGTTTTGCTTGTTTTGTATTTTTTTGTGTTTTTACAAAGTACTGATGACCTGTGCCGAGTAGCTATGGAGCTATTATTACCTCCCTATGGGGAGAGCTCGGCATTGGCGACCCGTGATGGTGCCGTTAGCCAGGCGGTGGGAACCCATCATGAGTGCAGCACCCCTAACCTACCAACTGATGGTGCTAAGGCGGGAGCTACAGGAGTTCCCTGCAGCGATGGTAAACTGGAGACCCTACTCAGACATGGTCGATGCCGACCAGCCGTGGGTTCTAGCAAGTCGTGCCCGGTTCGGACGGGAACTGTGGATGCACTGCCTGAATGAAATCGAGCCGCTTCGGCTACGATTAGTTATGAGGACTTTAGGACTGGCTCAAGAATGGGTGGATTCAGCTGCGCCACCTCGTGTCGGGAGAAAGACGCGGGGACCGGCGACCTGCATTGACTGGCGCGTGCGATTCCCCGAACAGTATGAGGACTGGCAACGAGGTGGCACGATTGTAGAATCACAGGCGCGGGATAGCGAGGACTACTTGCGTCTATATAGGACAAAGTACGCAGAGCGGCTCCAACCCCGGGGACTTGTGGAGGTAGGTTTCCCCTTTTTCTCTTTTCTTCTTTCTCCCTTTTCTCTTTTTTTTAGTTTTTCGGTGGAAATGCTGACTCGTATGGCTGCAGGATGTCTGGGATGCCATGATAGCGAATTTACGAACTCGCTTGGCAGAGATGGAACAACAGTTGGGCCATGCCCGCGGAGCTACGAGCGCCTTGGTAGGTGTACAATGCGCGTTCGTAATTAAATCCTCAGATTCCTGATGTTGGCTGCTAATTCACGCGGTCGTAGCATGCCCAGATTGGAGCGGCTTCCCCAGCGATGGGAGTAGGTGGTGCCTCTTCCAGCTTGTGAATTCCCACCTCAGAACTTGACTTGCTTCATGAGCAACTTGCTCACGCCACGCAGCGTGCTGCGGAGGCAGAAGGGATGCTCTCTATACAGGTAAGAGTCGCAGTGTTAAGTTCTCCTTGTTTATGTCTTATCGTGTATCTGAGATGGTATACTCGGCAGGAAAAGGAGACGGAAGAAGCGCTTGGCCAAGCTGCGCAGAAGGAGGCTAGGATAGCAGAACTGGAGAGGGAACTGTGGCGTCATCCTGATGATGACTCCTCTAGGGATGCTGTGGAACTGAGGATCACTCTCCAGTTGGAGAGGGAAGACCGTGAGAGAGAACGTGCAGAGAGAGAAAGAGACGCAGAGAGAGAAAGAGCCAACAGATTGACTGAAAGGGAGGAACGAAGGGCCATGGAGGCCCAACTATTCGAACTCCGAATCAGCCTTGGTCTTGCTGAACAGTGGCTGAGAGATGGTGAGGAGCGCTACCGAAGAGCACGAGAGCGTGGCTTTCGTGTTGGTACCTTCTCTGCTGCTTCCGTAGATCAACGCCGGGATGTGGGAATAGGAAGAGGAGTACAGAGCGGTAGGAGTACCGCTTTTCGTAGTTGGGTAGCACCTTTGAGAGTGTTTTGCCCGGAGAGTAGTGGGACGAGTAATGCAGAGAGAGAGGGCGGAACTTGATGTAATTTTTTTGGTTTTTTTGGAATAAAATACAGGGTTCGGTTTGTTTGTTTTTCATCTTTACTTCAGTTGCCTGAATCCCTGCACACATCACTGAAACAAACAAATCAGAATTTCTGTTCTGACTTGGCCCCTTGCTCAATAAGCAAATGGTCACTGTGACTGTCCTTGATAACTGGTCAAGGGGCCAAGCCTTTATTTAACGAAGGCAAGGGGAAGATGCGGTGATGATAAATGTGACAGGCAAGCACACGAATGCAAGCGGTATTAAAAGTGAGATGCTGCACGCAAATGTAATCATGCAAAATTGATTTGTTTTCTTTTTTATATTTGATATTTTTTGTTTTATCATAAAAAGATTTTTTTTGTTTGCAAATATGTACATTTTCTCTTTTCCATTTTTTTGTTGCTTTTATCATTTCGATTTTGTTTCTTGCTAACGCCTGGCAAGCACCCAAATGGCACCTAACCTACATGAGAACAGGGGTTTCTTACTAACCTCCCAGGTATCCTAAGTGCACATCTAGGTTGATTTGGGCCTCTAGACCCCTCGAATGATGATCTCGCCGGCTAAGACTTACCCTGATGACAATACCGTCATGCCATGCTTAGGCTCCCAGTTGCTTCCGACCACAGGGATTCACCGAAAAGGTGTTTGAGGTAAAAGATTTGCCCAACCTGGGTCTATTTCCTCACAACTCTAGATGGTATATGATGGAACACCCTGGAACCCTAACGACCAACCGCGCGACGCTGACCCGGAATCAGACGCCGTCACACCCATAGGTGACGCGCTTGCATTGGCCTAAGCCCGAGGTTAAACAAGAAGACATCAAGGTGGTAAACAGGGGTCTTGACCAGCCAGAAACACGGAGACTCCTTCGCAGCGATAGCTTTTGCTTTTCAAAGTAGACAACCAAATGTGTATATTAAAATAAGGTCGCAGACCCTGGGGAGTTTTCACCTTTCAGAAACTCCATCGAACCTTCATCTTTAGAGGAAGAAGGAAGAGCGTGGGGGATAAATCTCCTGAGAGGATCGGCAAAACCGTTAACCCGGCGAGCGAATAAGGGCCCATTAACTCTTTCCTTTCGGACAACTTCGGACCAAATCTCGAGCATTTACATTCCATAGCCCCCCTTTTGGATTCAGACTTTTACTTTGAGGGGTTCCGTTTATCGCACCAGGTACGGTCACGACCAGGCTTTTCTCTTGATTTTGATTTTGTATTTCTTTTTGTGAGGGAGATATAGTCGTTTGACGTTTGTGGGCTCCCTTTTCGTATGCCTGCGGGGACACTGCCCTCTTCTCGGGCTCTGATCGATGCTCGAGGTAATGGATCCTACTCTTACCTTTGGGGTTTGAGTTTCGGTTTCTCATGCTCAGCGTTTTAAGGGCGCCGACTGTCTCATTTGGTCGAAGGGAAAAGAATAAAGATTACAGCTTCCGGAGATCTTCTGGGTGGGGCCCCACTGTAGGTGATGCTACCGACTTTTTTGAGTAAAATACATAAGTGAGCACATGTTAGCTTCCTTCGAGCGAGCATAGGCCGACGTGGCCGGACAGGGATCTCCACGGTTTTGGCAAACCAAGACCCGGTGCCTACCAAGCCTCAATGGGCCCTATCCTAACATGAAGGTTAGATGCAGGGACTTAACTACATGGTGACTGCCAGGCATCGGCATTTTGAATTTTCCATATTTTTAGTGGTTTTCGGTATTTCTTTATTTTTGATGTTTTTTATCTTTTCATCATTTTTTTTGTTTTGTGTTAAGGGTAGTATTTCTTAAGATAAAGCCCATTCCAAGGGTGGGATAACTCGGTCCCTTCGGCGTTGACTAGCTTGTAGGCATTGCCAGGGTACACGGCTTGAATTACAAATGGTCCTTCCCAATTGGGTTGGAGCTTAGAACGTGGCCCTCCAGGTTTGACAAAAATTCTTTTTACGACCATCTCACCGACTTTGAATTTTCTCTCAACGACTTTCTTTTGGTAAAAGCGAGCGAGTCTATTTTGATACACACGCGCGTGTTCGGCAGCGGCCAGCCGTTTCTCATCCAAGAGTTCCAACTGGGCGAGGAGTGAATTACGACGATCGTCGAGGGGAAATTCCTCGTCCAATTGTACCCTGAGAGAAGGGATCAGAGTCTCGTACGGGACTACCGCTTCCATACCATAAGTAAGGGCAAATAGAGTCTGCCCGGTGGGGGTACGGAATGAAGTGCGATAGGCCCATAGAGCTTCGATAAGCTTTTCTGGCCAGTCTGAAAACTTATTAGACTCGCAGGTTTTTTTGATGATTTTGAAAAATGTTTTATTGGTGGCCTCCGCTTGGCCATTACCTTGTGGGTAATATGGCGATGAATGATGCAATGCAATTGCGTACCTTTTGCAGAGGTCCTGTAGGTCCTGAGAAATGAACTGTGGCCCATTGTCGGTGACGATCGTGCTTGGGACTCCGAATCTGGCGAGGATGTTCTTTATGATGAACTTGCAGACTGTTGACGCCTTGATTTCCGCGTAAGCTTCAGCTTCGGCCCATTTGGTGAAGTATTCTGTCGCAGTAAGGATGAAAGATTTCTGCTTGGTGAGGGAATTGGGATCACCTAGGGGACCAATGATGTCGAATGCCCACATGGAGAAAGGCCACGGGGAGGATATTGGATGAAGTGAGGAAGATGGTGAATGGATTTTATCGGCATGAAGTTGACATTTGACACACCTACGGACATAGGCAGCACAATCCTCTTCCATAGTGGGCCAATAAAAGCCTTGACGAATGATCTTCTTGGCGAGCATCTGACTATTCACGTGGCCACCGCACACACCCGAGTGCGTCTCTTCTACACATTTCCAAACCTCATCGTCACCAAGACATCTTAACAGAATACCAGTAAGGCTCCTCCTATAGAGTAGACCTCCAACCAAAGTATATTTCTGAGCCACCCTTCTTATGGCTTTCTTGTCCTCTATGGTGGCCCCTTCAGGATAAGACTGATCTTGGCAGTATTTGACAATTTCATAGAACCATGGTTTCTCTTCATCAGCCAGTTCTTCTTCGGCCTCTGCCAACGTGATTTCTCTCTTCTCAAGGATATCTTCCTGCAGGATCTTCCTTGCTATCCTGTCTTTGATATTTACGTAGGAAGCATCATCGATTGCAGGGGCGTGAAGTTTATATATGGAAATGGACTTAAACCATCTTCCTAGAGGGAACCTTATGGATGATGCCAACGAGGCGAGGGCATCGGCGAGAATATTCTGATGACGAGGGACATGAACAAATATCAGTTTGGTGAACAGTTTGGCAAAGGCAGCAGTGAGTTCTTGGTATGGCTTGAGTTTGGGATCGCGAGTGCGATATTTAGTGAGCACCTGGCGAAGGATGATTTGACTATCACCTACGACTCGCAACTCAGTGATACGAAAAGAATGAGCGACTTCTAGGCCAGCTAGAAGGGCTTCATATTCAGCTATATTGTTGGTGACTGAAAATTTGAGCTGATATACCAACGGGAATGTGAGACCTTCAGGCGACAGGAGGGCGACGCCGATTCCTCTCCCTTGAGAATTCAAAGCTCCATCAAAATATAGTGTCCACATTGGCTCATCTGATTGGTTGACGGACATTAGTTCCTCATCTGGAAACTCTGATTGGACGGGATCGAACTTGGGAAGAGGATGGTGAGCGAGATGCTCGGCTATGGCATAGCCTTTAATCACCTTTTGCTGGATGTAGGTGATGTCGAACTGAGAGAGAAAACTTTGCCAGCGTGCTAGCCTATCCGTAAGGATGGATTTCTTCAGAAGGAATTTGATAGGATTCATTCGAGCAATCAAGTGGACGTCGTGAGCCAAGAAGTAGTGCTTCAATTTCTGCACTACCCAAACGAGGGCAGCACAGGTTTTCTCCATGCCGGTGTACTTCTGCTCACATGGATTGAGAAGTTTGGACAAGTAATAGGTTGCCCGTTCCTTGCCTTCTTCATCAGCTTGTGCGAGGACGGCTCCCACGGAGTCATCCAAGACTGAGACGTAAAGGATCAGAGGTTTTTCCGGTTTGGGTGGAATGAGAACGGGTGGACTAGCCAGATATTCCTTTAACCCTTCAAAAGCTTTCTGACATTTAGAATTTCAGTGGAATTCTACTCTTGGCTTGGTCAACTCGTAGAGAGGTCTACACCTTTGTGAATGCTGGGACACAAATCGACGAATAAACTGCAACCTCCCGATTAAACCTCGGACTTCCCTCAAATTCTTGGGAGGTGGCATATCCCTGATAGCCTTAGCTTTGTCAGGATCTATCTCGATCCTTCTTTTGCTCACAATGAACCCCAGCAATTTACCTGACGACACACCAAACACACACTTCTTCGGGTTCATTTTCAATTGGAACTCTCTTGACCTTTGCAAGACCTTAGCCAAAACTTCTGGATGTTCCATCCTGGTCCTTGATTTCACCAATAAGTCATCTACATACACTTCCAGATATATGTGCATCATGTCATGAAATATGGCCATCATCGCTCTTTGGTAAGTAGCTCTAGCATTCTTTAATCCGAATGGCATGACCACGTAATAATATGTTCCCCAAGGGGTAGCGAATGACGTCTTTTCCTGATCCTCTTATGCCAAACGAATTTGATTGTATCCTGAAAATCCATCCATGAAAGAGAGGGTTTCGTAGCCTGCCGTGTTATCAATCAGCACATCAATGTGAGGTAAGGGAAAATCATCTTCGGACACGCGCGGTTAGGGTCCCGGAAGTCGATGCAAATCCTGACTTTCCCATCTTTTTTCATGACCGGGACAATGTTCGCCACCCATTGAGGATAAAGAACGACTCTAATGAACCTGGCTTTGTGGAGCTTATCGACCTCTTCCTTCATTTTCAAAGCCATCTGAGGGTGAAAACGCCTTAACCTTTATTTTACCGAGATGGACCCTGGTTTTAGGGTTAAACGGTGTTCGACCAAGGTTGAATTCAGACCCGGCATATCCTCGTAGCTCCATGCAAACGTGTCCTTATATTCCTTGAGAACCCCAATTAATGCCTCTTCTTCAGAGGGTGGTAGGTTGTCACTTATGAGGATGATCCTAGGGTCTTCCTCAGTTCCCAAGTTGACTTCTTTGGTGGATTCTTCTATGGCGGTTGACGGCTCGTCGAATCTCCTCATTCCACTAGCGTATGCGCCCGCCGCATCCTCATATTCTTCACCCTCATCTTCAGTGGGGCATTCTTCATTCGTGATCTCGTAGACTCCATACCCTTCATCAGATGCACAGTTACCCTCGCATTCTATTTCGGATAGCTGGATGGGATTTTCTAACAACTGGGGGATGGCAAGAAGGGCCTGACACCTGGCGGCCAAATCCAGAAGGAATCGACGAGGGATCTGCCTACCCTTGGATTTCTTCCTAGGTACTACCCTTGGCCTATCATTCCTAGATTGACTGACAATATTTACAGAAGAAGAGGAAGACGAAGAGGATGGTGTAGAATGTACAGGAGAAGACCCCTCAAAGGAGGGGTAGAAAAGGTCGCTCATCGGACCTTGGACGGGTGGTCCGCAAGGCGATACGCACCCGTGGGAGATGTAGGAGGTTTCCTCAACGAAGATGTGTTGTTGGGGAGTTTGAAAATTGACGTTTTTTTTTCATTTTCATTTTTAATGACAAAGCAGTGAAAAGAGATTGGAGGAGAGAGAAAAGGGGTTATGGCTAGAGGATTGTGAGGCTCATAGAGCAGATCATGGTTGAAGACCTGGCACGGGTTGAAAAGCCCGCGTAGGTATGTAAGCAAAGAAGGGGACCTGGGAAGATCATCAGACAATTGTCTGGCCCAGGAAGAAGATATCAGCAAAGGCTGAGACGAGTGGATGGAGAAGATGGCGGCTAATGAGCCGTCGATGGCAATGTTCAGGACGGATGAAGATCCGTCGATGACAGGGTCCTTCCGGCGAGGACGAGGATAGTTTGGAACCTTGGCAAGAGTGGTAATATTCTCTGGTATTTCGGAGATCAATGGTGGTCCTTCAAGCTGCGGAGACGAGAACATCCTTTCTAGTGCAACGGAAATGTCCCGTATGTCGAACCATTTGTCCCACTCGCATTCCGGATCTTTGATCTTACCTCTTTTGGTGATCCTCGGACATTTTTCAGCCAAATATATAGCATGTGATCCCCCATATGCTTCTCGTGGGTGATCTCCCATATGAACAACGGGCCCTCTGTTGAAGTGGTTTGATAGAGTCCACGTGAGGGGCTTCCAATCTGCCTTGAACGGTCCTTTGAAGCCTAGGCCAAACCTGCGGTTCGGCCTAATTTCCTTTGGCGGTTTGAGCATACCCTGTAACTGTGCGCCCAGACCTTTTCCTTGTTGATAGCCGATGTTCCTCATAATCTCCCAATCTTTGGAGTGAAAAGAGAGACATGATGTTGTGGTTGCCCTGACCGGCTCCTTTGGTGCTAGTGGAACATGAGATGGATCACGTACGTCCAGCAGTGACAATATGGGCCGATGAGACGGCCAAACAGAAGGCAGAGAGGTGTTGATAGCATCCACTGTGTGAAGGACAGGTGTACTGACCACTTTAATAATTCTCCCATTGTAAGGAAACTTCAGGCACTGATGGTTAGTGGAAGGCACAACGTCCATGGCTTCGATGTAAGGGTGACCCAGTATAGCCTTGAATGTGGGGTCCATGTCGAGGACATGGAATTCCGTGGGAATTGACATGGGGCCTAGTTCTACCTTCAGAATAATCATCCCCTGTGGCGGCCTTTTGCTATTGTCATAAGCCGTGACCGTGATCGAGGAAGGTCTTATTTGTTCCTCGTTGACCCCACACAACTGAAGAGTGCTCATGGAGATCACAATTATGGATGCACCCGTGTCCACAAGACACGGGTTTATGGATACCCCATTAATTTTTATTGAAATGCACAATGCATATTTCCGAGCTTCCTTGGGAGCGAGCTCGTAGTTGTGAAACATGATGGCTGGTTGTGTGTCTGTTGGGGTCAAGACGGTCGAAATCTTCTCCACGGGGAGGTCTTCATTAACCATGACCTTTTGAAGATATTCCATCAAGACCGCCTGGTGGGATGTGGATCTTTGAAGTAGCTCTAGGATGGAGATCCGGGCAGGTGTCTTGTCCAAGTGTTTCAATAGATCACACTGTGTTCCAGGGATAGCTCTTTCTGGTTGTTCTGCATCATCCTTCTCTGGCTGAG
Organism: Amorphophallus konjac; assembly: GCA_022559845.1. NCBI lineage: Eukaryota > Viridiplantae > Streptophyta > Magnoliopsida > Alismatales > Araceae > Amorphophallus > Amorphophallus konjac. The sequence goes on from CM040119.1 coordinate 88,330,848, forward strand.
ATTGCTCGGGATTCTGACTGTTGTGGGGGAAAACCCTGTGGAAAATCCTTCCACTCTGGAGCACCGTTGCCTGCGGCTTCTGTACCTCTGTGGGGGTAGCAGTGAGTTTCAACAGGGGTTTGAGGGGTAGTAGTGGAGGAATGGTTGATGAAGCAGGGGTGATGACGGGAGCAGGGATTCTGATGAGGGGTTTGTTAGGTGGCGGCATGGTGGAGGTAGAGGGGATATTGCGCGGATTATGAAGGATAAGGGGTTTAGAAGGTGGCGGCAGAGGCAAAGTGGAAGTGGGTAAGGTTTGAAACGGGTAATGGTTTTGAGGTGGATGGTGGGTGATGAGTGGTTTTGAAGACATTAGTGGTGATATGGTGGAGAAAGATGGGGTTATGTATGGTTGACGGATGATAAGGGGTTTAGAAGGCGTAGGGGTAAATGTGGTAGAGGTGGATGGTAAAGTGGGGGAGTGAGAGAAGATGAGAGAGTGTGAAGGCGTAGTGGAGAGTGTCGGTTGATAGGAGGTCGGGGTGCGGATGAGAGGGCGTAATGGTAGTGGAAATGGTGATGGTGATACTGACGCGGGTTGATGAGAGAGAGGTGCTACCCGGGCAAGGTGAGGGGGTTGCATGACGATAGGGTTGGAGGTAGAAAGAGTGGAGGTACTTTCCTGGTGCCACACCTGCTCTCTCCCGACTATAGACACACTAAAATTGACATCATTTTGAGCATATCTCCTATCGCACTGTGATGCCCCATTTGACCCTCAAATCGACTTATTTGAGTGATTTTCCTCCTTTTTATTGAATATCCAACTTCTCCAAGCTTTCCACATGGTTTTCCATTTTTCTCCAGATTTTTCTGAGCCATTTCTCCATTTTTTCGGGCCTTAAATCAAATGGGGGAAGGGACCCGGGCGTCATTTAAGTAACGCCCCGTCAGGGGGCGTCATTTCTTTAATTAGCGACCGTCTGTTCGGTCGTCAATTCTTGTTCAATTCCGAACTCCAGAAGCACCCCTTCCTTTCCTCACTTACACTCCTTTTTCACTTGGGAAAGAGTTCCTATGGCTTCCTAATATTGAAAGGACACTTGGAGGAAGGATCCCCCTTTCCATCCTACCAAAACTAAGTTTTCTAATTTTTTATGGAATTAATTCCGAATTTCCCTTCTTTCCTCATTTAACCTCCTTTTCCACTTGGGAAAGGGTTCCTATGACTTTCCAAGGTTGAAGGGACACTTGCCTAATGCTTATCTCTTCCAAATTCCAACTAAAACATGTTTTCTTATTTTCTCTTGATTTAATTCCGAATTTCACTTCCTTTCCTCATTTAATCTCTTTTTCCACTTGGGAAAGGGTTCCTATGACTTTCTAAGGTTGAAGGGACACTTGCCTAAGGTTTATCTCTTCCAAATCCAACTAAAACATATTTTCTTATTTTCTCTTGGATTTAATTCCGAATTTCACTTCCTTTCCTCATTTAATCTCTTTTTCCACTTGGGAAAGGGTTCCTATGACTTTCCAAGGTTGAAGGGACACTTGCCTAATGTTTATCTCTTCCAAATTCCAACTAAAACATGTTTTCTTATTTTCTCTTGATTTAATTCCGAATTTCACTTCCTTTCCTCATTTAATCTCTTTTTCCACTTAGGAAAGGGTTCCTATGACTTTCCAAGGTTGAAGGGACACTTGCCTAATGTTTATCTCATTCCAAATCCCACTAAAACATGTTTTCCTAATTTCCCTTGGAATTAATTTTGAATTTCAACCCTATAAATAGGACTCCTCTCTCCCTTGTGTTAAGAGATCAAGATCAATTCAAGGGGAGGTGCTGCCGGACCAAAGGCTCAAGGAGGAAGACTCCCATGCACCTAAAAGCTTCATCCACGGAGTTCTTCTTCCTCTATTGAAGATTTGAAACCTCTACATCCACAGAGTTCTTCTTCCTCTATTGAAGATTTGGAGCCTCTACATCCATGGAATTCTACATCCTCTTCTTCCTCTATTGAAGATCTTGAAGCCAATTGGAGAAACCACTAAGCTTTCCCCCTCCTATCTCTTATTTTTCTTTAGTTAATTGCATGCATCATTATTCCATCTCTTCCTTTTATTTCTTTTTATCTCCACGTTGAGATCTCCTTAGTGCAACACTTGCACACCTCCCTATTTGCATATCATTCATCATATCTCCCATACCCTTTTGCATAGGGGTTTAAAGGCCAAACACCAATAAGGTGTGTTCATATCCATGCTTTCTATGTCCATATTTACATTTGGATTTGATGCTACACATCTTGGTTTCTAATCCATGTTTGTTTATTGGTGTTTGTTAATTTTGTAAGGGTAATCAATCAAGGAAAACTCTCTTCATCGGCCGGCCGATAGAAAGAGAAGGTGCACTCACAATCTCCCCCACATTTAAGGTATTTATATCGCGATCCCTCCATTGATTATTTGTTATATCCTTTGAGGCCCTCGCGTCTCTGGCGATCACATTCCCCTTGGCATCCTCGCATGCTCCCCTTTTCTCCCTCTTTTCCCATTCTTCTTCTATTCATTTTTTCTTTTTCCCTTTTAATTGTTCTAAGTGGATTTCTTAGAATCTACAAATTGGCGATCACGGTGGGACCACCATTGTTTTTCTTTGATTACCCTTCCCCCTTTGCACCCTCGGTGCAACTCCCTTTGTGCTCCACATAGCACTTTCCTTTTTGTTTTATCACTTGTGCATTGCCTGCACATCCCCCTCCCCTTATGTGATTGCTAACTTGTTGGTTTTTGAAAAATTCCACTTTCTTATCTCTCCATCTTTTTTTTAAAAAAAAATTTGGATGCCATGCTTCATATTATGTTGATTGCTATGATTTGTATGGCCATGTGAGTGTTTTACCTTATCTTTCTTTGGTTTGGCTCATATCATGGTTCATACTTTCTTTTCTTTGTCTTTTGCATTAGGACTTGCATTTAGGGCATTTGGCTTGGGAGACCTCCTCTCTCTATATTAGGATTTCACACACCCCCTTGGTGAAGGAAGGACCCTCCATTGAGCATTCCGTCTCTTTGGATTGGAAATTCCTAAACCAAGCCTCCATAAGTCCCCGCACCCGTGGATTCCCTCACGGACGCCGGGCAGGTCGTACCCTTGAAGTTCCCTAGTTTAGTTGGCCTATACGTGGTGAGAGAGTGTTCCTAGTTGGCATTGAAGTAATCATATTGAAACTAGGTTCCTCCCTCGTGTGAATCATTCCAAATCATTGTAAAAAATCATTAATTCACCAAGGTTCAAACATAAAAAAAAATCAAGGTAACCATTCCAACTTGTGTGCTTCTTTGCAAATTGTTTGCACATTAAATTGTTTACATAATGGCTTACTTTGATGGACAAAACAACATGTTCAATTCAATTAATGTTCATGAGGGTGATCAACCTAGCACATCTTATTCCCCTCAATTCCAACATGTTCAACATAATTCTCACCATAATTCTTTCAAAGGACCACGTCCTCACTCTTATGGTGTTGCCCGACCCATGGGCAATGTCCAATCCAATGGTCCTTTAATCCAATTACGAGCCACTATTCCCTCGGGACCGTCTCCTCCCAATGATGAGAAGGTTTCCCAAATCATTCATGCATTAGATCATCTCACCCCTCAACAGATCCAAGCCCTTAAGGCCGCCATTGAGGGTGCATCTCATTCCTCTCCTCCTCCTTCTAATCCTACACGGGTGGCCCATCACCCACCTCCATCTTTTATTCCTACACGGGTGGCCCATCACCCATCTCCTCCTATTCATTCTACTCGGGTGGCCCATCACCCGCCTCCTTCTATTCCTTCTCCATCACGGCCCCAAGGCCCATTTATTCCTTGCAATCCGGCCCATCAAGGTTCTTCCATGGGTCGGCCCGTTAATTCTTCTCCACGGCCTTTTTATACGGCCCCTCCTCCTTCAAGGCCCTATCAACCTTCGGTTGCACAGGTCACACCCCTCCAGCAAACTCTCCTTGACAAAATCACTCTTATGGAGGAACAATTAAAGAGAGTTACGAGCCCGCGGCCCGCTCCTCCTACTCCAGTTAATTCTCTTCACGCTTTCCTGGATGACATTACCAAGATGGAGAGTGAATGGAAAGATAGGAGAGATGATTATGACTTTGGCACTTCAAGCAATCAAGAGCCGGTGATTGAAGAATCTGAGGCAATATATGATGGTGAAGCTCCGCAAGCGCCCCTTCCGAGTTTCCTTAACTTCCCGCTTCCTCCACTATCATTTGATGAACCCCCTGCTCAGGACGAAGCTACCATCCCTGATCCAACCCCCGTTTCCGAGACCTCTTGGTGTTACGATGATGGTTCGATACTCCAATCACCCACACCGGCGCATCTTGAGTCTCCTCCCACTCCAAACACCGCTCGCCCCGTCCGGAGTTTTCCCCGCACCAAACCTCCACCAGTTATACCTCCCCCAGTTACATCAACCTTCATATCATCACCCTCCCCTGAACCTTCCATCAAACCTCCACCAATGACACCTCCACCCATTAAACCATTAACCTTCACACCATCGGCCTCCATTGAACCCACCATTAAACCTTCCCCAATTAACATCCCACCACTTCAACCCTCCATTACCCCTTTAACCTCAAAACCCTCCACTATGCCTATAACACCTATTCCACCACATAACCCTTCACCTTTACCCGTGGCTAATCCTGAGCAGGATTCACCCTTTTTTGCACTCGAGCCAATCCCAACTGCTTCCGAGCAAAGGGAGAAACTCGACGTGTTTATACCTCCGCCTCTACTTATCCTTTCTCCAACGCCTTTCATTACGCCCCCACCATTCATGGAGCCTTCCGCCTCTGCTTCACCTCCCTCTACTACTCGGAAGGGGAGTGCTTCTACAAACACTTGTGCTGAGGATGATCAAGAGCTGCGAAAGAAGAATTTGGCCATGGCCGCGCTATTCAAAATGCAAGAGTTCATTTGCCGGATGCCAATCCGGGTTATTGTGCCAGGCATGATTGAAGAGGCCAAGTCACCGTCATGCCAAGCACTGATGCTGTGTAAGGGCCGGGCAGGGCACCCTCTGTTCCAACTTCCAAATCTTGAACCCCCGGGCAACATGATGCTTCTGAGCCCTACTTTCCAACTCCCTCACACCATTACTTTTCACCCTCCAAGGGAGTTGTCGTTTACTATTGAAGCTTCGTCATGGGCTTGTATTTCATCCATTAGGCCATTTGGCTGTATTCTTTCACTGCCGTGGAGGGGCAGTTATCTTGGTGCCGAAAGGCCTTCCGCTATTTCATCCACCTTCTTGTCTATCACATCTTTTCCATGGGCCATTCCCAGGGTTAGGAGGAGGATCTCGTCCTCTCGCCCTTCATATTCTCCATATTCTTTGCATCTCATTGCATTTGCGCATTCATTGAATTCATCGCATCCATCCCATTGCATGCATTTGCACCTCCTGCTTCCCAGGTTTCCAAACCCGTATCTTCCCCGCCTTCCGGCACCTCCGGATATTCCGCACTTCCCATCTTATTCATCTTCATCTTTTTATCCACTATCCCTGGGGCATCGCGTCCCTTTTCCTGCTATCTCCTTGGAACCTCCAGGAATTTTATCCCTCCTCTTTGGGCATCTCGCCCTTTCTGATTCTATTCCTCCGGAACCTCCGGATTTTCCCCTCGGGCATCGCGCCCCTTTCCATTCTCCTCCTCCGAAACCTCCGGACCTTTCTCTCGGGCATCACGCCCCTTTCCACTTTCCTCCTCCGGAACCTCCGGACTTTCCCCTCGGGCATCGCGCCCCTTTTCATCTTCTTCCTCCGGAACCTCCGGACTTTCCCCTCGGGCATCGCGCCCCTTTCCATTCTCCTCCTCCAGAACCTCCGGACCTTTCTCTCGGGCATCGCGCCCCTTTCCACCTTCCTCTTCCGGAACCTCCAGATTTTCCCCTTGGGCATCGCGCCCCTTCTCATTTGCTACCTTCAGAACCTCCGGATTTTCCTCCTGATCCTCCTTCATTCCTCTCTCTTGGGTATCGCGCCCCTTTCTATATTCTTCCTCCGGAACCTCCGGATCCTCCACCTGATTGTCTCCATCTTTTCCCCGGGCATCGTGCCCCTTTCCATTTGCTTCCTCCGGAACCTCCGAATTCTCCGTCTTATTCTCTCTATCATCTTCCAGGGCATCGTGACCCTCCTGATTTCATTCCCCCGGAACCTCCAGACCCTCTATCTTTCTTCCGATTCATCTTTCTACTCCTCCGGGACATCACATCCTTCATTTTCTTCTCCCTTTTCCATCATCTTTTTCCCTATTTCTCCCCAGGGCATCGCATCCCTTCTTTCAATATTCCTCCGGAGCCTCCGGATTCCTCCTATCATGATTCTCCTCCTCTGCCTCCGGACCCTCCGGATCCACCTCTTTCCATCTAGCAATTTCTTCTTCTGATTCCTCCTAATTATGGGTCTGACCCAACTTCTTCCACATCCACTGCCTTGGGCATCTGCCCTTTCTCCCATTGCTTCCGAGGCTTTAGTCCTCACCCCTCTTCTTGATTTTCCGCTTCTTCTGTAGACTGTTCCATGTGATCAGGGTCTCCGCGCCTTAGTGAGGGAGTTCTAGCCCTCGCCTCTTTTCTTTTCTCCTTATTCGTCTGAGTCTGGTTTGAGCACCACTCATTCTTGTTAAGCCACTCCCAAAATCCTTTGCTTCCAATCCTTTTGACTGCCAAAGAGGACAAATCCCACGATGATCAACCTCGCCTCTGACAACTGCTTCTACAAAGGTTGCAAGGTAACATATTGGCGTAAGTATGCATTTTGATGATATCATTTTCTCATTACTTCACGCATGATTTTCAAAATCAAGTGCTTCTTAACGAGATTAAGAGTGGTGTTTTAAACCTTTATCTTAAGCTTTTGTTTAATTGAAATCATTCTCAAAAGAGTCCTTTAGGTTTATTTTTTGCAGCACCTCTGGTTAATAAAAACCCGTGCTGGGAATTCAATATTCTCTCCCCGCTTGTTAAGAGCAACCCTTAGCTGGGCACTGCACACACTTCACGGCGTCCTTAGCCGGCTCCTTGGTTAGACACCATTGCTACTTTGGCCATGCCATGAGTATTCCTGAAAGTCTTTTCTCTTCTTTACTCGGCCGCATGCAGGGGCAAGAGGTTGACGGATGAGATGACCAACCTAGGTAATCCCCAATACGAGAGGAGTCTCAAATAGGGGCAGTCTTGACCCAAAATTAATATGAGTTTTCATGATATACGTTTCGCCAAAAGGGCTATTATGAAAATCAAGTCAAAATTTCGTTAAAAGCAAAAGTATGAATTATGGCATGTCAAGAGTGGCAAAGTCCCCGCAGGGAAAACCCTGGTCGTATGCATGTCAAGGGTCTAAAAATTAAAGGCACAAAGCCCCGGCACAACAGACTACCTCTTTGAAGGGAACACCTTGGAAGGAATTCAAGTCCCGATATCTCCCATCCTGCACAAAGTTTATCCTCAATTATTCTTCTCTTCTCCCTCCAAGACCGAATATTTCTCGGGTATGGCCTTGGTAGGGGCACCGTTGATCAAAGACGGTCGGTTATAGGATGCCACTTTCAATGCACGTCCAGCTTTGGGCAGTTTTTAACGAAGAGGGAAGGAACAAGGACCCCTAGGCAGTGGTTCAAAACACCCTTTGATGCTGCATTAACTAAGTCTAAGTCAAAATTCAAACAAAAATTTGAATATTTCCAAAATCTCCACAAAAATTTGAATATTTCCAAAATCTCCATAAAAATTCAAATATTTTCAATTTCAAAACTCATAAAATTTTGCATATTCTAAAATCCAAAAATTTTGCATTGTATTTTCTGATGGTGTTTTTGCAGGAACAGCTTTGCAGAGACCAAAAGTACGGGATGGGTCCTCTCTCTACTTATTGCTATCAATCTATTGATTCTTTCTCGATATTTTCATGACATGCCACCAGGGGCATTTTTTTTGATTATCATCTCCCTATATCATTCTGATTATCATATCTCATGATTATTCATCTCCAAATCTTTTTTAATCAACTCCTGCTAATTTCATCTGATCACTCCGTCGATGGGCATTATATCAGATCTTGATCATTCATCTCCAAATCTTGATTAGCCAGATTGTCTCCTCATGATAAAACAACAAACAATGCTATGATTTGACTTATGCTATTCATGCCATATACATGCTATAATTGATGCTTTGATGATTGCTATGCTTAAATGCCTTCTTCATTGTTTGTTATCTTTTATATCTTGGCTAATGAATTTTTGAGCGCAGGATAAGAAGCTCTTGGTCCCGCCGACTGGGCATCATCATCAAAGTCCCACGGTGCTTGCAGCTCATTTCTCAGTTCCCATGCTTATTGATATCACCATCTCCCTGTATGCATTCTACTATATGTTACATATGTTACTAGATTATATCAAGGACCTTGTGGCTTTGGTAAATCTGGGATTTGAGTTCCCCTTCATCAAAAACAATGATGATTCCAGAGAAGTCTTAGTCACACGGATAGGCCGTTGAGCCGTCCAAGACTGGGGACGATGGTTCCCTTTTTACGAGTTGGTGCGTGGATAAACGGGCTTCAGCTTAGTATCAGCTCGCAGAATTGGTTTCTTGACCCAGTCTGGGCAGTTTAACAATATTATCCTTGATTATATTATATTTTCATTTGTTATTTTCCCTTTAGCCCAGCATGCATTCATGTAGGACTTTGAATTAACGTTGGAAAATCATTCTGATAAGCTGATATTGAGAGTTGAATTGATCTTAATCTTTCTCGATATGAGATTTTCATTGCCGAATTAGATCCTCAGTTCGTTTTATCGCTGTTTTGGGTCTTTTCTCGAGAACTCCTTGTTTGGATTTTTATCATCTTATTTTTTCAATCATTCCCCTTGATCCACCTTGGCTGCAGCACGTCCACATTGGCTGGTAACCGCTCCCCAATGGTGAAATCTACAGGTTTGTGACCTGGGGTACTTCCACCGCGCTGGAAGTTGATCATTTTATTTTATCTCCTTCGTGCACCGCGTGCACATCTCCCCTTTTATCCAAACATTGTTGATTTCGTTGGATTTCCTGAGATTTACTTCATCTCGAGCTTTTGATTTCATTCTCATCAAGTGATGTTGATTGCATGTCTCATCACACCTTGGCATCTACTTTTCAGTTCGCTCTCACTTCATTCCATTCCATTCCATTCCATTCCATGTTGCTTCACTTCATTCTATTCTATTTCATTCCGTGTCACTCCCTTGCAAAGCAGATGCCAAGGCGGGGCAGCTGTAGACACACTAAAATTGACATCATTTTGAGCATATCTCCTATCACACTGTGATGCCCCATTTGACCCTCAAATCGACTTATTTGAGTGATTTTCCTCCTTTTTATTGAATATCCAACTTCCCCAAGCTTTCCACATGTTTTTCCATTTTTCTCCAGATTTTTCTGAGCCATTTCTCCATTTTTTCGGGCCTTAAATCAAATGGGGGAAGGGACCCGGGCGTCATTTAAGTAACGCCCCGTCAGGGGGCGTCATTTCTTTAATTAGCGACCGTCTGTTCGGTCGTCAATTCTTGTTCAATTCCGAACTCCAGAAGCACCCCTTCCTTTCCTCACTTACACTCCTTTTTCACTTGGGAAAGAGTTCCTATGGCTTCCTAATATTGAAAGGACACTTGGAGGAAGGATCCCCCTTTCCATCCTACCAAAACTAAGTTTTCTAATTTTTTATGGAATTAATTCCGAATTTCCCTTCTTTCCTCATTTAACCTCCTTTTCCACTTGGGAAAGGGTTCCTATGACTTTCCAAGGTTGAAGGGACACTTGCCTAATGCTTATCTCTTCCAAATTCCAACTAAAACATGTTTTCTTATTTTCTCTTGATTTAATTCCGAATTTCACTTCCTTTCCTCATTTAATCTCTTTTTCCACTTGAGAAAGGGTTCCTATGACTTTCTAAGGTTGAAGGGACACTTGCCTAAGGTTTATCTCTTCCAAATCCAACTAAAACATGTTTTCTTATTTTCTCTTGGATTTAATTTCAAATTTCACTTCCTTTCCTCATTTAATCTCTTTTTCCACTTGGGAAAGGGTTCCTATGACTTTCCAAGGTTGAAGGGACACTTGCCTAATGTTTATCTCTTCCAAATTCCAACTAAAACATGTTTTCTTATTTTCTCTTGATTTAATTCCGAATTTCACTTCCTTTCCTCATTTAATCTCTTTTTCCACTTAGGAAATGGTTCCTATGACTTTCCAAGGTTGAAGGGACACTTGCCTAATGTTTATCTCATTCCAAATCCCACTAAAACATGTTTTCCTAATTTCCCTTGGAATTAATTTCGAATTTCAACCCTATAAATAGGACTCCTCTCTCCCTTGTGTTAAGAGATCAAGATCAATTCAAGGGGAGGTGCTGCCAGACCAAAGGCTCAAGGAGGAAGACTCCCATGCACCTAAAAGCTTCATCCACGGAGTTCTTCTTCCTCTATTGAAGATTTGAAACCTCTACATCCACAGAGTTCTTCTTCCTCTATTGAAGATTTGAAACCTCTACATCCACAGAGTTCTTCTTCCTCTATTGAAGATTTGGAGCCTCTACATCCATGGAATTCTACATCCTCTTCTTCCTCTATTGAAGATCTTGAAGCCAATTGGAGAAACCACTAAGCTTTCCCCCTCCTATCTCTTATTTTTCTTTAGTTAATTGCATGCATCATTATTCTATCTCTTCCTTTTATTTCTTTTTATCTCCACGTTGAGATCTCCTTAGTGCAACACTTGCACACCTTCCTATTTGCATATCATTCATCATATCTCCCATACCCTTTTGCATAGGGGTTTAAAGGCCAAACACCAATAAGGTGTGTTCATATCCATGCTTTCTATGTCCATATTTACATTTGGATTTGATGCTACACATCTTGGTTTTTAATCCATGTTTGTTTATTGGTGTTTGTTAATTTTGTAAGGGTAATCAATCAAGGAAAACTCTCTTCATCGGTCGGCCGATAGAAAGAGAAGGTGCACTCACAATCTCCCCCACATTTAAGGTATTTATATCGCGATCCCTCCATTGATTATTTGTTATATCCTTTGAGGCCCTCGCGTCTCTGGCGATCACATTCCCCTTGGCATCCTCGCATGCTCCCCTTTTCTCCCTCTTTTCCCATTCTTCTTCTATTCATTTATTCTTTTTCCCTTTTAATTGTTCTAAGTGGATTTCTTAGAATCTACACCGACTTCCGGGAAGGAGGAGATGGGGTTAACCTGATGATTGGGCTGTTGGTGCTCCGGTAAAAGATTCTGGATTATGCCCATGTCGGGTTGTTGTTGTGGGGCCTGCTGAGCCTGCTGTTGTTGTTGTGGTTGCTGTTGCTGTTGTAACTGCTGCTGTGGCCTATGAGGAGGTCTCCTAGCCTTGAGAGCCGCGACGTATCGTCTCATCTCATCCCAATCTATTTGATGTTCATCATTCATATCATGGATGTAATCTTTGAAATGGAAGCAGTAATCCACTGTGTGTCCCGGCTGCCTGTGGTAGACGCAGTATTTGGAGGTATCAACCTTGGGGGGCCACGCGGGCCTTTCTCTGGGTAGGGCGAGTTGGTTTGATGCCATGAGGGCATTAAAAATGTCTACTAAGGTTTCCGGCAATGGTGGATAGTAGGCTCTCTTGGGACCGAGCGGCCTCCTTTGTTGCTGTTGGGGACCATAGTTCCCCGGGGGTGGAACTTGGTTGTACCGAAGCGGTGGTTGTTGTTGCTGAGGTTGTGGTTGTTGTTGCTGGGGTTGGCGTAATGGAGGCATATTATCATGGGGTGGATTATTTTGGGGTGGAGGACGAAGAGGGAAAGGACCCGGTTGAAGGGGAAGTCGGGGCATTTGTGAAGGCCTTGGGTTGACTGCATAGTTGGCATTGTTGACCGCACTGACTTGCTCATTTGTCACGACCCCTTCTGTGGCTCCGCCCGGGACACCAGCGCCTGTCTTTCTGACCACTTTGGGCTTCGGCGACTCAAACATGTTCATGATGGGGGAGTCTTTTAGCTGGGTTTGGATGTATCGGGCCCTTTCATAGAGTTCCTCCATTGTAGTAAGTTTATTCATGGCCAGGACATGTCTGAACTGTGGGGTTGCATTAGACACAATCATCTTCACTTGTTCGGGCTCGGAGAGGGTATCCCTTATTCTTTCCGCCAGAGACCTCCATCTATCAGCATATCGGACAAAATCCTCGTCGAGTTTCATCTTTTCGGCCACTAGGTCGGTAATGGAGAGTGAGGGACCGACCCTATCCCTATATTTCTGTAAGAACCTTCTCTGGACTATTTCAAAATTCTCGGCCTCGCGGGGCTCCAGAGAGTAGAACCACTCAAGCGCGGGACCATCCAATGATCTCCGAAAGAGGTATGCCAGGGACCTCTGATCGTTTTGCCAATAGGAGGATTCATACATGAAATCCTTGAGGTGAATGAAGGGGTTGCCGGTACCATTGTATCTGCGGTACGTGGGCATTTCGGAGGGAGGAAGATGAATGACGGGAAGGATTGGCAAAGCAACCTCCGGGGTGGCTTTCACGTCCACCATCCTTCTCAGATTTTAAAATTGCTCGTCCATGCGATTGAACCTATTGAGGAGCGATTGGGCGAGCTCCTCTGGAGGTGAAGGTGGCACTGCCACTGGAGGAGAAACTATCTCCCGGAGACTTGAAGGGGGAACCCGGAATGAGAGGGAGCTGTCGGACCGCCGACAGTTGGCCCTGGCTGAAGCGGTGTGTGGGGAACAACGGGAGTTTGAGATTGTGACGGGAATTGGAATGAGGGTGGTTGTTGGCTCGCTTGTCCTTGAAGCGAGGGAGACTGGATGGCTTGCGCCAATGAGGGTGATGGAATGGCCTGCACGGACTCTTGGAGAGGTGCGATGACCGGAGTTGATTCCTGGGGCGTGGGGGAAACAGATTTCCCCTTTAGAATGGCCTGGAAGGCCCGGAGCTGTTCAGAGGGAAGCTCCGTGTTGGCGAGGACGCCCAGTAAAGAAGAGATATCCTGTGGTGGGGACGTGTCCCCGGCAATAACCTGCACCTCATGCGAGGGGTCATGAGAAGGACCCGAGTCCATAGCATAGACTCGCGGGTCGGCTGACAAACCACAGCTTGGGTGGTTCTCCTCAAAAGACTCGTGAGACATGCTCATAGTTTTCCCAGAACGTAAAAACATACGCTAGCAAGTAGGTAGCAGAGATTATCAAACAAGTGGATGCCTTTACGCCCTTTTTTTGTGTTTTGATTTTGATGATTTTTTTGTATTTTTAGCGAGATCCGAAGTTCACACATAATGGGGACCCTAGTTTGTTTTTGTTTCACCGCCGTGTCAGCTAGGGTCTCCCGTCTCACCACGAATGAAATGACTAACTCCGGGGAACTTCAATGGTACAACCAGCCCAGTGAACGAAGAGGAGATTCTTCGATGTCGGGGACTTACGGAGGTCCCAGTGTAGGAGATTCTAGTCCGTTGAGAGGAATTCTCAAACGGAGAGTCCTTCCTTCACCGGGAAAGGGTGATCCTCAAAAAATGAAAAAAGGATAGAAAAGAGGAATGGATGTATGCAATGGAATGCTGACAGATATATAGAGTAAGAAAACAACAGAAATAACAGACATATAATAAACAAAGAACCAATCAAAACTGACGGTGCTGCCGTGAGCACAACGGGGGCGCGCGCGGGCGCGAAGGTGGAGAGGCACGGGTGGTGCCGAACTTGCAAGGGTAGCCGAAAGGAAGCAGGTGGGGTCCCACCGTGATCGCCAATCTATGAGCGACGTCACGCGGTTCGGGGAAGAGCGGAGAAGACGCGGAGCGCGCGCGGGCTCCTCTTTCTTTTGGTGTTTGTTTGCTGCAACACAGAAATAAAAGAAGAGAGAGAAGGGGCCACCACGGGAGATTGCTCCGGCGGGGCGAGCGGGACAAGTGTGATATAGCAAGATATGGGGGTTAAACGGCCATAGCGGGAAGTGACTCGCCGCGGCCTCGGGGGGACGGGAATGGTGCAGAAATTAAATAACAAGAATTGAAACGGCCATTGGGGAAGTGACTCGCCGCGGCCTCGAGAATATGAGCAGATAATAAGATGACAGAATATAAAGAGAATACAAAGAGCGAGAATTTAAACGGCCATTGGGGAAGTGACTCGCCGCGGCCTCGAGAACATAAACAGATAAGAATATAACGTATAAGAACGTGAATTTAAACGGCCATTGGGGAAGTGACTCGCCGCGGCCTCGAGAATATGAGCAGAATATAACAGAATATAAAGAGAATATAAGAACGGAAATTTAAACGGCCATTGGGGAAGTGACTCGCCGCGGCCTCGAGAACACGAATAGATAAGCATATAACATATAAGAATGGGAATTTAAACGGCCATTGGGGAAGTGACTCGCCGCGGCCTCGAAAACAAGATGTGATCGCCAGGGGCCGAAAGACCCCAAAATAAGAAAGTGATCGCGCCTACCTCAAGAGTGGGAGATGGCGGGTTGCTTCTTCCTCTCCCTCCGGCCGGCCGACAGAGAGGGCTTTCCTCGACTACCCTTGCAAAACAACGATAAACAAATGACAAGTGGATTAGAAAGACGGAGGTGTAGTACTCAAATCCTTACGATAAAGAATAACGAAATGATGGCAAGACACACACCTGATTGGTGTTATCTTTTAAACCCCTCTCAGACTCGAGTACGAGGAAAATGAGATAATGGATGTAAGAAGTGTATAAGAAAAGGCGCCCTTATGAAGGGGGATAAGGGATGCAAGATGATGAATGCCAAAGAACTACGAAGAAAAGGAAAGAATTGGCTTATTGGATGTGTTGATGGTGAAATCCGGCGGAGCTCCGGCAGCGTGGGGACGACGTGGAAGCGCGGTGGATGAAGACGACCTTCCTCTCGCGAGCGTGAGCAGCCGAGAAGTCGGCAGAACCTCCACCTACAAAAGAACCCACGGGTTAGAAAATGACTCCGTAGCCTCTGGGCTCCGGCAGCCTATCGGATCACTTCTAAGCTCCCTCAGAACTGAGGGGGTGGGCCTCTATTTATAGAGCTACGGAGGGTAGAGGCGTCCAGGACCCTGGACACCTCCATCACGGTCGAATTAATATTTTATTCTATTTTTATATATTTTTTTGGAATACTTTTGTGGAGGCGTCCAGGGCTCCGGACGCCTCAAACAGGTCCACCGAAAACCGACGACGGCCGCACACGATTTGGCACAACGCGTGGTTTTGTGAGCGGCGCCTCGTGATTCAGAAATGGGCGCGTCCAGTTGACTGGACGTCTCTATAATTTGGCTTTTTTCACACACGACAAACCGTCGTTCGGTGGGCGGCGCCCGTGAGAGAGTTGATGGAGGCGTCCATGGGCATGGACGCCTCCAAAATATATTATTTTATTTTTTATTTGTCTTTTGTGCCAAGGCTGGCATTTTGATTTTTTTTTATAATTGTTTTTATGGAGGCGTCCAGGGGCCAGGACGCCTCCATTAATATATATATATATATATATATATTTTTTTTGTTTTTGTATGCCAACTGGCATTTTACACATATTTTTTATTTTTTTGTTTTTATGGAGGCGTCCAGGGCCCTGGACGCCTCCATTAATATATATATTTTTTATTTGGTTTGGGCCCTGAGAAAATAAAATAAATTAAATTAAAAACATGGGGGCGTCCAGAGGCCTGGACGCCCCCATTAAGACCCACCCGGGTCCTCAAATCAGGCGTCGGCGGCCGCCCGTCAGACACCCTTCCTGATTCCGGATCCTCCTGATGCGTCTGACTGGTGTTGACACTGTCCGAATGCCGTGACGGGACGATTCCGAATGCTGAAAAGGGCAGAAGAAGACCCAAGAAAAGGAAGCACTCGAGTGATTTAAAATGCGTAAGCCGTTGCGGGGCGTCGTATAGTAATATGAGACTTTCTCAGGAGGCGTCAAGAATGGCGTGTCTACACCAGCTACTTACCCTGGTAAAGCAGAAGATGAAGTGAAGGAAAAGCTTAAACATGTTGAGATCCCACCTAGACTGTTCAAACCCATTCCGAGCTTAGAATGCCAGACAGTGCGACCACTAAAGACAATGGAGGTTCCCTGTTTCGGTGAACCCCCTATGATATTCTATCCTGGAGAACCTGTCAATGAAGATGATGAAGACTGTGTGATACCGGAGGAGGCAGCCATCAGGATGGTACCGATATCGGTTCTGGATTACACTGGCCAACGGGTCTCCCCGATGTTTACCAAAACGCAAATGCCCTTGCTGCAGCCTGTCGGCCAGAAGAAGGCATTCCAGAAGCTCTGGGATCCGGCCAACAACAACAAAGAATTGCTGAAGATCACTCGGTACCCAGGGATGGGCTACACCCTGTACGAATATTATGAGACAAAGGTGGATGTTGTCTCCACCTACTTCATCCATGAAGACCCTGTTAAGGCTGATTATGATGATTACCCACCGTGTGGCAGAGAAGCGACACACCGCCCCAAAGGTGGTGCTGAAACCTACAACAGTTATGAGAGTTCAGGGGGACAAGATGAAGTTGCTCTATGTCGATGCTGGGAGGAGCTCCTTCCCAAGGAGGATCTATTGCAAACTGAAGCTAGATTTGACAGGGAAACACCTAATGAAGATCAAGCTTCTGAGGAAGAAAAGAAGCGCCTGGAATTTGAGTACATACTGGAGGAGATTCGAGCCATGCAAGACCTGGCAAACTCGACAGAAGAGCTTTTACCTGTGGACCCTCAGGGGGTAGAAGGTTATATGTCAGAACCACAAGATAAGACATCAAGATAGCAAAGCAAAGTTGAACGAAACCCGATGGAGGGTCCGATGATTCAACACTGTAACAATGAAACTAAGGAACAAGTTCCTCTAACCCTGAAGAACCAATCCGAAGAAAACCAACAATCACTGGCCGACTTCAAAGACCTGATATCGACTTATACATCACTCGAGGGCTCGAAGTCCTCAAAGCTGAAGAAGATTACATCAATGGAGGCTTTATTAACCTTGAGGAAGCTCCACCATAGGTCGAGGACGGCGGTCAAGCTACCGTTGATGAGCTGATAGAAGTGCACCTGGGAAGTGAGGAGGATCCGAGACCCACCTTTCTTAGTGCACTGTTGTTAGCAGAAGAACAAGAGCGGTATATACAATTTCTGAAGGAGTTCCAGGACTGCTTTTCCTGGACCTACAATGAGATGTTGGGGTTGAACCTCGATGTAGCACAACATTGGCTGTCAATTGATCCAAGAGCAGAGCCCGTAAAGCAGCCTCCCAAGCGGATGTGGCCCGAGCTGATTAATCAAATTAATGAAGAAGTCGACAAGCTCATTGATGTGGGGTTTGTCTAAGAAAATTAGTAAACCACATGGTTAGAAAATATAGTGCCCGTGAAGATGAAAAATGGGCAGATAAGAATATGTGTTGACTTTCGGGACCTCAACAAAGCATGCCTGAAAGATGACTTTCCTGTGCCAATCACCGAGGTGATGATAGACGCCACCCCAGGCCATGAAGCTCTCTCATTTATGGATGGATCATCTAGATATAACCAGATTTGGATCGCTGAGCAAGACAGGGTCCATACGGTATTCCGCACTCTAAAAGGGATATTCCATTACAAAAGGATGACGTTCGGCCTCAAGAATGCCGACGCTACATATCAAAGAGCCATGATGAAGATATTCGATGACTTGCTCTACAAGAAGGTGGAGTGCTACATTGATGATCTCGTGGTGAAGACCAGGAGAAAGGAGGACCATTTGCAAGATCTGAGGGTGGTATTTCACAGGCTATGCTAATATGAGTTAAAAATGAACCCCATGAAATGTGCCTTCGGCGTGTCCAGTGGGAAGTTCCTTGGATTCATTGTCCGACACAGAGGCATTGAAATTGATCCATCCAAAATTAAAGTAATCCAAGAACTTCCTCCGCTAAGAAGCCTGTCGGAGCTGCGGTCCTTGTAGGGCCGGTTGGCGTATATTTGCCAGTTTATTTCAAATCTGTCAAGATGATGTCACCCTTTTCACAAGCTCATGATAAAAGATGTGACGTTCTTTTGGGATGATGAATGACAATCAGCTTTCGAGAAGTTGAAAGAATATCAGAAAACCCCTCCGGTGTTGGGAGCCCCGATTAAAGGAAGACCCCTGATTCTCTACATAGCGGCCACTCACTATTCTATGGGGGTAATGTTGGCTCAGGTGAATGAAGAAGGGAAGGAGCAGGCCCTTTACTACCTCAGCAGAAGGCTAGTGAGGACTGAAGAAAAATACTCTTTTATAGAGAAGACTTGTCTGGCCTTGATCTTCGCTGCCAAGAAGCTTCGGCACTACATGTTGTCTCATGAAATCTAACTAATATCTGGAGCGGACCCGCTAAAATACATATTATCCCAGCCAACACTCAAAGGTCGACTCGACAAATGGGCTCTGATCCTGATGGAATTTGATATTTCATATGTGCCTCAGAGAGCCATAAAAGGTCAGGCCGTAGTTGACTTCTTTGCCGCACACCCTGCACCAGAAAATACTCCATTAGAAACTGAACTCCCAGATGATGAAACACTGTAGGCATGTCATGCTCAGCTGGTTATATGGCAGCTCTACTTTTATGGGGCATCATGAACAGAAACTACCTCAACTGGGTAGGTCAAAGTCCGAGCAGGAGCCGGCATTGTCCTGAAGTCACCGCAAGGGGAAGTGGTATACACTTCGTGCTCAATAAACAAGCCATGCACCAATAATGAAGCTGAGTATGAAGCTCTGATAATCAGATTGCAAATCGCTCTCAGCATGGGAATCCAGATGCTCCAAGTGTTTGGCGACTCAATGCTGATAGTAAAACAGATACAAGGAGAGTTTGAGGTGCGGAAGCTAGAACTAAACCCTTACTGTCAAAAAGCACTGAGCCTTATGGCGAACTTCCACCATATTAAGCTCAATCATGTGGGCCGGGGGCATAATGCTCAAGCTGATGCTTTGGCAAAATTGGCCAGTTCACTAGCAGTCCCACCAGATGAAACACTCAACATTGTTGTGATAAATCGACGACAAGTTCCCAATATGCTAGAATCATGTCTAGAGGAATGTGAGGCTAACATAGCCAAAGAAGCGCAGAAGCCTGATTGGAGATAGCATCTGATACAATGGTTCCCCCACCAGCAGCTGCCCAAAAGCAAAGAGGAAATAATGAAGCTCCTTAGGACCAAAGATTCCTATGAATTCCGAAGCGGAACACCGTTCCGAATCATGGCGGATGCCCGGAAAAAGATTCTGCTCTGCTGCCTATCCACAAAGGACGCCTGGCAAGT
Organism: Amorphophallus konjac; assembly: GCA_022559845.1. Lineage (NCBI taxonomy): Eukaryota > Viridiplantae > Streptophyta > Magnoliopsida > Alismatales > Araceae > Amorphophallus > Amorphophallus konjac. Next base: position 88,350,255 of record CM040119.1, read on the forward strand.
GATGAAAGAAATACATGCTGGAACAGCCGGGGCACACCAAGCTGGACCGAAAATAAAAATTAAAATCAAGAAATTTGGCTATTATTGGCCTACTATGTTTGAAGATTGCTGCCAATTCGCAAAATCATGTCAGAAATGTCAAGAACATACTGCTGTGCCCAGGAGTCCCCTTGTACCTGATCGGGACATCGAAGCAAGACCGCTCATATTTTGTTTGCATTTATGTCCTTTTATTTTTGTATGTATACCCTTGTGTTATATGAGTACACAATTGTGAGTCTTAGTGGGTTTTTGTGCAAAATGTCAGTAGGACCAGCAAGGGGGCCCTCACTCCTTCCTCATTGGTCCAAGTGGCACCATTTGGGTCCATGTGGGGCTGGTCAAAGTCCTAGGTGACATCTATAAGGCCAATTGGACACATGGGAGACAAGTGGTAAAAAAATTCAAAGATGCCACCTACCTTACCTACATAGTCAAGGGGGCGCCCCCCATTTTGGTCCAAATTTTAATTTTTGAAAAAATTCTATTAGAATTATATAGTTCTATACCTTGTATACCCCTCCCAATTCTAGATCTGAGGGCATTTTGAGTCATTTTCCATTTTGTATAAATGCTTGTAATTTCCATTTGTTAGAATTAATCAAGAAGAAAATATTGTGAATTACTTGGAGCCTGGTGCGCCCCTCCCCTCTCTCCCTCTGGTTTCCCTCTGGTTCTTCCACATTTCAGGGGGTAAACCCCTTCTATCTTAGCCCCTCTATCTCTGATTTTTATCTCTGCCACCGCCGCCACCGTTCATACCACCATCGAGCCGTCGCGAAGCCGCTTCTGAAGTTCTGTCCAAGGTTCTGTTCTGTTGGATAGAGGTTCACTACGAGAATTTTAACTCCTAACTCCGACATCATCTGGAGTTGGGATTTCCAGGGTTGGTTCCCCACTTGATCCCCAACCTCCAGTAAAACTATCCCCTCATTTTACCTTCTTTTTATATTTTTACATTTCCGTGACTTTCTGTCTTCCTGATCTATCCCTTTTCAGATTTGTGTAGCAGAAGCTTAGTTCTTCCCCCTTTCAACCCCCTTCTTGATTTTTGTTTGAATCTCAAAATTTATTAGAGGATCTTTCCACCATCCCCATCCTCCAAAAATTTTCGTCAAATTTCAAAAGCCCTCTACCTAGTTTTAGAAATTGTGTCTTTTCTGCAAATTCCGTTCTGTCTCTGCTGTCTAGATCTGACCCCGAGTCAGTATAAAATCCCCAAAAAATCAAACCTTCCACAAAACCTTTAATAAAATATATCCTCGTTTTCCTCTCTTCGGCCTATATAACTTTCATGAAGAGCTCATCTTCTGATTCGGAGGTCTACATCACGGTCAATGCCAACTCTTAGGAAAATATAGTTCGGTCCTGAGTTTTCAGGTCCTGTCAACCAGCAGATTGAATATTCGACAACGACCATCAAAGGGAAATTCAATTCTCTTTCTATGACCATAAATCAAAGGATTTCGAGCTATCTTTCCAACGGTACCTCTTGTGCATCGATCCGACGTCGGGAGTGACTGCAACAGCGGATTTTGTCGGGACGCGCGGGTCTGAAATAGCAGTTCAGATCCGTGGGCAGCAACTCCGACGAGTGAAGTTCGGAGCTGCCCGGCCTCCGACCGGTGAACCAGCGCGCCGCCTTCCCAGGGAGCGCCCCTCTAGGCATCCCCACCACAGTGGTTCCACCCCGGTCCCACACGGCCCCTCGGACCAGCACGTGGGTCCCACGATCGTGAGTACATATGCCGCCGAAGCTCCACAAGAAGCTGCCTGTCAACCCGAACCCGCTACTCCCGGGTCCCATTGTGTCGCCCTTTACCTCCCTGCGTGGAGTGGGCATTCATATTCATTGCTGTAATATTTGTGTAATAATTGTTCTGGGAGTATCAGTTCGGCCGGGGTCGTCTTCCCCACGCCCGGTAGCGTGGACGTATCGTAGTCGCTCACATCTCGGCATTTACTTTATTTTGTATATATTTCTTTATGACGCTGCTAGAGAGCATGCTAGGATCGTAGCTCGATATACTTTTTATATCACCGCTGCTGCGAGAGAGAGCGAGACCGTCCCGTGACCCGATCCGGGTACGAAATCGTGAGTTGACCACCCTAGCTCTTTGCCGATTTCTCAACCGCGCACGTCCGACGCTTCCCTCGTTAGGGACGATCGTGAGCTTGCTTAGAGTCAGAGGATCGCATTTTCAATTGGAGTCGAGTCGCGTGTCCGTCCCGCATCAGTACCCCTACACCCAACAGTTCCCAGTTGGCCTTTCGCTCAGTGGGGAACCGATGTAGTTTGACCTCTTCCAACCTCCTCTGCCGGACACACATATATCTTGGCTATAATAGATTATTTCTCTAGATGGGCAGAAGCTATATCACTCAAAGAAGTGACTGGTGAGCTGCTTGCCAGTTTCATCAAGCAAAACGTTATTTTCCAGTTCGGTGTTCCCAATCGAATAGTTTCTGACAACGAAAGTCACTTTAAGAATCAAAAGATATATCGGCTCGTTGAGAAGTATAAAATTCATTGGAGGACCTCCACCCCTTACAATCCGCAAGCAAACGGATTGGCTGAAGCATTTAACAAAACCCTATGCATCCTCCTTACCAAGATTGTCAGCTCCCACAAGAAGGACTGGGGGGAAAAGATGTATGAAGCATTGTGGGCATATCGTATTGTCTACAAGACCCCCACGGGTTACTCACCCTTCTCGTTAGTATATGGCTCCGAGGCTGTGGTCCCCGTGGAGCTAGAAATATCGTCGCTCAGGGTTGCAATTCAATACAGATTAGCCCGCGATGAACAAGCAAATGCTGAGACAAGACTCGAAGAATTGGCTGATCTGGAAGGAAAATGCCTTCAGGCACAGAAGAACATCCAGGTATACCAAGCCCGCATGGCAAATGTCTTCAACAGGCTTGTCAAGGGGCGAGAATTCAAGAAGGGTGACCTGATCATGGTCAAGAAGAAAGAAGTCATGACTTCCAACCAAAAGGGCAAGCTGGCTGCAAACTGGTTGGGTCCATATGTGGTCCAAAGAGTCTACGAGGGTGGAGCCTACGTGGTCATCAACCATCGAGGGAAAGTTCAGTTCCCGCCACTCAACGGGAAGCATCTGAAGCTCTATCATTATGTACCATTATCCTTTGAGGGAGTGGCGAACAATTGAACAAACATTCTCAACGAAAGATGATGATAATGGGAGTTTCGAGAGGAATGATGATGACGATAAGGATGGTCACTCCTTCCCTTCATACCAACATCAATTCGGACCTTCCATCCAGGTAGATGATGAAACCTTACTCTCTTTTGCGTTGGTGTTCACCCCACATCAACGACGAAACTCACACATTTTTGGCGAATGGCTTCATCGCCCGAGCTGCTACATACCAACATCAATTCGGACCTTCTGTCTGGGTAGATGATGAAACCTTATTCTCTTTTGCATTAGTGCTAACCCCGCATCAATGACGAAACTCACATTTTCGGCGAATGGCTTCATCGCCCGAGCTGCTACATACCAACATCAATTCGGACCTTCCGTCCGGGTAGATGATGAAACCTTACTCTCTTTTGCGTTGGTGTTCGCCCCGCATCAACGATGAAACTCACACATTTTTGGTGAACGGCTTCACTCCCGAGCCGCTGCGTACCAACATCAATTCAGACCTTCCATCTAGATAGATGATGAAGCCTTATCTTCCCTTGTGTTGTTGTTAATCCCTGCATCAACGATGAACACTTTTCCCATGTTCAAAAGCCAACGTGCAAACTCAAATGTTACATCAAAAAAGATGGGGCTTAAAATAGAGGTGCCCTGCTGGACTTGCTCAGATATCCTGGACAAGGGTAAAAAGGGCTATAACCCAGCTGTGGCGAAAACCCGAAGGGGCGCTGCAGGCAAAATCGGGTACCCCGCCACGTAAAAACCCGATAGGGCGCGTGGGCAAAAGTAAGAGGGGGTTGGCTCCGGTGAAAACCCTAAAGGGCACTTGGGTCAGTAATGTGGTTACAATAATGTAAAATATATGCTATACCTCTCGGCAACACTTCCATCCCGTGTCCCACCGATGATGAAACTTTCCGTTGATCATAAGGCATCATCACCTGGATCGATGCTAAAACCTATCCGGAGTAGACCTTCCGTCTATTCTGATGAAACTTATCCATTTCCTTGCATCGGCATAAACCCAATGCTAATGATGAAACTTTCTGTCAATCCTAAGGCATCATCGCCTGGATTGATGCTAAAACCTATCCAAAGTAGACCTTCCATCTATTCTCATGAAACTTATCCATTTTCTTGCATCGGCATAAACCCAATGCTGATGATGAAACTTTATGTCGATCCTAAGGCATCATCGCCTAGATCGATGCTAAAACCTATCCGGAGTAGACCTTCTATCTATTCTGATGAAACTTATCCATTTTTCTTGCATCGGCATAAATCCAATGCTGATGATGAAACTTTCCGTCGATCCTAAGGCATCATCACCTGGATCGATGCTAAAACCTATCCGGAATAGACCTTCCGTCTATTCTGATGAAACTTATCTATTTTTTCTTACATCGGCATAAACCCAATGCTGATGATGAAACTTTCCGTTGATCCTAAGGCATCATCGCTTGGATCGATGCTAAAACCTATCCGGAATAGACCTTCCATCTATTCTGATGAAACTTATCTAGTTTTCTTGCATCGGCATAAACCCAATGCTGATGATGAAACTTTCCGTCGATCCTAAGGCATCATCGCCTAGAATGAGCTAAAACCTATCCGGAATAGACCTTCCGTCTATTCTGATGAAACTTATCCATTTTTTTCTTACATCGGCATAAACACAATGCTGATGATGAAACTTTCCATTGATCCTAAGGCATCATCGCCTGGATCGATGCTAAAACCTATCAGGAGTAGACCTTCCATCTATTCTGATGAAACTTATCCATTTTTCTTGCATCGGCGTAAACCCAATGCTGATGATGAAACTTTCCGTCGATCCTAAGGTAACATCGCTTAGATCGATGCTAAAACCTATCCAGAATAGACCTTCCGTCTATTCTGATGAAACTTATCCATTTGTCTTGCATCGACATAAACCCAATGGTGATGATGAAACTTTTCGTCAGTCCTAAGGCATCATCACCTAGATCGATGTTAAAACCTATCTAGAATAGACCTTCCATCTATTCTGACGAAACTTATCCATTTTCTTGTGTCGGCATAAACCCAATGCCGACGATGAAACTTTCATTGATCATATGGCGCATTGCATAGATTAATGCCAAAAACCTATTCGAGATAGACCTTCTGTCTATTTCGATGAGACCTATGAACCCTTCATCCACACATCAGCAAACATTCCTACATTCGGCACCTTTGGCTGATGAAACATATACTTATTCTAATGTTCTAGTTTGGGGACTCTTGAAATCTCGACACGCGGTGGAGCGATTCCCCCATCCTTTCCTTGAAAGATTGGGCGCTCTCCTGCGGCATAGATATGGGTGAATTTTCACGAGAGTTACCAAACTACTGCAAACCATTACAAAATAAAGATGTGGAGATGGGCACCCAAGATATTAAAAGAAAGACAATTTTTCACTACAAAAAGGGGACGAATATAGTCGAGGCCCTCGGAAGGGACGTATTACAAAGCAAGGAATGACTAAGGTCGCTGGAAGATGTCCTGGAAATCAAGGAGCCCGACATTCGGAGCCACTCCTAATTTCTGAAGATGAGATTCTTCTCCTTGGAGGCGAGCTGCTTCGTCCTGTAGTGATGCCACGTGTCCCCCTAGCATGGCAATCTCTTCAGCACTCTGAGACCGTGCCGCCTCCACCAATGGCAATTCAGCCTCAATGGCATTCAACTCTGCCCGTAGCTCATCCATCCGGCTGCGCAAAAATTGGGCATGATTAGATGATGTTTCCAGTTGAGTCTTGTGCCGTTGAAGATTAGAATTCAGCATCTCTAGCCCTGATGGATAATCGACTCTCTGCAATTTAAGGGTCGCCAGTCTATCACTCACAGTACACCCCAGAAAATCGTGGCGATTCACAAATATCTTCAATAACAGCACCCGCTGGGTCCATATTTCTAAGGGACAGCCTAGTGCTTGCAGACCAACTATCAGTCGCTCAGCCACCTCCTTCAATTGAAGATAAGCCAGTGTCGGCTGAGATTCTACTACCCGATGCAGCATCTCCAAATGTTGCCAGACAAAATCCTCTGATGAAGTAAAGCCAAGGGAGTCTGCTGGCGCCACATGAAAAGTGACTTCACTATCTATGGACGTCCATAAGCCAGTGTCTGGCTCAGAAGAAGAAGATGGAATGGCCACCAAAGCTGATGAAGTGGGCACCTCAACAGTTTGTTTATGTTCCGCCGGGCTCTTTAAAGATGTCTCCTCTATAAGTGCTGGAGGCGGTAGAGGCTACGACTCTATTGCTTGCATAGATGGAGTTGTAAGCTCAGGCGCAATGGTCAGTACGGCCGCTGGAACGAAAGCAGAACCTCTAGATGGATCCACTTCGGCCCGCAACTCTGTAGTGGGCACTAGAGCAGAACTCTCTCCCAGTGAGCTCAACTCTAGTGATGATGCCTCAGTTGCCGGTTGTATCCTTACTGGCATAGGACGGCGTACAGTAACTGCTTCTGGAGAAGCTACGGTGACAGGAGGCAATATGTCTAAAGCCTCCGATGAAATGATGACATCTGAAGACGGTACCGAAAGGTGATCGGTTGCGCCAGGCTCCTGGAACAAAGTTTCAATAAGCACCAAGGTGACAAAATAAATAGAAGGTTATGCAGCTCGGTAAAAGGGCAGGTAGAATTTACCCTGATCGCGGAGTCCATCTCCTCGAATGCCTATATAGAGGACACTAATTCCGTAGATGAAGCGACAAAAGGAGGGGTTATCTCCTCTTCCATGTCGATTCCAAAAAATTCCACTTGCAATGTTCCCTCGGATGAAGGTGCTAGCAATCTTGGAGGACTGAATATTGAAGGACCACTCACTAGCGTAGGAGGCGTCACTGCCCCTTCACTGACTGTCTCATATGCTCCCTCCTCACCCTCTGAGGAATCATACTCAACTTCTTCGTCAGAAAGGGTAGCAGAGCTACTGGAAGGGATATCTACACTAGACTCAGGTTGGCTCGCCGCTTCTGTTGCCTTGCGAGTTGCTGAGCGGGTGATCACACGCCGCAAGGGGATAGCACCCTTCTTCAACACAGTTTTATGCCCTTCTTGCTGCAAAGGGATGCTCATAGTAGGTGTCCTAGCCTCATTGCCGACTACTTCGGCCACTACAGCATAAAGATATGCATAAAGCAGGGTCTGAAGATCATAAAAAAAAAGATCCAGAAAGATCAAAGTCACTTGGCTCACCCTCGGCTTCACTAGCCGGTGTAGGAGAAGGAAGCCTAACGTCCTCCTGAGCAGTGGAGGGATTCTCTTCTACGGCTTCAGCTGTCTCAGTTGTTTCCACCATGGCCATGGCGGGAGGTTCCACATCCTCCGTCGCCTTGGCGATTTCCTCGGTGTTCATAATAGCAACAACTGCTTCTTGAGCTATTACCCAATAGAGAAAATGTCAGGTTAAGAATGAAGGTGCCGTGAAAGGAATAATCTTGTAGTCCGCTAAAGAAAGGTAACATCACCTTCGACTACTTGCTGGGTAGCCTCCTGCTGAGCAACAAACTGTTCATATGATGGCACGAGATGCAAGGGAATCTCAATTACATCAGCTGTGGAAGATGGCTTCTTCAATGAGGCTTTCCGAGCCTTCTTCGCCCGTCCCAAGGCAACCTTCATTAAAGAAGCCGCCCTCTTTCTGCCAGGAGGGAGTAGAGTAGTGGTTGGCGCCGGTGTAGGAGTAGCAAAATATTCAGGCTTCTGAGCCTGGGAAATAATTTTCCTATAAAGCCCATGTTGTTTTATGTCTGGCCTATCTGCTAAAGAGAACGTATATCGTTATAAAAAGGGTCAAGGAATGAGACAAGCAACATGTCAACCGGAGAAAATCTTACCTTCCGGGCCATTATAAAAAGATGAGAGGGGCCAATATTGATAAGTCACCTCCTTGCTTTGGGATGCCGCCTCTCGAACAAGCTAGCAAATGTCGCCAATTTTCTTGCACTTTTCAGCCAGATCAGCTAGGTCTACATGACCATGAGAAGCAAGACAGTAGTACAAGCCGAGGTGGTCGATGCACTAGCCATCATCATAATGAAAAGATACAATAAGGGCTTGTCCAGAATACTTGCCATAGGGTTGTCAAGGGTCAGCCCATAAATATTCACAGAACAAACAACTAAGACGTATGCTGATAATACGTCGGGGTTCTGTCTTCCTTCCACATAAACACTCGATATGGGCAGAAACGGCCAATCTCGCATTTCTAAGAAGCTGCCTTCGAAAGCGGCGCCTCGATTGGAAAAGGATATTGTTGAAGTTCCAGGCGGGCGTCACCAATTTGGTATAAATGTTCCAAATTCTTTATAAAAATATCTTCATTTATATCAGCAAGCACAGGCGTCAACTGTTTGGCTACATCTTCTTTAAGGGCTTTCCTGCGTGCTATATATGTGTCCGCCTCCTATGGGTGCTGATAAAATAGCCTCTTCAGATAGGCTTCATAAATGTCAAATACTGGCCCAGGCTACTGACTTAGAAAAGTATGCTCGGCCACGTCCCAATAGTCTGGCATTGCGATAGAAGCTTGTTCGGGCATTCCACCATTTTATGTACTCTAGAGTGACTCGAGGAACACGGTTCGACACCGGCACTCTGAAGGTATTAGCCTCCCGGCGATGGAAGTAGTCCCACCAGGTGCGACCTTCGCCAACAACAACCGAGCCATGCTTTGGCCTACTGTCCAATGGAAACTGAGCAGCTGAAGGAGGAATGGGCTGATCATAGCCAAAATTCCATCCAAATCTGAACGGGTAATAAGGTTCTAAATGAACCATGCCCCCCTTTCTGAACACTAAAACACTAGGGTGAATTGACAATGCCCATTCAATCAGTTCAGGCTCCAGGAGTGGCCGGGTCACTATGGCACCTGAAATAGGATGGACAAAAGTCTTCATGATCTCCATTTCACACTCATGTTGACGATTCACTAGCGGAGCGGAATGTGCTGCCAAATTCCAGAAATGAATAGTTCCTGCTGAATCCACTAGAACCCTTGTCAATCGGCCTTTGATAGAGTAGAGCTGCTGTGACACTGGACCAAGCTCGACACTTGCATATTCCAACATTCGGGGATACAATGTGGCCATATGCAAAGTCCTGGGAGCAAGCTCGGGACACAAACTGCACACCCAGGCATTGAAGAAATGGAATGGGCCCACTATTCTGAAGGATCGAGGGACCCGATGCTTATATAAATCTCCCAGAGATTTGTAAACCAGGCAGAGCACAGTTGGACATAAAGCAAGCCGCATGCCCCAAGCCATCTGACATGCTGGGTATATTGCCTCCGGTCTAATAATTGTTTCATCTCCCTGCGGGAGAGCAAAAGTGCATAGCCAGAATGTGAGATAAGCAGCACAGTGAGTAAGGGGATCCACTCCAACAGGATTCGGCCCTCCTCGACTGACTCGTCAAATAGAAGAAGGCAACTCTGACTTGAACATGGGAGGCCCACTTTGCTTACCCTCAACTGGAGCTATTGAAGGAAACTCATTATATTTCAAAGGGCCACCGAAGAAATATTGGATCCAATGTCCTACTCAAACTTTCATCCTACTGCTCTTCTCTCGAGTATGATAGCCCTTAGATGATCCCCCATGGGGTGCCAGGCAGAGGGAGTGATATGTTGTCATTAAGTACAAGTACGAAAAGCCAAAGAAATACTAGCCCTCTCCGTCGTCTCATCCTTGACAAAGTCATACAGGCAGAGTTCTTCATATGGTTCTCCGTCAATCGGCAAACCTAAGAGCTGTGATAGACTCCAAAGGTCCAAAGAAGTTTCACCTTCTGCTATGTAAAAAGTGTTGAACTGTGGACAGAAAACTTCGAACATGCCGCAGCACAGGCCTTTGGAGATGGGATACCGGAAGTGGGATGCATATACACTATGGTATACTCCGGCTCTGGTAAGTAGAGGGGCATATTCCTTCAGCATAAATTCTGTAAATTCTACTGCTCCCACGCGGAAGAGATGAGCATCGGCCACTTTAGTGTCCGCAAACCAGCTGGCAGCTAGCTAAAATTTGAACTGGACAGCCAAACAGTTCAGAACAAATGGCCCATCTTTATAGCCCCACTTTATGGGTGCAATGAACAATCCGTAGCCGGGTTTCTCTCTGTTAACTCGACCCGCAGCAGTATCCCACCTGGTCGGGGTGAACTCAGGAGCTCGTGTCAACATCTTCTATTTCGGCTCCAGCTCAGTTACTCCCAAGATGGCATCCCACTTGCGCTGCTCTCTGGGAAGATAAATGGCCTCGTCATGATATACGGAGCCTTTCAGGCTATCCCTCTCCAACAGCATAGCCCGTTCTACCATCCGGGCTAACATAATGTCTCTTTTTCTAGCTACCTTGAAGGTGCAGATGAACGGTACTAGATGACGGTCCTTCGAAAAATCGGAGCGATAGTTATTGTCGTGATTAAAGCTCAACCCGTCCTCAGTAGGCAGGACATGGGATGTAGATATTGTGTCCATCTCGGAGTCAGAGGACTCATCAACTATGGCAACCTTCCTGAGGCCTCGATCAAGCTGGCCGACATTTATCCAGGTTAGAGAAGGGCTGGACAGCCTACCCTGAGCCGAAACACTGGCATAAGCAATTCCATGAGCAGCATGACTAGAAGTGGTGGCCATTTCAGCAACTGCAAATAAGAAAATTAAAGAGGATAAGACAAGGCTGAGAAAGCAATAGAAGAAGAAATTCTGAGGAAATTTCGACAGCAACTCCCCATGTTTGGGTATGCCCAAAAGAATAATAGGAAGAACATCCAACAAGAGGGGATGCCTCCTCAATAAAAGGGGACATAGTCCCATCATGGAGCAACAACGAAGGCTCACCAAGCAGTGATATCTCTCACGCCGAGCGCCGCCACAAGAAAGGGAGCACGCCAAAGAGAGAGGAGGTGTGAGTGAGAATGAGCCCCTCGCTCACCCTCGGTGCCTTAAAAAATCCTAAAACCCTAAGGCGCGTCGAGATGACTCTCTTGCGTCGAGAGGGTCACGCGCCGAATGGAGAAAGGCGCGCCGACACCTCTGCATTTGCCACGCCGAAACCATGTCGGCCAAGGCCCATGCTCATGTGGCGCCGAGAACTCACCCTGCCGACCTCAGGCACGCCAGGAGGCTATAACGGAGTTCGCCAATCAATCAATTTGGTCCTTATACAAACCAGGGTCGAATAAGCCCATACCAGTCAAAATGATGACGATTACTTCAAGAATAGATGATGAGAGTGAATACAAAGAGAATGAAGATATCAAGCTATAAGTCTGCACAATGGGCAGGATCAAGCCTGAAGAAATATATAAAGCACATTAAAGGATACACCCGCAGGCCCCATACCGCTCATCTTTCGCTTACGCCACCTGCGGGTGGGGAGTACTTGTTGACATCAAAAAAATTACAGTCAGCTGAAACCACGGAAAGCTGAGGGCAGATGGCTAGTCGACCGATGGTCAAATCGAAGATTAGGATACAATGATGTTCCTCAAAAGCTCCAACCATGACAGAAGGAAGGTCTATCACAATTTATACTTTACTCGGCTAAAGCCTTCGACAAAGCTGCTTCCCGGTGCGATCGTCATTTCGAACGATGTATCCGATTAAACCAATCATCAAAGTCAACAAAATTTCAGTCATTCTTATGCCAGAAAAGACCTCCACAATATCATGGAAGAAGCTTGATGACGAGATTAACATCACTGGCCAGCAAAGTTAGATATTATGTAACAGAAGATTGCAACGGATCGCATCGCAAGGGCTTAATAAGAAAAAGAGATATATAGGGCTGCGGTCCATATATATGTGGGCTTGAAAGAGGGCCCATTAACACCAATGGAGCGCCGAGCCCTGTAGTCGGAGGTGGCGCGCCGATTGCCCTGGCCGTCAATATGGCAAAAGGCGCCCCGGGAGAATGCCACGCCGATTGGTGAAGTCCCTTCCCCCCTCTTTATAAGACCCATGTCTTCGATAGTAAGAGGCGCTGGCTAAACATGAAAGAAAGTGCAGACAGTGAAAAAGAAGAGAGAGAGAGAGAGTCTACTGAAGAGAGCTTGCCGAGCCAGAAGGTAGAAGTTGCTGAGAGAATAGATACAGAGGGATCACCTCTGCTTCCCTGTTCAAGGTGGGAGCGTCCATATATCAAGTGCCCCTCGGGGCTATATTCATCTCTCTTCCATTCCTCTGTTCTACTGAGTTCCACAGTTTCTATTTCTTGAATTCCTGTTCGATGTGCTGTGGTGATAGGAGATTGAGTTTTGATGCTGAAGCTATGCTCGATGGATGTAATCGGAATGTATAGTTTACATTTGATTCCATTAAATATACTGAGACATTTCTTATTTTGATGCTTTCTCCCTCTCTTTCTTCCCGGGAACTATTGTGATATTTGATAGCTCTTATATACAGACTTTTACTCTACTTTGCACACACATCTCCCAGAATGTGTGAAACCGTTTCTATTTCCTCATCATTGTTTTCCCAACCTCATAGTCGCGGTAAGAGCCTGAGATAGTCCACCTCATGGCCTCTCACTCATGAAGTGGTGAGGGATATAGCCAAATCACCGTCTGTGTGTCTCCGATGATTAATCTGCTCCCCGAGATATTTCGATGTGAAGTCCCTTGATTCCCCGGAATGATCTACTCTAAACCAACTTTCAGTACCCTTTAGCCTCCTTAAAACCCCAGATAAAGCTTCAAAGCCCCCAAAACCGTAATGAAAAAACCCCACAGACCAACCCTTCATGGCCCTCGGCGCTCGCAACTTTCGGCGCCCAAAAATCCCTCTCCACACCGATTGAAGAAGACGCCGACCGACCAAGTCTGCCGACCCCCTCACGCGTAGAGTCCCAGGCACACCGAGTGGCCAAAGCTGTGAGTCTGGGCTCGCCGACCACCCTCGCACTGATCCTCACCCATGCCAGTCTACCTTTGTGCCAATCCCCATCCATGCCGAGTAACCCCCACGCCGACCACCCTCTACACCGAGCTTATTAACTCATTGCCCAGCCTTGCTACCGCTAAAGTTCATCCATGATTCCCCAGTCTCAGCAACCCCATTCATCACGAGGAGCAGTCATGATTATCTACTCGAAATCACGAGAGCTAAATTAACAGGGTTTCACCCGTACATTCTATTGATCAACTGCGATGTTTCCGTTAACCCCGCTGAACCACGGAGTTATGCCATTGCATGTGCTCCGACAGTTCCTTCAGGGGGATATCAATAAATGACATGATGGTGGACAATGTCTCACGGCATGCTGACCCCTTTGGATCTTGGGCTGGCTATGCCCGTCTTTCTTTGGCCTCCATCCCGACACTCCGTGGGTGGATGTCCTATATTCCCCGAGCATGATCCAAAATAAGGGGAGATGCTGTCAAAATGAATTCAGATCTCTACTATGTCGAACCTTCTTTCAAACCCCCTGGGATCTAAAGAGGTCTACATCTGCATGTCCTCTATTGATTCCCCCTTTGGGAATAATAACATTAAAATGCCAAGGTGAGTGAATACTGACTCATTTTAGTCCCACCTCGTGATATCCGAGCATTGACATGCTCCGGTCTTTTGTGGATTCCGTCCTGGCTCTGTGTGGATAGTTTCCTATTCTCGCTTGGCATAGTCCAAGATAAGGGTGTTAGCTAGGTGCGATTGATAAACACAAATCCAGAGGGGGGTGAATGGATCTTTCAAAGAATTCTACCCAATTTAAAATTCGCATGAGATGATAACAACAAGATCAGTGGACAATTGATCAAACATAAGATATGCAAACTCAATTAAACTCTAGGATATAGATAATCAATTAAATCACGGTCCTAGCATGCATCTAGCGGAAGCAGGCAATCAAACAAACCACTGCACAAGGATTTTTAGGTGGTTCGGTCCAAAGACCTACGTCCACCCCTCACTCCCAACCGGAGTGAGGATTCCACTAGTAACACTAGCACAGCAGACTCAGTATGCAACAAATGCTGCCAAACAGCTTGACCAGGGGAACAACCTCCCCTCTTCCTCTCAACCGGAGGAACACCCCAAGTGACTCCCAGCCACTTGAAAACCAAAGACACACGGTCTCTCTTCCTCCAGACCCGGAGGGAACCCCTGGACTTGCTACCCACAAGCCCAGAACCGAAGGACCAAACCTCCCTTCCTTCAAACCGGAGGGGAACCTAGAGACCCAAGTCTCTCTTCCTCTGAAACCCAGAGGGAAACACAAGTGACACCAAGTCACCTGCAAACTAGAGGTCTCGGACCTCTCTTCCTCCCAACTGGAGGGAAACAACCAATGACACCCAGTCAAAGGCAACCAGAGACGCAAGTCTCTCTTCCTCCACACCGGAGGGAACCCGACCTCACACTAGAGGATCGGAAGAACAACAAGTGAATAGTTCAAAGGAAAAACAAAAATGCAGCAACAGAAAGTTGAAAAGATAAAATCAAATGTGGCTCTCGCAGGGGCTGGCTGGCCTGGATTTGATCCACGGTCCAGCAGGAACTTCTTCTTCTGCTTCTCTCTTTCTCCCAGCACGAACTCTCTTTTCTTCTTCTTCTTCTTTCTTTCTTCTTCTTCTTCTCACTGCTTCAGCCTTCTCCTTCTTCTCACTTCTTTTCTTCTTCTTCTTTATTCTCTGTATCGTGGAGGCACTCTCTACTCTTCAGCTTTTCTCGATGGCTCTCTGCATTTCGATCACCCTCAGCCGATGGAGGAGATTCCATATATATACCAGCAGCAGGCAGCTAGGGCTTATGCTCTTTTCGATTCCTGCCCAAGCTTCAGTGGTCCACGTGTCAGCATTTCAGCCTCTAGGATCACGTGCAAGTCTTGATGGCCTCATCCATTAAACCTGTCAGATAATCAGTTGAATAACCTGTCAGTTAATCAGTCGAAGACAGTATCAGCTTAAGGCAATGTTCAGACTTCATTCAGCGAGCAAGGCACACATAGACGGCTGTATAGACTTAGTTAGTTCAGGCCGCTAACAACGAGTGTATAGACTTAACGAAATAGTGAGTGTACAGACTTTAGTGTTAACGTGCCAGAGAAACCAGTGTACAGACTTCATGTTAACGTGCCAGACAAACCAGTGTACAAACTTGTTGAGCTTTCGCTAAGTCTATATAGACTTGATGAAAGAGTGCCTGGAAAGGCAGTGTACACACTTAATGGCGTGAAGGAATGAGTGTATAGACTTAACTAGTTCAGTGCAATCCATAGCAATGTATAGACTTAGCCGTTCTGTTCAAGACAAAACCAATGTACAGACTTCATGCTGTACAGACTTGATGTTGATCAAAAGACCTTTGGACATCAGCCCAAGGCGTCAACGCTTCCATCGTGCAGCGTCGCCTCAGCTCCTCAAGCGAGATGCTCACGCCCTTGGCAACTGGCCAATGCGTCAACGCATCCAGTGTCAGCGTCGACGCAGTGAACAAGACAGAAAGCGAAAGACGCACAATTGCGTCTATGCAGTCAGCCAAGTGCGTCAACGCACTAAAAGCATAGAACCCATGAAGATAGACAGGCTGTACAGACTTTGATGCTCAAAGACGATTGTATAGACTTTGCCTTAGAAACGAGTGTATGGACTTTGAACCATCAAATGAATAAGTATGTACACTGAGGGAGTGTATAGACTTGGAACCCGAAGGCAGTGTACAGACTTGGTAAGTCTGAGCCAATGTACAGACATCAAGTGAAGACCAGTGTATAGACTTCTCGTGATAACCAGTGTACAGACCTGTGAAGGCTTCAGCGTTGTACAGACTTGGAAGTTCCACTGTGGATGTATGGACTTGATGATCCACTGTAGATGTATAGATTTGAATGAGTGAAGCCGATGTACAGACTTGGTGATGAGACACCAATGTACAGACTTGCAAAAGCGAAGCCAATGTACAAACTTTGAGAGACATGAACACTGCGATGTTCAGACTTTAGCAGTGTATAGACTTGGCCAAACGTAGGAAAAGCTATGAATGTATAGACTTGGCCAAACGTAGGAAAAGCCCCCAATGTGTAAACTTGATCATCCAGACTCAAAGCAACCGATGTATAGACTTGAACGCTGTACAGACTTCTCGAAGTGATGCTTGAGCAAAGAGACAGTGTACAGACTCTGTGATGAAAGGCTGATAGAGCGAGTGATGTATAGAGTTGGAGAAGAAGACACACTGTTCACGCTGTACAGACTTGACGTTGGAACGAGACTGTACAGACTTGCTAAGACGATCGGATGAAGAATGCATTGTGTGGACTTTGATGAAGAGCCCAATGTACAGACTTGACGTTGAAAGCTGAAGGATTGAGCGATGTATAGACTTGGAGGATGTTGTGCAATGTATAGACATCCAATGAATGAAACGCTGTACAAGTGCTCAAACAGTCCGATGTATGGACTTGTATAAACCTGATGAATGAACTGAGGGGTCGACCCATTGAATAGGCTAACATGAAAAAATCCA
The DNA here is from genome assembly GCA_022559845.1 of Amorphophallus konjac. Lineage (NCBI taxonomy): Eukaryota > Viridiplantae > Streptophyta > Magnoliopsida > Alismatales > Araceae > Amorphophallus > Amorphophallus konjac. The sequence goes on from CM040119.1 coordinate 88,366,971, forward strand.
GATAACAAACAATCCAGATAACAAACAATAGCAATCATGAAATGCATCAACAATAAATGAAATGCACCAACGCACACAGCACATAGCCTCTGCCTGTTCGTTGGTTATGTAGTTCAGATAAGATGTTCAATGAGACATACATATGCAACCCAACCAGTTAAATGCAGATTCAAATAGATGATGACTTATAGTGTTTGCTATCATCAAAATCACAGGGACACAATAATCTCCCCCTTTTTGATGATGGCAACACTATGAGTCATACTGACTTGATCAAAAACATTTCTCCCCCTTTGACTTCAGCAAAAAGACATTAGTTGAAGAGGGAGGAATAATACTGCATAAGATGAGTGAATTAAAAGCACCCCCTTTGACTAAACTTCCCCTTTATGGCAATTAGCTCCCCCTGAATAGAATAATGATCAGAACGTTTTGAAGGTTGAAACCAAATAAGATGAAGGGAGAATATCAACAAGAGCACAGGGACACTTAAGAATGCTGACTAGATCTCTCCCTTTATGAAAAACACTCAGCATGACATGGAAGCTTCCCCTGATTAGATGGAGTGAAAGAGGTGATGCGCATCTATCAGCAAAGCACATGGGTATTCAAGAATTACCACAGTCTGTAATTACAGTGAATAAATGAGAAAGTAGGATTTTTATTAGCACACCAAATTCATAAATCTTTATAAACGAATTTCAGATTCTTCAATTATAATAGATTATGAATGAGTTTAAACTTACCATCATGATTTAAGAGTGATGTATTTAAAGTTTATCAGGATAATTCATTACTCATATCAGAAGCATCTTTTAATAAAGATGAACCATCAACTCATTTGTTATTCATGTTGAACCTCATTCCATCTTACTCATTTAAATTCAATGACTCCTATGGAAGTTACACAAGATAGTATTGAGATTAAACATAAATAAATGAGACTGAACTTCTCTTTAAATTTTCAGAATTTTCTATTAAGCATCACTCTTTTTTCCTGAGCAAGTTTGGTTCAGTCAACACCTGTTTACATGAGGCACAACACGTCTTAGGTGAAGTGACCCAGTTACTCAGTGTGACAACCACATTGCCTCTTAAAGAAAACAGAGTTAGTAATGGAGTATCTTTTTACATGAGGAGACACCTTGATCAGAGGCCAGAATCCCCAGTGACTCAACACAACCATGCCATTGCTCTGCCAGATTTTCAAGCATTTTAAAAAGAGAGTTAACTATGGCACTTCATGACATGGGCTTACTCTACTTCATTGATAGAGAACACAGTTTCTCTGTGACCAAAGTCATTGCTCTTGCTTTGAATTTTTAAGTGTTTTCAGATTTTTCAAACAAAACTCAGTACACTTGAAATGTTTAAGAACAATACCTTCTACATGTATCTTAACCAAAGAAAGCCATGTCTTTTAAAATTTTAGATTTCAGAAGGTTTTGCATGAAGTTCATGAGACAACTGGTTAAGATTTATTAAGTAGAATGAATCAGATATTTTCAAGACTTTTACATCAAAACTTTGGAAATACATTAGACTTAAATCAATTTGATTTATCAAAACATTCTTAAGCCAGTATAATAGAAGATTCTTCTTTTTAGAATGTGTCTGATTTATGTCTAGGGTGCACTAACTAAAATCTTCCTCATTCAGATGAATCAATGACATTGTCAGGAAATCAATGGAGTCAACAAAGTAATTTTATTGAGAGAATAGCAGAGAGCAATCAGAAGCCAGCATTAAAGACTAGAATTTAGTCAGATTAGCTTGGACTAGACTTGACAAGCTATCAAGAAATGTGAGTGATAGGAACAAGCTAGCAGTTGAACTTCAAAGCGAACAGAATCAATAGCTAAGTCTGGAATACAGACAGATCAGCTATATCAGTGTAGACAGCAGAGAATTCAAGAGAACCACACATATGCCAAGAATGGATCAGATTGCTAGACAGAAGGAGTTCAAGAGGTGTTGAAGAGTTCAAACAGGAATGCTCCCCCTTTCTAGATGCGATGAAATATTTCTTTTTAGATTTTTCAATGAAGAAAAGTGTAATGCAACTAACTACATGTATGCAAAGACATGCAATGTACTACTCTTCAAATGCAACATCAGTCAAGCTCCCCCTTACAGAGTGCATGATATGCAATTAAAACACTGAACATGATATTAAAAATTTATGCTCATTCAGACTGCCCTATAAAGAGATATGACCCATGGTACTAGGTGAAGAACTTGGTCTAGAAGACCATCTCACACATAGTAAGAACCTCCATGGAGATTTCCCTGCCTTTTAGTAGCTTACTATTAGATATACCATGGTGGTCATGCATGATAGTGCAATTCAACATACAAGAAGTTTGGCATATCATTCATCATGGCATTTGTGTGCAATGCATTTAGAAATAAACTCAATCATTTTCATGAGCATTTCAGATTTTTCCAATTAGTTTCAGTTAGACAATACACAAAAGAATTATCATGATATGCAGTGCATTCAGATCACACAAATCAAAATACAAAGTTTTCAGAATTTACCTGAATGGGGCTTTATCATCTTGGGTGCCTTGGTTTACTTTACCCCTCTTTATTCCTTAGTCCAAGGCACACCTGCAAAGTATTTGATCATCTTGATCCTGTAGGGACCCAAGCAGCTTTGGGTCCTGTGTTAGCCCTGACAGGTGATCTAAGCAAATTCATAGCAATATGGTCACCATAATCCATCAGATAGCAATTTTTCATAGAGTGACCAAACTTCCCACAATATCTACATGACGTGACTGGTTTCTGGTTTTTATGATGCATAGTAACAGTAGCATAAGGTTTATAAACATATTCATAAGATTTTCTGTTATATTCATGAACAGTTTGGTTCTTATTCCTAACCAGCCAACATTCAGAAGATTTGTGACCTTGCTTCCCACAGTTATAGCATGAAAATCTTGCAAATGGTTTTGCAGGGAATTTGACACCATAGGGGTTAACAGTGTTCTTCTGAACATGCCAACAGTTCTTGACTGTATGGCCATTCTTCCCACAGTGAGAGCAAGCAAAAGAATTTCTTCTATGAAAACCATTTTTACCCCAAGTAGATCTAAACCAGCACTCAGCAGCCTTGTGCCCAGGCTTATTGCAGTTGAAGCACACAATGTGCTGACTAGAATTGTGTTTAGATCCATATGGATCATGAAAGTGCATGGAAGACCTGGCATGTAGTTTATTGTCTTCTTTCATGATAAAACATTCATTCATGAGATGACCATGCTTCCCACAATAATAACATGAAGCATCAGGCTTCCTAGCAGCATGGTTTCTATCAGAAAGATTTCTTGAATGTAAAGTTCCACTAGTATGCTCATCCTTTAACATCAATCTGCAATCTTCCATTATGTGACCTCCTTTCCCATAATAATAACATGACCCCTTCTTAATATGAGTGTGTGAGAGATCATGTGAATTGTGTGTAGCCTTCTTTATAGTAACAGCAGTGTCTTTATCCTTCTTCTGTGAAGTTTCACCCTTTTTCAATTTTTGATTTTGTTCTACAGTTTTGGGATTCACAGTGGATTTTTGTGCAGTGAATTGGAAGACAGAAGGAGCAGAGGTTGTGTTCTGATTGGTAGCTTTGACAAAAACAGTAGATGTTTCATTCCCATTACTCCTTTTATTTATCGGACTATAGCCCAGTCCCTTTCTCTCAAAGTTATCACTCTTTCCAAGAAGCTTATTCAGATTGTCCTTTCCTTTGACAAATTTTGATAGAGAATTTTTCAAGTCTTTAATCTCAGAATTCAAGCCACAAATATTAGCTTCATATTTGGACAGATCTGTTTCACAGGAAATGACTTGTTGATGCAAGGCATCATTCAGACTTTTGAGTTTTTCAACTTCCTGTTTTAGTTTTGTTTCATTGTCAGCTTCAGATAGGGACTTATAAAGATCATCAACTTCTTGTTGAGGGGATGTGATAGTAAGCTCATATCCAGCTATTTTTCGTTCACTGCAACTGACATTTCCATTTAACATTAAGTTGATGGTTTTTAGACTCTCAATTTCTTGTTCAGCATTCATCAACCTATCAGAATTATCCACACTCACACACTTGCCTTTTTCCATTGTCATTAGCCTATCTGTCAGCTGGGTGTTTAGATGTTTCAACTCATTGATTTCCTCTTTCAGTTTACTGTTCTGCTCTAGGAGATCAGCATCAAGCACCCATTCATCTGAGAGAGACTGACATTCATGAAACATTTCCTGTTGTTTTTCATATTGAAGTTTGTCAAGATTTTTCTGAATATCTGAATTTGTTACTCTATCAGCCTCTAGTTTTTCAGAAATCAATCTATTTTCTTTTTCAAGATTTATTGATTTGAGTTCAAATTCCTTGAGCTGATTATTGAGTATTTCATTTGCAGATTTCATTTTTTCCAATTCAGAGTTGACACATTCTAATTCTCTCACCAATTTTTCATTTTGAACAATATCATTGTTGTGCGCCTGATCAACTAAGCTAAGCCTTTCCTTTAGTTCAGTAATTTCACAAACAAGCTCTTGACTCTCCTTTTTGTATAGACCAACTTGTTTCATAAGAGATTGTTTTTCAGATTTGAAATGATCTAAGTCTGAACTAATAGAATCAAACTCTGTTATCTGTCTTCTAAATATTTCATTTTCAATTTTCAGAGTTTCAAGATTTTCACCTCCTAGTTTTTCCAGCTTCTTTTTCAGTCTTCTATACCTCTTACTCATTTTTTCATGGGAGTGTAACAGATCAGCATAGGCATCTTCCCAGTCATCTAAAGTGAAGCTAGAGAAGGGGATGATTACCTCTTCAGCATCTTGGAATTCCTCTTGATCACTGCTATGGTTGCTCTCGTCAGCCATCATGCAGTTGTCCTCATTCATCCTCTGAGCTAGCTTCAGCTGATCCAGAATGTCCTTAGCGGACCTGCAGTCATAAAAATAAGAATGTAGAGCCTTGTCAGTAGCTGCTCTCATCAGGTTAAAGGCTTTCTGATTTTCTCCATATTTTGACTTGTGACTTTTAGTCCATTTGGACTTTTCCTTTGGCAATCTGTGGGGACCTTGTGAAATTAACTTCCACAGATCCGGATTAATCATTTTCACATAATTGTGAAGACTGCTAATCCATGAGTTAAAGTTAGAGCCATTGAAAACTGGTGGAGAACCCATTGAATAAATCGGCAACCAGATTAATGCAGCAAAGGGTAGAAACAGAAATGCACCAAGGGACAACAGGATCCTCTGCAGATCGTTGGATCTGATCAATCAGAGAACCGCTCTGATACCAATTGTTAGCTAGGTGCGATTGATAAACACGGATCCAGAGGGGGGGTGAATGGATCTTTCAAAGAATTCTACCCATTTTAAAATTCGCATGAGATGATAACAACAAGATCAGTGGACAATTGATCAAACATAAGATATGCAAACTCAATTAAACTATAGGATATAGATAATCAATTAAATCACGGTCCTAGCATGCATCTAGCGGAAGCAGGCAATCAAACAAACCACTGCACAAGGATTTTTAGGTGGTTCGGTCCAAAGACCTACGTCCACCCCTCACTCCCAACCGGAGTGAGACTTCCACTAGTAACACTAGCACAGCAGACTAAGTCTACAACAAATGCTGCCAAACAGCTTGACCAGGGGAACAACCTCCCCTCTTCCTCCCAACCAGAGGGACACCCCAAGTGACTCCCAGCCACTTGGAAACCAGAGACACACGGTCTCTCTTCCTCCAGACCCGGAGGGAACCCCTGGACTTGCTACCCACAAGCCTAGAACCGGAGGACCAAACCTCCCTTCCTCCAAACCGGAGGGGAACCTAGAGACCCAAGTCTCTCTTCCTCTGAAACCCAGAGGGAAACACAAGTGACACCAAGTCACCTGCAAACTAGAGGTCTCGGACCTCTCTTCCTCCCAACCGGAGGGAAATAACCAATGACACCCAGTCAAAGGCAACCAGAGACGCAAGTCTCTCTTCCTCCACACCGGAGGGAACCCGACCTCACACTAGAGGATCGAAAGAATAGCAAGTGAATAGTTCAAAGGAAAAATAAAAACGCAGCAACAGAAAGCTGAAAAGATAAAATCAAATGTGGCTCTCGCAGGAGCTGGCTGGCCTGGATTTGATCCACGGTCCAGCAGGAACTTCTTCTTCTGCTTCTCTCTTTCTCCCAGCACGAACTCTCTTTTCTTCTTCTTCTTCTTTCTTTCTTCTTCTTCTTCTCACTGCTTCAGCCTTCTCCTTCTTCTCACTTCTTTTCTTCTTCTTCTCTATTCTCTGTATCGTGGAGGCACTCTCTGCTCTTCAGCTTTTCTCGATGGCTCTCTGCATTTCGATCACCCTCAGTCGATGGAGGAGACTCCATATATATACCAGCAGTAGGCAGCTAGGGCTTATGCTCTTTTCGATTCCCGCCCAAGCTTCAGTGGTTCACGTGTCAGCATTTCAGCCTCTAGGATCACGTGCAAGTCTTGATGGCCTTATCCATTAAACCTGTCAGATAATCAGTTGAATAACCTATCAGTTAATCAGTCGAAGACAGTATCAGCTTAAGGCAATGTTCAGACTTCATTCAGCGAGCAAGGCACACATAGACGGCTGTATAGACTTAGTTAGTTCAGGCCGCTAACAACGAGTGTATAGACTTAACGAAATAGTGAGTGTACAGACTTTAGTGTTAACGTGCCAGAGAAACCAGTGTACAGACTTCATGTTAACGTGCCAGAAAAACCAGTGTACAGACTTTCTGAGCTTTCGCTAAGTCTATATAGACTTGATGATAGAGTGCCTAGAAAGGCAGTGTACACACTTAATGGCGTGAAGGAACGAGTGTATAGACTTAACTAGTTCAGTGCAATCCATAGCAATGTATAGACTTAGGCGTTCTTTGCAAGACAAAACCAATGTACAGACTTCATGCTGTACAGACTTGATGTTGATCAAAAGACCTTTGGACATCAGCCCAAGGCGTCAACGCTTCCATCTTGCAGCGTCGCCTCAGCTCCTCAAGCGAGATGCTCACGCCCTTGGCAACTGGCCAATGCGTCAACGCATCTAGTGTCAGCGTCGACGCAGTGAACAAGACAGAAAGCGAAAGACGTACAATTGCGTCTACGCAGTCAGCCAAGTGCGTCAACGCACTAAAAGCACCGAACCCATGAAGACAGACAGGCTGTACAGACTTTGATGCTCAAAGACGATTGTATAGACTTTGCCTTAGAAACGAGTGTATGGACTTTGAACCAGCAAATGAATAAGTATGTACATTGAGGGAGTGTATAGACTTGGAACCCAAAGGCAGTGTACAGACTTGGTAAGTCTGAACCAATGTACAGACATCAAGTGAAGACCAGTGTATAGACTTCTCGTGAAAACCAGTGTACAGACTTGTGAAGGCTTCAGCGTTGTACAGACTTGAAAGTTCCACTGTGGATGTATGGACTTGATGATCCACTGTGGATGTATAGACTTGAATGAGTGAAGCCGATGTACAGACTTGGTGATGAGACACCAATGTACAGACTTGCAAAAGCGAAGCCAATGTACTGACTTTGAGAGACATGAACACTGCGATGTTCAGACTTTAGTAGTGTATAGACTTGGCCAAACGTAGGAAAAGCTATGAATGTATAGACTTGGCCAAACGTAGGAAAAGCCCCCAATGTGCAGACTTGATCATCCAGCTTCAAAGCAACCGATGTATAGACTTGAACACTGTACATACTTCTCGAAGTGATGCTTGAGCAAAGAGACAGTCTACAGACTCTGTGATGAAAGGCTGATAGAGCGAGTGATGTATAGAGTTGGAGAAGAAGACGCACTGTTCACACTGTACAGACTTGACGTTGGAACGAGACTGTACAGACTTGCTAAGACGATCGGATGAAGAATGCATTGTGTGGACTTTGATGAAGAGCCCAATGTACAGACTTGACGTTGAAAGCTGAAGGATTGAGCGATGTATAGACTTGGAGGATGCTGTGCAATGTATAGACATCCAATGAATGAAACGCTGTACAAGTGCTCAAATAGTCCGATGTATGGACTTGTATAAACCTGATGAATGAACTGAGGGGTCGACCCATTGAACAGGCTAACATGAAAAATTCCAGATAACAAACAATCCAGATAACAAACAATAGCAATCATGAAATGCATCAACAATAAATGAAATGCACCAATGCACACAGCACATAGCCTCTGCCTGTTCGTTGGTTATGTAGTTCAGATAAGATGTTCAATGAGACATACATATGCAACCCAACCAGTTAAATGCAGAATCAAATAGATGATGACTTATAGTGTTTGCTATCATCAAAATCACAGGGACACAACAAAGGGGATATGCTGCCGGATTTATTTCGTATATTAATATCACATCCCGTTCTGCATAATCATATGTACACCTCTTTTATCCTGCCTAAGAATAATCACGATAGTCGTATCTTATTTTACCCCTAGGATCCTTCTACTTTGGTGATTAATCAAGGGTTTTCCTTCTTTAGAAGGGCATAATTAACGTCATAGCCTTTATGGTATGACGGACTTCTGGTCCCGACTCGAATCCCACAATCGACTGACTAAGTCAGATTGAGCGCACAATGAATTTGTCACCTCGGTGACTAGCACGCCTAAATAAAACACTAATAAATAAATAAACAACCAAATAATAAAATAAAATAAAATAAAATAAGACAGATAAAAAAAATGTGAGTCTAAAAATTTCAGCAATAACAGATAAAATAAAATAGCATTGCCCCCAGAGAGTATTCGGTGGCAGCTATGTAGAGGATTAGCGGCCGCCCTTTGAGAGGTACGCCCAGCACTGGCGGGGTCTTCAAGTTTTCTTTCAGCTGGTCAAGAGCTTTTTGACATTCGTCGTCCCATTGGAACGGCGTATCCTTCATCATTAACTTATGGAACGGCTGACACCGCCCGAACAAGTTGGAGATGAACCTTCGGACATAGGCTAGCCGACCTTGCAATGACCGTAGTTCCATCAGATTTTTAGGAGGAGGCTACTCCTGAATAGCTTTGATTTTTGCGGGGTCTATTTCAATCCCCTTGTATCTAATGACGAAGCCCAAAATTTTTCACTGGAGACGCCGAAAGTGCACTTCATCGCGTTCATCTTCAGCTCATGTTGTCGCAGCCTTTCAAGTATAATTCTGAGGTCAGTCACGTGATCCTCCCCCTTCTTTGTTTTGACGACTAATTCGTCAATATAACATTCGACTTTGTTATAGAGCAATTCATCGGATATTTTTGTCATTGCCCTCTGGTAGGTGGCACCGGTGTTTTTGAGGCCGAAGGGCATCCGTTTGTAATGAAAAATCTCTTTAGGAGACTGGAAAGCTGTGTGGATTTGGTCATGCCCAGCTATCTAGATTTGGTTGTAGTTGGACAATCCATCCATGAACGACAAGGCCTCATGGCCGGTAGTAGCATCGATCATGACTTCGGTGATTGGCACCGGAAAATCATCCTTCGGACAAGCTTTATTAAGGTCCCGAAAATCCACGCAAATTTGGATCTGGCCATTTTTCTTCTTGACAGGCATGATGTTGGCCAGCCATGTAGTGTACTAGTTTTCAGCCACGAAGTCGACGTCTATCAACTTGTCGACCTCCTTGCATATTTGGTTTATTAATTCTGGCCTCATTCGCCGAGGTGACTGCTTCACCGGCTCGGCTTTAGGGTCAATGGCCAGGGTATGTTGGGCAACTGCAGGGCTGAGGCTTGGCATTTCTTTGTAATTCCAAGCAAAGCAATCTCAAAATTCTTGGAGTAGCTTTATGTATTGCCCCCTCTCTTGGCATAGTAAGAGGTGCTGAGAAAGGTCGGCATGGGATCATCCTTTGTGCCAAGGTTTATTTCGACCAATTCATCAAAAATGGCTTGGCCGCCATCCTCTATTTCCAGAGGAGCAAGCTGTAGGTCGATGAAGCCTTTGTCATCTTCTTCAACTTCGAGGGCCCCGTAGAGGTGTTCTTGTCTCATTTCGTCTAATGGCGGGACTTCAGCTTTGCCTTCTTCTAAGCTAGTTGGCTGTTTACTGTGCTAGCGAAGCAGCCCCGCTGTTGATGGTGTAGATTCTGTGTAGCTTGGATGCTGACTTATGAGTGGAGCACCCTCAAGGGCGGGATGACTTTCTTCAGCTTTTGACTATTGTGAGTCATCGTTGGGAATGGCGGTTGCCTCCACAGAGATGGACTCCCAGCATCTGCACGGAGTAGCAACTCCATGATCATTGTGCGCCCGCGGCCGAGACGGGCATGGGCTTTTCAGTTCAGGGGGTGGCTCTGCTAGTTCGAAGTCCCCCAGGTATTCATCATAGATTGCCCCCAGGGGCTCTTCACTTGCCAAAGTGTAGATGGAAAGCATATCGAGTTCATGATAATCTTCTACAGTGAAACCCAACCCCGGGTGCTGAGTAATCTGTAGCAATATTCTTTCCATGTTCGGTGGATACCATAATTCTTTGAACATTTTCTTCTGACTGGAGGATTTACAGAAGGAGATCTGTTGCTTTCTGGCCAACTTGATTGCATGGCCAGTTATATACGGGAGTCCCATAATTGGGATAGGTGGATCATGCACCTCTTCGGGGAATCTACAATCATCATCCCCTTTTGCGGGCTGCTCCTTGGCCACATAAACTATGGTAGGTTGGCCATCAGGATTAGGGACCTCCAGGGGCTTCAATACTTCGACTGTTTGACGGTCTACATCAGCTGCGGGCTTCATGACCCCTGGCAGGACCTTGACATCCCCAACTAACTCTTCGAGTTTTAATGCCCCCGGTTTAGGGTAAATGCTGGGTTGAATTGATCTGAGCTCTCCTTCTTCCTCAGATATGAGCTGAGCGACACCTCTGGGGGAGCCACGTAGTTAGGTGGCGACAGAGGGAACCAGTCGCTAGACTCTACCTTCTTCTTCCCCTTATCCTGAGTTGGAGGGCCAGGCTTCTCCGGCTTCCCTAGATACAGAGATGCATCTAACAAATGGCATTCGAACACCTCAAAAGGGTGTAAGTCGGCAAATGCTCTTTCCTCTTTCCCATTCCAAGGGTATTTTATGCATTGGTGGAGGGTGGAGGCCACCACCTAGTGTTGATGTAGCCATGGGCGGCCTAGCAGCGCCTTGTATGACGTATCAGAATTTATCACATGGAATTGCACATTGGTAGTGAAGTCACCGAGTGAGAGTTCAAACTCCACAACGCCCATGGGGACTTCAAATTTTTATTTGAAGCCAGCAATTCTCATATCCCTAACCTCAATCAGGTGCACATTAAAATAGTGTTTCTGATATACCCGATAGGGGAGTATGTTTATTGCTACCCCTGGGTCAATCAGAATTCTGCTTATTGGTTGGCCATTCAATTGCCCTCTCATATCAAGCAGCCTATTGTGGTTGACGGAGGGCAGAAGCATGTCTTCCTCTGTGAATGTCATAGCCACCCCCGACTGCGTCTCGGCAAAATAGCTCTCAAAGTATGCCAGGGTTTGTTGGGCCGTGATAACGGCTTGTCTTGTTTCTTTGTCAAGGAAGAGTATATCCCAGACAGAGAAACTTGCAGGGATTCTTTTTAGCTGCTTCACTATTCTGTTGGTGGCTCTGATGTTGACCAACTTTAGTTATTCGGCCCTATTACGCCTACCCTCATGGTGTTCTTGAGGAGCTGGCTAGGGAGGCGGTTCATCTTCTTCTTTAGGGGTTGCCTGGACTTGCTGGGCCAATCCAGCCGACTCCTTTCCTTGCATAAATTCGGTGAAGCTTGGGATGCTGGTATGGTCTTTGTTTGCTAGAGGAGAGACTGTTGAGGGTAAGATTGGAGCGTTCTTGGCCCTTGATTGTGGTTGCGGGCATGGCCACTTGCCCTCCCAAGAGGTGAGAAATTCAGCAAAGTAGGGGACCTCCTGGCCGCTCGCATGCTCCGGGTAAAGCCCCAGAGGAGGAGGAATTTCTGTGCCTTTGACTTCAGGCTAGGGGACTTGGTATGCTTGCTTGCCCCAGAACATAAGGTTGTGATCTACCTGGGGAAGATGCCCACATTTTCTTCCAGACCTCCGGGCATGCTGTGAGGTGGAATGTCACGCCCCGAGATTATGCAGTGGAAACAATCGGGAATGTGAACAGTTGGCTAGTACGCCTCGAGCAAGCAATATAATCAGAGCGCAAGATAATCACACTAAAGTAATTGTACAAGTAACTTTTTCAAACTTCACTTTATTTCATAACAATCATAATATCAAAGTACATAAGATTTTCACTCTCTTTACTAGACTCAATAAAATAAATATTACATCATGACTATACTAGACACTTGATAACTAAGGCTTCTCTCGTTCATATATCCTTCAATCACTCTCGGACCCGTTACTTGTATAATCCGAATCCGATTCACTTGTACTTCCTGAAACATTGAGAAAGTAGATAATGATCACACTTGCCCAGTAGGTATCTTCGTATCAACGTGAAGGCAAATTTAAGTGATTAGTAGTTTAGCTCTAGAGAATAAGATAAATCATGCAAATACGGTAAACATGTGAACAAAATAAAAGTAACAAGATACAATCATGATGAGACGTGAGAATATGATTGATCAAGTATATAGCAAGAATGTAAATTTGGCCTTTGCATGACCAATAATGTAACAAGAATGCACTTTTCATAACCATAAAGGCTATGCACTAGAAAGTCATGTAAGACGCAAGAAAGTACTTTTCGCTTAATAGCAAGTACTTCGTGAATTTACGTGGATCTTTACTCATGTCCGTGGATCTTCACTTATTTATAAAGAAAGTACTCCCAGCGCAATGCGACGCTAGTAGCATCATACCCCATGGTTTATAGTATGTCTCCGATAATCAACCGAGGGGACTAGTATAGAGCCCTTGAACACAATCAGTGCTCGAACTATATCTTCAAGTATAAATCAAGTTACTTCTATAATAATAAATGTGGCCTATAATGTAAAAGTTCAACAATAATTCTATGATAAGGTATAGAACGTACCAATAATTGATCGTGAGAATTCAAGAAACGCATTAATAACTAGGTTATGCTATAGAAAATTTTACAGCATAATGGTACATTCTTTATTTCCATAATTCATTAATGGCTTATTTGAATCAAGATAAGTTCTAGATAATCAATAGACCATCTAGGATCATAGGATACTTAACCCAAAGATAAAACCATGGGTTAAACATAATTAGATGTGATGAAAGAGAAGCTGGAACCATGATGTCTAGGTCAGGGCCGCTAGGTGTCACTGACAGTCATTCGTTAGGCCGCTATGGTCAATTTCATTAAAACATCGGTAAAAGTGCTCTCTAGACAATGGGGTTTTAATGGTACAACTAGCTCGGCGTCCTAGTGAGAATTTCAGGCACGGGGAGTCTTACGGAGGCCTTGAAACAAGATTTCCTAATCCGTTGGAAGGAATATCCAATGGAGAAGTTATCAAGTCCAAGATTGTGTACTTAATGTGCAAAGGTATAACTAATGACAACATACCGGAATATCTGCCATGTTGATGTGACACAACCTAGGACTCAACAAGCAAGCACAATTAAGCATTCAAAACGGACCGATAATGGCAACCGCTCACTCGATGCTCACTAAGACCCGGGGTAACTTGGCAATGCCAAGGGGAGGTTGTGTGGGCTGGGCCCTTGCTGGTAGAGGGCCAGCAAGGCCAAGGTTTGATTCACCAAGGGTATGGCTGCCCAAATCAAGGGTCCGATGAAGTGCCAAAGGGCATGGGTTCCACTCTCTTCCCACGATGATCACTTATAGCAAATGAGCTTAAGGATCGGGCTCTCGTCACGGCCAGCGGAGTTTATGAACTAATATTGAAAGAACAAGCATGAATTAGAGCAAAGTTGTGGAGCACTCACTCGACCGGTTTGAAGAAACCGGTCCCGCTCGGAGACGAGGGCGAGCGGGGAAGCGTGGGTTCCCCACATGCCGCGCCGGGGTAACTTGACCTGTTTAAGCTATTACAACACTACACTCCATGCAAGGGGGGATCGTGGGGAAGGGAAGATGATAGTTACATCCAAACACTACCTCCACATAGAGAGGAACCTTCAGCCGGCCAAGCGGGGAGGGGAATTTGAGAAGGGAACACCGAAGATGGGAGGTTGCCGATTCTGCCCATTTCTATGGGTGCTGATAGGAGACTGATGAATTGACTGCTGCAACTTATACCGAATTTTGTTGGGGACGAAACCACCTGGAAAATCTTCTTAGTAGGCCGGGGAAGTCATCCAAATTTTATTAATTTCTTCTGTCGTCGATGCTGGTCTGGGTGGAGGCCCGAACAGGGAGGCAGAGTCTCGGACTGGCAGCTCCTAGTTTCCAACAGAAGGTTACAGAGGTTGCCCCGACAGCTTCCGAACTCAGAATCGAGCACCGTCAGAGTCGTTGGAACCGTGGATGAGTCCTCTTCGCAGAAAAACTAACGGGGAAGCCAAAAGATGCCCGAGAAGACCAGGGGACTCTGAAAAATGATGACAGGTCGGTGCAGACAGTGAGAAGCAGAACCGCGTGGCTGAGGGAGAAAATTGATAACTCCTGCTAAGAAATGCCGAACGGAGTTCCGCTTCTTGATTCTGAAAGTAGACAGAAGGAGAAAAACATTTGCAGAAGCGCTCTTGTCTTGATTCACCCTGGACTTGTCGTGGCAGAGCTTCCAATCACGTTCAGGTGCTCTGTCAAGAGAGCTTCGCGCAGTCGAGGGAGAACGGCTCTACCAGGCAGCACAGTGCTCGGACGACGACGAAACCACTTCCGTTGTGAAGAAGACAGGCAGCCGCTTCCGACGATAGCTCTTGGACCTCCAGGGATGCCAGGGGAAAGATGGGGTCGCTGCTGCACTCCACTGGTTCTCTGCAGGCTCTCAGCCAAGGTGGAGGAAGGGTGATGGGGTGGCTGCTCTTGGTAGAGTGGAGTGGAGGGAAGGGGATGGGGGTGGCCCACTCAATGGGGAAAGGAGTTGGGTGACTTTGGGCTATGGAGGGAAGGGGATATTCAAATTCAAATGGTCTTGGGAGGTGGAGGGTTGCATGGGGGAGAGGGAAGGGTGCTTGGGAAAGGGATGAGGTGGTTGGAGGGTGGCTTAGTGATTGGGGATGCTCCCTTGGGACTAGGGGGTGGAGTAATGGGATGTGTGGGGAAGGGGAGTGGCCTTTAATGGGGGTAGGTGGGAGAGTGGTGGTTGGGAAGGGAGGAGAGAGAAAATTTTCAAAATTGGGTGTGGAGGAGAGAGAAAGGGGTGTGAAAGAGAGAGATTAAGAGAGGGATGGGTGGGATTCTCTCCCTAAGGCTTCTCACCTCACTAATGGATTCACTCCACCATAAAAATAAAGATAGAACTCACAAAAATGGCAATTTTTCATTGATTGATTCATTAAGTTGAAATGGGGGGGAATGGGGTCCTATATATAGGAAACCCACATTTCTACAAAAGTCCCTGACAATTGACTCAATGACAAATAACCGAGGGGGTAGGGGAGAGCCCTTGGGCCAAGCCCAATGAATTGGGCCCAATAGCTAACTAGACAACCTAATGACACTCAAACTTAGGGAAATGAACACAAGACCTAGGAACATGACTCAAATAAAAGGGAAAATACATCAAATGACTCGAATAAAAATTACATAGATCTCAAAATTAAATGACTAGACCATGCCGGATGCAACCGGGGCGAGGAGACGAGCTGTGAACGTGGGCATGGGAGGTGATGTCCCCATCACATGTACTTAAGAAAATGACTCTAGAAGAGAGATAGTGGTAACAACGATCAAATCATGAATAATCCATGAATCATATAAATTCAAGTTAATTATAAAAGTATATGATTTGGTCATGAAAATAACATAAGTTTAAAAATAATTCTAAGTGCATAAAGAATAATCTAATATTCTAGAATGTTCTGTTAACACAACTAGGTATATGAAAATATCACTTGAAATAGGAGTAAAACCTACTTAACTAGGCTTAAAAAACATTAGTTTAGACCATTCTGAATTAAGTTTCGGGTTAACTTGTAATACATAATTTAGGAATCAAAAACGGTCTAGAGAGAACCGTTTCTGGCGGCTAGCGGTCTATCGTAAGACCGCTAAGCATTCTGGCGGTCTACAGGAAGATCGTTTCTTCATGTTTAACAGAAAACTCAAATAATAATAATAGAAAATACTAATCTGAGGCATATCATGCATGGAAATCAACATGAATAAACTCTATAGCAGGATAGAACAAGTATAGGCCAACAATATGTGAGGGTTTACGTAATAAACAAGAAAATTCTTCTTTTAACTTAATTAAGGCTAAGAATTATTCATGAGGAGTATACTAGATGCATAGACCCAATAAATCATAAAATTTGCAGTGCACAATGTATGAAATCGGATGAAATTAGAGGGCTTTTATTCCTGACTTCGAGTTTAAGCCTTTCATGAGATAACCTACCTCTGTCCTAGGCCTTAGAATTCGAATTAAGGGCTAGAAGTTAACCCTAGTTTTTTGTACATCCTGTGCTGAACCAGCAACTTCATACCCTTGTATCTCCTGATTCCCTTGACCGAAAGACGTAAAAATTGGAGGATAGATAGAAGACATAAAGGGTAACATAATGTTCTAAAGCCACAATTGCTAAATACCTCATTTCGGGCTTCTAATTCCCTGATCTTTACTGGACCGTTGCATAGATTCCTGGGTTATTGATGCAGGATTAGTGACTTTGAAAGTTTCTATCTCCTTGTAGGCATGATCTCCTAGAACAAAATTTGGATGATAGTTAGATCTAACTAAAATGAACAAATTCCTAGAAGAAACTTACCTTTAATTCTGCCTCTTTACCTTAGTTCCACGCGAGCCAAAAGTAAGGGTCGTATAGGTGAGATCCGGGGTCTATTTATAGGGTTTTGCTAGGGTTTTATAGATTAGAACGATTCTAGAGTCCTATTTAGGTATTAGATCGATCTCTAAGAGTCCCAAGCATGCTTACAAGTCGACATACTTCGGTCTCTAGGAGTTTAGATGTCAAAAATCTAATCTTTTTACACTTTCTTCCACTCACGGAATCTGTAGTGCCTAGCGATCGTTTGGAAAACCGTTTTCTGACCCTATGCGGTCTCGTGATAGATCACTTTCGATCTTGAGCGCCGAATTTGAAACTAGTTCAAACTCGTGTGTTATTATCCATTATCCTTATCCTAAATTATTCTTCTTATCTCCTTAATTCCGTGATTATACCCACTTTAAGCTTCTAGAATATGGGCTAAGGTCCAAAACCATAATTTGGGCCAAAAGGACTTCTTTAAATGCGCATAATCCTCTTGGATTAGTGTGGCGCCTAAATAATTAGTTTTTATTAACCACATTTCCATTAATAGCCCATTCGGCCTATTTAAATGCTTATTTTATATTTATAATCCCAAAAAATTCTTAGAAACTCCTCAAGCGTTACACCCTCCCCCAGTTAAAAAGAATTTAGTCCCCAAATTCCTTGTAATAAGAATTGCTAAGGAGAGTGTACTTACATTCAAAGATCTCTGGAAATCTTTTACGCGTGACTTCCTCAATTTTCCATGTTGCTTCATGTGGCCATGACTTGGTGCACTAGATCTTGACCATAGGAATAGTTTTATTCCGAAGTTGACGTACTTCTCATTCAATGATCTTGACTGGCTTTTGCTCGTACGTCAAGTCCTTTTTAATTTTCAGGTTGTCGTAAGTTATGACATGGAATGGATCAGGAACATACTTTTTGAGCATTGAGACGTGAAATACATCATGAATTCCTGCTAATTGAGGGGGCAAAGCTATACGATGCGTGACTTCACCAATCCTTTCGAGAACTTCAAAGGGGCCAATGAATCTTGGAGTAAGCTTGCCTTTAATACCGAATCTTCGAATACCTCGACCTGGAGAAACTTTGAGGAATACGTGATCTCCCACTTGAAATTCCAGGTCGCGCCTTCAATTATCAGCATATGATGTTAGCCAGTCTTGTGCCGTCTGAAGTTTTTCCCGAATAAGCTTTATCTTCATGGTAGTATCCCTGATATGTCGGGGCCGAGAAATTACTTTTCTCCAACTTCATTCCAGCAAATAGGCAATCGACAGCTTCTACCATACAGAGCCTCGAATGGTGCCATTTGTATACTAGCTTTGTAGCTATTGTTGTATGAAAATTCTACTAGAGGCAAGTGATCGTGCCAACTTCCTCCAAAGTCAATAGCACATGCCCTGAGCATATCTTCCACTACTTGATTTATTCTTTCAGTTTGACCATCAGTTTGTGGATGGAACGTAGTGATAAAATTAAGTCGGGTCCCTAATGAATGTTGAAGACCCTTCCAGAATTGTGATGTGAACCGAGGATCTCGGTCAGATATAATGGTGATAGGGATACCATGTAGTTTGACAATCTCCCTCATGTATAGTGCTGCTAGTACATCCACAGACCATCGACTTTTCATTGGTAGAAAATGTGTAGACTTAGTCAATCGGTCTATGATCACTCATATACCATCATGTCCTCCTCTTGTCTTAGGTAAACCCATGATAAAATCCATCCCTATACTTTCCCATTTCCACTCAGGAATATTTAAGGGGTGTAGTTTACCAGCAGGCTTCAAATGTTCTGCTTTTACTTGCTGACAAGTGAGACATCGGGATACAAAGTCCGCTATTTCTCTTTTCATATTGGGCCACCAAAAGTTTCTTTTCAAATCTTGATACATCTTGGTAGCACCAGGGTGAATAGCATATCTTAATTTGTGAGCTTCTTCCATGATCAATTTCTTAGTGTCGCCATGATTCGGCACACAAATTCGATCCTTGAATAATAGTCTTCCATCATTTGAGATAGGAAATTCCGGTCCCTGATCAATATTATCCTTAATCTCCATCAATGTGGGGTCATTTTCTTGCAATTAGACTATGTCCTCGATCAATGTAGGTTGAGACCTTATATTGGCAATCATACCTCCTTCTCCTTCTCTGTCAATATCAAGACTTAAATGATAAAAATCTTCAATACGACAAGTTATACCTTTCCTGAGGCTTGCTAGAGTTGACATTGGTTTCCTGCAAAGAGCGTTGGCTACAACATTTGCTTTCCCTGGATAATATTGGATAGTAAAGTCAAAGTCCTTGAGATACTCCAACCATTTGCATTGTCGCATGTTTAACTCCTTCTGGGTGAAGAGGTATTTCAGACTTTTATGATCTAAAAATATGATAAATTTCTCCCCATAAAGGTAGTGTCGCCAAATCTTTAATGAGAATATAACCGCAGCTAGTTCCAGATCATGCACAAGGTAGTTTTCTTCATGACGCTTTAACTACCTTGATGAATAGCAAATCACCTTTCCATTTTGCATAAGGACGCATCCTAGGCCAATGGCAGACGCATCTGTATAGACTTCAAAGCCACCACCCTCAACTGGCAATGCTAGAATAGGGGCTGTAGTAAGGTGACCTTTAAGAATTAGAAAACTCTCTTCGTAATCCTTCGACCATATAAAAGGATTCTCCTTTCTTGTGAGTCTAGTCAAAGGAACGACGATCTTTGAGAAATCTTTAATAAACCTCCTGTAATAACCAGCCAGACCTAGAAAACTTCTGACTTCAGACACGATCGTCGGTCGACTCCAGGTCTTAATAGATTCTATTTTAGAAGGGTCGACAGTGATATCTTCCTTTGAAATAATATGGCCAAGGAAAGAGACATCCTTCAGCCAGAACTCACACTTACTAAACTTTGCATAAAGTTTGTGCTCCCTTAGCGTTTGCAAGGCTGTTCTTAAGTGCTCTTCATGTTCCTCCTTTGTTTTGGAGTATATAAGAATATCATCAATGAAGACTACTACAAATTGGTCAAGATAAGGCCTGAGGATATTATTCATGAGTTGCATAAAGCTGTCGGGGCATTGGTTAACCCGAATGGCATTACTACGAATTCATAGTGGCCATATCTGCTCCGAAAAGTAGTTTTGTGTATGTCTTCATCTTTGATCTTGAGCTGATGATAACCTGACCTGAGGTCTATCTTGGAGAAATATTATGCTCCTGAAATCTGGTCAAAGAGTTCATCTATATGTGGCAACTGATATTTATTCTTAATTGTGAGTTGATTCAGTCGCCGATAGTCGATACATAGCGTGAGAGATCTATCCTTCTTCTTGACGAATAGAACTGGTGCACTCCAAGGGGTTGTGCGAGGTTGAATGAAACCCTTGTCTAATAACTCTTGAAGTTATTTCTTCAATTTCTTGAGTTCTGTGGGGGGCATCTTGTAGGGAGCTATTGAAACATGTGCTGCTCTGGGAATGAGTTCAATGAAGAAGTTTACTTCCCTTTCGGGAGATAAACCAGGTAAATCTGATGGAAATACATCGGGAAACTCATTCACAATGGGAATGTCTTCTAAGATGATCTCCTTGGACTCAGTGACGATTACGGAAGCAAGAAAAGCTTCACATCCTTGCAAAATAAGTTTACAAGTGTGAAGAGATGAAATAATGGTAGGATGCTTCCTATAATTAATACCAAGGAAGGAAAATCTTGGAAGACCAGGTTTCCTAAAAGAGATAATCTGATTGCGATAATTTATATAGGCGTCGTGGTCTATAAGCCAATATACTCCTAAAATAGCTTCATAGCCCTTCATATCAAGGCATACGAGGTTTGCAGGAAGATTATGACCTTCTACGATTACCTTACTATCTGGGTAGTAATTTGTAAGTTTTGTTCCAGGACCTAAAGGTGTAGTAATAGCAAGGTCCGAAGGTAAAGAAACTAATGAAATTGGCAAGGCTTTTCCAAAAGAAATAGATATAAAGGAATGAGAAGCACCGGTATCAAATACTACGAATGCAGGATGGGAATAGATTTGGATAGTACCTTCCATTAGCCCATCATCCTTGGGCGCTTCTTCATCTTCCATAATAGCATTAAGACGAGCTTGTCGCTTACGTCCACCACCAGGAGTTTGTTCCTTCATAAGGGGACAATCCGACATGCAGTGCTCCCGACTGCCACATCATAGACAAGCGTCGAGACGCTTCTAGCACTCTTCCGCCGAATGACTGAACTTCTCGCAAAATGTGCAAGCCGCTATGACTTGCTTTTCTTCTTCTTTGACATTCTTATTCTTGTGGTAACCACTACCACTCCCATTCTGGGATCTCTTCTTGCTATCACGGGATTTGTAAGGTTCCATGATACTAAACTTCTCCCTTTTCCATGTCGATTAGACCTTCAGCTTGGCTCCTCTCCCTTACCTTTTAAATTATCGACATTCTCTAAGGTCCTTTCACATAGATGTGCCCGTTGGACCATCTCCGCATATGTACGGATATTTTGGGACCCAAGTTGTTGAATAAACTCGGGTCTTAATTCATCCATAAATTGGTTAACTTTTAATAAATTGATACTAACCAAATGAGGAGCATAAGGCGCCAACCTAGAAAACTGGAGTTCATACTCCGCCACTGACATCATGCCTTGGCGTAACGAAGCAAATTCCATAGCTTTCCTCTCCCTGACATGTTTGGAGAAGTACTTTGCCCGGAAGAGTGTAAGGAATTCCTCCCAAGTGTGTGGTGCATCTTGAGGCGGTGTCGGAACAGACTTCCACTATGTACATGCATCTTTATTGAGTTGGAACGTGGCAAGACGAACCTTTTCTTGGTCGGCACATTACATGACCTCGAATATACTGTTCATTTCATCGATCCAATTCTCGGCTTCATCTAGATTAGAGGAACCGAAAAATCGTGGAGGATTTAGGCTCCTGAAGTTGCGGTGAAGATCACTAGCACCAGCTCATGCGCCGGCTTGTGCCATGTTTTGCAATGCCTGGGTAAGTCCCGCTACGGCCTATTGCATTCCACCCCAATCAACATGGTGAGCCATCATAAGAATGAGGTACCTGAGAAGAGTAATGAATTTGGTTAATTCTAATGGAATGAGTGGAATTAATCTAAAAAATAACTCTAATTACTATCTCATCTCAGGTTCTACCCAATTCCTCTCATACGTTGGGAGTTTTTTTCCCTAGTTTGATAGGTGTGAGTCCTTAAACCTCGGACTTAACCTATGACATGACTTTTTCCTAGGACTTCTAACTCTAGGCTCTGATACCACTCTTACTGTCACGCCCCGAGATTATACATCGGAAACAATCGGGAACGTGAACAGTCGACTAGTACGCATCGAGCAAGCAATATAATCAGAGCCCAAGATAATCACACTAAAGTAATTGCACAAGTAACTTTTCCAAACTTCACTTTATTTCATAACAATCATAATATCAAAGTACATAAGATTTTTGACTCTCTTTACTAGACTCAATAAAATAAATATCATCATGACTCGACTAGACACTTGATAACTAAGGCTTCTCTCATTCATATGTCCTTCAATCACTCTCGGACCCATTACTTGTATAATCCGAATCCGACTCACTTGTACTTCCTAAAACATTGAGAAAGTAGGTAATGAGCACACTTACCCCGTAGGTATCTTCGTATCAACATGAAGGCAAATTTAAGTGATTAGTAGTTTAGCTCTAGAGAATAAGATAAATCTTGCAAATACGGTAAAACATGTGAACAAAACCAAAGTAACAAGATACAATCATGATAAGACGCGAGAATATGATTGATCATGTATATAGCAAGAATGTAAATTTGGACTTTCCATGAACAAGAATGTAACAAGAATGCCCTTTTCATAACCATAAAGGCTATGCACTAGAAAGTCATGTAAGACGCAAGAAAGTACTTTTCGCTTAATAGCAAGTACTTCGTGAATTTACGTGGATCTTTACTCATGTCCGTGGATCTTCACTTATTTATAAAGAAAGTACTCCCAGCGTAATGCGACGTCAGTAACATCATATCCCATAGTTTACATTATGTTTTCGACAATCAGTCGAGGGGACTAGCATATAACCCTTGAACAGAATCAGTGCTTGAATTGCATCTTCAAGTATAAATCAAGCTACTTCTATAACAATAAATGTGGCCAATAATGTACAAGTTCAATAATAATTTCATGATAAGGTAACCAAGGTATAGAATGTATCAATAATTGATCGTGAGAATTCAAGAAACGCATTAATAACTAGGTTATGCTATAGAAAATTTTACAGTATAACGGTACATTCTTTATTTCCATAAGTCAGTAATGGCTTATTTATATCAAGATAAGTTATAGATAATCAATGGACCATCTAGGATCATAGGATACTTATCCCAAAGATAAAACCATGGGTTAAACATAATTAGATGTGATGAAAGAGAAGATGGAACCATGCGGTCTAGGTCAGGGCCGCTAGGTGTCACTGGCGGTCATTCATTAGGCCACTAAGGTCAACTTCATTAAAACATCGGTAAAAGTGCTCTCTAGACAATGGGGTTTTAATGGTACAACTCGCTCGGCGTCCTAGTGAGAATCCCAGGCTCGCGGAGTCTTACGGAGGCCTTAAAACAAGATTTCCTAGTCCGTTAGAAGAAATATCCAATGGAGAGGTTATCAAGTCCAAGATTGTGTACTTAACGTGCAAAGGTGTAACTAATGACAACATACCGAAGTATGTGCCATGTACTTAAGAAAATGACTATAGAAGAGATATAGTGGTAACAGCGATCAAATCATGACTAGTCCATGAATCATATAAATTCAAGTTAATTATAAAAGTATATGATTTGATCATGAAAATAACATAAGTTTAAAAATAATTCTAAGTGCATAAAGAATCATCAAATATTCTAGAATGCTCTGTTAACACAACTAGGTATATGAAAATATCACTTGAAACAGGAGTAAAACCTACTTAACTAGGCTTAAAATACATTAATTTGGACCATTCTGCATTAAGTTTCGGGTTATCTTGTAATACAGATTTCAGGAATCGAAAACGGTCTAGAGAGAACCATTTCTAGCAGCTAGCGGTCTATCGTACGACCGCTAAGGTTTCTGGCGGTCTATAGGAAGACCGTTTCTTCCTGTTAATAGAAAACTCAAATAATAATAATAATAGAAAATACTAATTTGAGGCATATCATGCATGAAAATCAACATGAATAAACTCTATAGCACGATAGAACAAGTATAGGCCAATAATATGCGAGGGTTTGCGTAATAAACAAGAAAATTCTCTTTTTAATATAATTAGGGCTAAGAATTATTCATTAGGAGTATACTAGATGCATAGACCCAATAAATCATAAAATTCGCGGTGCACAATGCATGAAATAAGATGAGATCAGAGGGCTTTTATTCCTGACTTCGAGTTTAAGCCTTTCATGAGATAACCTACCTCTGTCCTAGGCCTTAGACTTCGAATTTAGGGTTGGAAGTTAACCCTAATTTTCTGCACATCCTATGCTGAACCAGCAACTTCACACCCTTGTATCTCCTGATTCCCTTGACCTAAAGACGTGAAAATTGGAGGGTAGATAGAAGACATAAAGGGTAACATAAAGTTCTAAAGCCACAATTGCTAAATACCTCGTTTAAGGCTTCTAATGCCCTGATCTTTGTTGGACCGTTGCACATATTCCTAGGTTATTGGTGCAGGATAAGTGACTTTGAAAGCTTCTATCTCCTTGTAAGCTTGATCTCCTAGAACGAAATTTGGATGGTAGTTAGATCTAACTAAAATAAACAAATTCCTAGAAGAAACTTACCCTTAATTCTACCTCTTTACCTTAGTTCCACGCGAGTCAAAAGTAAGGGTCATGTCGGTGAGATCTGGGGTTTATTTATAGGGTTTTGCTAGGGTTTTATGGATTAGAACGATTCTAGAGTCCTATTTAGGTATTAGATCGATCTCTGAGAGTCCCAAGCATGCTTACAAGTTGACATAATTCGGTCTCTAGGAGTTTAGACGTCAAAAATCTAATCTTTTTGCACTTTCTTCCACTCACGGAATCTGCAGTTCCTAGCGGTCATTTAAAAGACCGTTTTCTGACCCTATGTGGTCTCGCGATAGACCGCTTTCGATCTTGGGTGCCGAATTTGAAACTAGTTCAAACTCTTGTGTTATTATCCATTATCCTTATCGTAAATTATCCTACTTATCTCCTTAATTCCGTGATTATAACCACTTTAAGCTTCTAGAATATGCGCTAAGGTCCAAAACCATAATTTGGGCCAAAAGGACTTCTTTAAATGGGCCTGATCCTCTTGGATTAGTGTGGGGCCTAAATAATTAATTTTTATTAACCACATTTCAATTAATAGCCCATTTGGCCTATTTAAATGCTTAATTTATATTTCTAATCCCGAAAAATTCTTAGAAAATCCTCAGACATTACACGGAAGCTTCAGCTTGATTTGCCACTATTGGCGCGAGGCATATCTCTTCATTATCTTCTTCAAAAATTTGAACTGTGTCGAATAGGGCTGCAGGAGTATTGCAAGATACGACATTGCCTTTTCTCTTGTTCTTTGACTTCTTCTTTTTCTTCACAGTCGGTGGCTGCTCCTAGGGATGTTCATCCCATATGCCTTGTTCTTCAGCTTCAGCTTCTTCTACTAATTCTAGGGACTCGAAGTGTTCCCAGGGGACATATTCTTTCAGTAGGACCGGCCGAAGTTCGGGTTATTCATATTCATCTAGATCGGCAATGATTTCTTGAAGCTGTTTTACTGTCGGACTGGTTTCTTTATGCACCCGCATGGGGATGTGTTTCTTCTTATTGTTGGTGAACCTTCTGATGACCAGCTGGGGAGCCGTCTCATCCCAGACGGGGGTCACAGTCGAGGGTAACATCCGGGGGTTCCGACTACGGTGTGACGCCCCGTATATGAATTCCCGGGCCACGACGAGGCGCTGCCCTTCTTCTTATTTTTGTCGGCACGGTGTGCCAATTTCCCTGATCTTCTGCTGGCTCCAAGATGTATGCCTCGTAGGTGCATTGAGTTGATTGTTGCTGATATAAGGATATCATGTTGATTGTCACCCCCAAAGTGGGCATTTCATGCGGGCGTGGAGGATCGACTTTGTGCTCCCCCATTTGCAGTTCTCCATTCTTGATTAACGACTCAATTGTGTCTTTGAAAATATAGTAGTCCTCGATAGTATGCCTGATCATTTGATGATACGGGTAGAAACGAGGGTTGTCTTTTCTTCTTAGATCACCCTACCTCTTTGGCTCTGGGAGAGTGATCTTGTTGAATTTTGTAGCCCATTCGAACAAGACTCGAGTCTTATCTCGAGGGAACGAATATACCTTTTTCGTTTTATCCCATAAGGACGGGCCCTCTCGCCGATCAGCAGGCTTGGACAGGGGAGGCTCTCCTACCCCTTTATCTTTTTCTTTCTACTGCTCAAAGGCTTTGAAGTCGACCGTGTACACTTCTTGAGACACCGGTCGTTTGTCAATCCTTCTGGCCTTCTGGCCTAAAGTGGCGGGAGCGGCAGAGTACATGGAGAGGAATGCCCCGACTTCTGCCACAACATTATTCAGTCGATCAAACGACTTGATTTCGATGCCTATCATTCTTTCCAGCACCTCTCTTTTCAAGTTTTGCTTGTATATTTGGACGGCATCCTCCTGATGCGGCGAACGTCTGCACCTCATGCTGAGGTTCCTCCAGCGTTTGATGTATTCCAGGGCGGACTCATCATTCCTCTCCCTGGTTACATACAGTTCGGTGACCGTCACCTCCATCTTGGCGATGTCGAACCTTTCTTTGAATTTTCTTTGAATATCGGGCCAATCAATGATAGACCTGGGCTGCAAGCTTGAGTACCACTCAAAGGCAAGTCCCGTTAGTGTGGACCCGAAGAACTTTAGCATGTATGACTTGTCAGTAGCCAAGTCGCCCATTACATTGATACAGTAGGCAATATGCTCGTGCGGAGATCCTTGCCCGTCGAACTTCTCAATCTTCAGAGGCTTGGTAATGTTGAGAGGCAGCCTCTTTGCAGCATGATGGGGTGGGTATGGTACCCTATATACATCAAATGAGGCGGAGTCGCCATCGCTTCTTTCTGCCAGCTTCATTTCTATCATTTACTCAACCATGAGCTTGTTCAGTACTGTCGGATCAACCAGACTTGGGTAGAAATGAGCTTGTTACATGTGCGGCGTTGCCAACACGGCCACATGAGGTGTAGCAAGGGCCCCTTGAAATTGGAAGATTGAGGGTTACGACATAGCTGTAAGTTGTTGTTGCGAGGGAGGAATGCCTCCAGTGTAGTAGGGTGCCGGTTGGGGTGCGGTTGCCTGCGGCGAGGCTTCAAATGCCTTGCTTCCCCCCTGATGTTTCGGGTTGACCTTCAGCTACCCCTAGGGTAGAATCATGTGCATCCCTTTCGCTCTGCTGCTTCTTAAGTGCCTCAATTTCTTGCTGGTATCTATGCAGCAACATTAGCAAGGCCGGGTCATTGATAGAGGGGCTGGGGAGGCTACACCTATCCTCGGGTGGTACATCTTCAGATGATGTGGATGGCACCCCTCCGTCATCTTCAGTTGCAATAAAATTGGTGATCAGGACCGTCGTTATCTCTTCTGGATTTATTGTCCCGACAACGGTCTGCAACACGTCGGTAGCAGCTTTACTTCTTCTTGTGAGAGGGCCTGGCCTCTCGACAATTTTGACAACTTCTTCGGGCTCCTCAGGCAAAGCCCCATACTGGTTGGCGACTCCGGCCATGTGACAGGTATATACTTGCATGTTTCTATTTCTCCTCTTCACCCGCCTGGTTGACTGGCTGGGGAAGGACAATCTTTCAAACACCGAAATGCTCGTTGCATCTTCTTCATGGCGGGGAGGCCCATAACACCCCTATTCTGCATCTTCTACTTCATCCGGGCCAGCTGGCTGCCCTTGACCCTCTTCAATAGTGGTCATGGCTTTCCATAGTCGCTGCCTCCCTAGGGAGGTGTTCCCAAGGCCACAGACATATCCGTGCACAGCTTGGGTGATGTCTTCTTGCTCATAATTAGGGTAAACTGCGGGTGGCAATACCCTTGCTTGTATCGGGGGCCCATAGGCGGGCTGACCCTCTCTGGCAATCCTACCATGACTCTTAACATGTAAAGAAGTATTTGCCTGTCGCCGATAGGCTTGGGCAAGTGGCTTGCGAGACGCCATTGCAGGCATCTCATTCTTCTTTTCTCTTTCCTTCTCTCCCTTCCTGGACTTGTCAACTTTGATGGATCCCAGCTGAGTTGTCACTGGGACCCGAGTCGACTTGGGCACTTAGGCTTGTTTAGTTTTAACTCACCTTGGACACAACTCATTCTTCGGCCGATAGGCCATTCCAGCATTCTTCTTCTCCATCCTCCCTAGTGCTTGGAATGAATTATGCACATGGACGTTTGGTATAACCGGGTTGGGGATCACTTCGGCCCTTCGGCCATTCAGGTGGACTCTGATACCCCCAATCAGGATAGATTTGCCGGTATTGGAGATCCGGCCCCTAGGAGTTGTAGTAACATTATTTCGGCACCTCTTTCGGTGGGATGCCATCTTCTTACTAGTAGACCTCGTGTCAAAACGGACGTGGTGGACAAATCAGCCCACAGTCTTGACTGCCGCATGGTCAGGAGTAGTTACTGGCAACCCGGCAGTAGCCAGTTTAGTGGGAGAAGTCCTCATGGCGGGGATGTGGGCTTCGACGGGCTTGGGCCCCTTGCTCTCCAGTAGATGGACGAAGGCCACCCCTAAGAAGTTGGGGAAGCACACCATGGGAGGGAAGCGCCCGAATTGCACTGAAACCGCCAAGTAGCCACTCCTGGCATGGCTTGCGATGACTAACGATCCGAAGCTGACGGCCATCGTAATCGTCGAAGTATGACACTACAATTGCAAATACAACAGTTAGAATTTCAAGAGCAAGTCATGGGGCCCCTAATCCTGGCGAAAAGATGAAGGGAAGCTTGGTCTCACCAGGCGTGCCAAACTTGTCGACGCACTTTTGGGATTCATCCATTTGTTTGTTTGTTCATTTATTTATTTTGTTTATTGAGTGCGTGGGCGTGCTAGACTTGTGCGCTGATCCAGAGGGCTGGGAGACCTCTTTGCGCGTAGGTTCTGTGGCCTGGGAGAGAAGGTGCAGGCTGCGCCAGTTCAAGGCATAAGAAGAAGGAGATTGTGCTTGTTCATGTCAATTCATGGCCCATATGAGGCTTTCATGCATGTCGTGTCAAGTGGCCAGGGGCCCTACTTGCGCCGATTCAAGAGGGATTGCCCCTTGGCACGCCGGTTCATGCTCCCTTGGAGCACCTTGCGCCGATTCAAAGGCAAGAGGGGGTATTTTGATAAACTTTATATCCCTCTTTGCCTCGTCAACTCCGAACTGGCTCAAACGGCGCTTGACGTCTAGTATTGCCTTGATTTTGATGAACCACTTCTGGAGTGTTTATTTCGAGGCTCCCAGGCTTCAGTTTGTAATTACGAGTGGTTTCCGACACGTGCCGAATCCACGTCAGATTACTCAGGTTTCATCCTGATTCGGCCTTCGACACTGTAAATTGTGTCCTTAAGCCTGCTTCATACCTTTGGGGAGTGTGTTCATCAATTGGGCAATCACTCAAAGTGTTTTCGCCCTGATTGGGCACTTCTTCGGCCTCCTTTGGACCTTTTCGGCATAATCTGCACCCCAATCGGGTCACTCGAGTTTCATGCTGATATCGCCTTCGGCACCCTATTTTGAGGGACCAGGGATATTTCTTCAACTCGGGAAGCTTGCTTATCTGGTGGCGGACCAAGAGGTGTGTTTTTGTCCTGATCGGATGCGATGCAGGGTTTGTTCGACCTTTCCACTCTCGATCAGCTATTCTTTGGCTACCGAGGCGTGCTTGTCGTGCAGTAATTTTTGGATGTCAACAGCACCCTGATAATGCTGAGAAACCAGCGTTCACCTCTGATTTTGGTGTATACTATTACACTCGGATGCTGTTTGGGTTAAAGAACGCCGGAGTAACCTATCAGAGGTTTGTCAACGAGATTTTTGGAGACCAAATTGGTCGGAACGTTCAAGCTTATAATGCGATATGCTTGTCAAGTCGCCAAAAGCCGAGACCTTCTGCCCTCTCTAGAGGTACAACATGAAACTCAACCCTTCTAAGTGTGCCTTCGGAGTCAAGTCCGAAAAGTTCTTGGGG
Organism: Amorphophallus konjac; assembly: GCA_022559845.1. Classification (NCBI taxonomy): domain Eukaryota; kingdom Viridiplantae; phylum Streptophyta; class Magnoliopsida; order Alismatales; family Araceae; genus Amorphophallus; species Amorphophallus konjac. Next base: position 88,397,164 of record CM040119.1, read on the forward strand.
TTTTTAGTAACCCAACGGGGGATTGAGGTGAATCTCGAAAAGATCCAAGCCATCCTGGATATGCTGCAACCCACATGCGTCAAGGAAGTCCAGCCCCGGACGGGAAGGATCGTCGCGCTCTACTGCTTCCAGTCCCGAGTGGCGGAGCGCTATCTGCCCTTCTTCAAATTGTTGAGAGGGCCGAAGATGGTGGCTCCTACTTTCATTTGGGACGACGAGTGTGAAAGAGCACTTATCGAGTTAAAGCAGCTCCTGATGGCCCCGCCAATACTGCCAAAGCCCGTGTGATGGGGGACGGGGACCGACACGGACTAAGACTCACAAGGACTCTAACTGAGGCAAGCAGTAGCACGCTCAAGGGTCGCCAAGTGGCTGACCACTGTGATACCCCACAGAGTGAAGGACGTCTCTCAACAGAAACTCCGACCTCGACCGTCCCAAGGAGGGAAGCGCACGTGTCTAGGCGTAAAGTCGATTTCCAAAGACAAGGGGAGTCGCGTTCTAGCTCGATGCTCTAATGGTTCTAAGGGATGGGTGCTCTCACTCACGATCCGCGGTGATGGCAACAAAGTAGCTAGGCGCCTACTCTCTCTCACGCGGCATAATCAAAAGCATACTAAAAGAGCAAGCACAAGAGAGGAGTCGGAACGCGTACCTCCACGCCTAGGCGTGGGGAAGGAACCCCGGCCGTGGGCCAACAACCCCGATACACTGAAGACCAATAAAATACAACCCAATAGTGGCCCACTCCTCGCAGGGAGGTAAAAGGCTACAAGCGACGCATTCGGGGCTGCCGGGCACGGGCTGACGGGCCGCACTCGGTGACGGGCACGATGCTGCAGAATCGGTGTCGCGCGCGCCTGGACGGAGACGGGTCCCACGGGCTGATGCGACGTCCGATCGAGGCGCCGTCAGAGAGGACGCGTCGCTGACTGCTGGAGGAACGCTCCGGCCAGAGGGGACGCGCTGGGTGCGCCGGTGGTGGCCGTGGGCGCTGCTGAAAACCAGGTCTGGTTCTGTGGTCGCAGAACCGCGCACGCCGCCGGTAAAATCTGGAACTCGGTCGTCCGGTGCCCGAACAGGTCCGGGCCGGTTGGAGATGAGAGCTGACTGGTAGAGGAAGCCCTCGGCCAAACGGCGCGGGCAGACGATGCCGGTACGAGTCGCAGGAGCCGCTGGAAGTTGGTGTTGATTCGCTGGCCGGACTGTGCAGGCACGCCGGCGCAACCCCACGAGAACGACTGCCACGGACGGTGACGACGTCGAAACGCGACGTCGTCGGCGGCGTTGGACAGGAGACCTGGAGATCTACGAACCCTGAAGAAACCAGGGTAACAGGCGCAGTGTGGAGGCCTGGGGAAAATTCGCAAGAAGGGCCTCCCTGCTGGGCGAGCAGAGAAGGGGGTGCTGGCGCAGGTCGACGGAGAAAATCGGTACGGGCGGTGCCGACCTCCGATTGACGCGAAACCAGCGCCGACGCGAAGCTGATCCGCCGACGTATCTCCAGAATTTAGCTTGGGGCGAAACTCGTCCAGGAGAGGGGCGCGAGCTCTGCTACAAGTCGGGGCAGAAATCTGATTCACGAATACGAACCGTCGAGGAAGAAGAAGAAGATAAGAAGGAACCCCGGAGTCCACCGGGGGCTGAGGCGTCGCACCTCGCCGATCTCCCGTCGCAGGAGAAGAGAGAAAGAGAGAGGGGGCGCACAAGGCTTTTGCACAATGGCTCAATATTTTAATTCATGTGTAAACTGAAACAAGTACAAGATGGAGACTACTTATAGGGGAGGGGAGAAACCCTAATTCTACTAGAAGGAGGGGTGCGCCTAGCTCCAAGGAGAGAAGGCGGCCCATATTCAGCAAGCTTAGAAAATAAGAAAGAATCTAAGTGGGAGAAGGAAGGGATGGAGTTGGGGAAAGGAGGAGAGGGGAAAAGGGGAAGGGAGAGGGGGGCGCCCAAAAAGGAAGGCGGCTGCTACCTCCTCCACTTGGAGGAGGTGGGATGCGCCCAAAACCCTAACCCTAGGGGTGGGTGCGCAAGTCCCACATGGGCCAAGGAGGAGTGGAGCACAAAATGGCCCACTAACCCTTTGCCCTCTAAATAAGCCTACAAAGCATAAAAAAATGTCCAATTGGCCTACAAGGGCCCACAACTAGAAAGCAATGTCCACGCAGGGACTAATCCAAGGCCCAACATGGCCTAAACATGATGAAAAGATAACTAGAAGGTGCCGCCGTCGCCGAGCCACAAGGAGGTAGCGGTGTGCCGGGTGCTCCGTCGAGGATAGCGCCGTGTGTCCTCACCAATTCTCCCCGGGTGGGAAGAACTCGACCCCGTCGAGTAAGGGTCACGGTCGCTGAGGTACCGCTCCAGCAGGTCCGGATCGATCCGCTCCAGCTCTCCACGTGTAATCCAGGTGTTGTCCGACTCGGGGCGCCCTCTCCAACGCACTAAGAAGCGTTGGTAGGCTCCGCTCCTGGTAGTAGTCACCTGCTCATCCAGTATGCAATCTATATGCTCGCGTTTTTGTAATGGGGCTGGAGGAGGTGGACTCTCAGTAGGTGTATCACTCACAACAGGAGGGTCAGGCCCAAATAACTCACTGGGTATCACCGCGGGATCCCGATAAGCTACCAGATCAGAGACATTGAACGTCGAACTGATCCCGTAGTCGTCTGGTAGCTCGATCTCATACGCGTTCGACCCAATACGCCTCAACACTCTGAATGGTCCTGCACCGCGGTCTTGGAGCTTCTTTACGGCTCCCGAAGGAAACCGTTCCGGTCTAACCCGGACCATGACGTACTCTCCCTCGCGGAACTCACGTGTGCGTCTGTGCGCGTCAGCTAACTCCTTGTAACGTGCGTTGCTGGCCTCGAGGTGGTGATGATGCAGACTCCGAACTAGCTGTGTTGACTCATACCTATGTGAATGCAGTGGTGGTCCTGGACATCCGAACATGGATCTAACATGCCTATGATGTCTACCTGACTTGACAACATGGGGAGGGCCTGGACAACCAAAGTAGAACCTAGCATGCACATGTGTCCTATGACATATGGTAGACTCAGAAGGATGAATAATCCCAAGCTTACTCATGACATCTCCCCTATATGACGATGGACATGGTGAAACATGGGGAAGAGACATGTGTCCCTGGCCTCCTAAGCTCGGGCATCTGGATGCCTGCAAGGTGAGGTGTTGACTAGAAGGCCTAGGTGGTGTATGATAGTGGACCTCCTCGACAAGGTGGGGAAAATAATATGGGTCGAGAGGCTCACTAGGGAGGGGATCGAAAGGGTCAAAGAAATGATGACCCCTCCCGACAGGTCCCTTCACTATACTTGCCCATGTGCGACATTCGCCCAGGTGCAGATAATCACCTTCAGGCACTCTCATGTATGGGGCAAGAGGCTCATGAGGAAGGCAAGGAAGGCTAGGTTCCTCCCTCGGGACCGTGAAACCATAAGCGGGGACAAAATCAACCTCCACGGGTATGGGAAATAATAAAAGGACCTCGGATGTGATATGTCCTATGGTGTAGACCGAGGTAATAGACCCCAAAGCAGGGAGTGTAAAGCTATGACTATAGGGTTGGTCAGACCCTAAGGTCAACATATAAGTCAACTCCCATTGATAATCTAAACTCCTAAGGAAGTCCTTCACATTTTCAAGAAAGCAGAAGGACCGAAAAGTGGTGTGAAAGGAGTTAAGGGGTATTATTGGGAGGGCTGGTCCCATGGGTGTATAGCAAGGAATGGAGACATCTAGAAGTGGACCCTCCCTTAGCCAGCTAGCTAAAGACTCACCAATGACCAGTTCACCCTCGGAAGGTAAGAATGTCTCTATATGAGGGTCTAAGGGTGAAGCCTCTCTCTCGGGAGGGGAAACGGAGTCCTCTATGATGTGGAGGGGATCACTCCCTAACTCCTCAACCTCAGTTAGGTACTCCTCAATCAACTCCTGTTCAGCCTCGTAACTCACTGGAACAAACCCAGGTGATGACATGGAGGTGGTCGGCGTAACGCCGTCATGAAGACAAACTCACCGGGAAGGTGAGATGGGTGTAAGGTGCAGGTCCTCCTATCCAGGTCGATGGTCGCACTTCTTTCCTCCAACCAAGTTCGCCCTAAAATGATGCATGGACCAGCAAGTGTGCTGATCTTGCACCAAGCGCCATCGAAATATTTAACGGGGCCAAACCACCGTTGAAACTCGATAAAAGCTAAACCATCACGGAGAACAATCTCCCCAGTCTTAGAGAGAGACTCAACAATGTCCTGTGAGACACAATTATATGAAACCTTACTGATGAAGTCGATCTCCGTATGCAACCCATTAGGTAGGATGGCCACGGACATGACAGGGCGCTGAAACGACTCGGTCATCGGTATAGGGATCGGGTATCCCGACGACTGAGTGGTAGGGCCGACACCCACGGGTCGTGCCATAAGAGCGTCGAATCGGGCCAACAGGGATGACCAATCTGACACGTGGGCACGAGGAACCACCATGGGGCTGGCGGGGAGCTGGACATGCAAGACTCAACGAGACAAGGATAAAAACTCTAACTAGACACAAGCCTAAAATGACAATGCAATGGTTGGTTACCTAGATGAACTAAGAGACTCAATGCACCCTAGACAACCTAAAGACTCAAAGACCTAAGACCCCAATTTGTTAGAACAAACTGGTTCCCTAAGCTCTGATACCAAATTTGATGGGGGACGGGGACCGACACGGACTAAGACTCACAAGGACTCTAACTGAGGCAAGCAGTAGCACGCTCAAGGGTCGCCAAGTGGCTGACCACCGTGATACCCCACAGAGTGAAGGACGTCTCTCAACAGAAACTCCGACCTCGGCCGTCCCAAGGAGGGAAGCGCACGTGTCTAGGCGTAAAGTCGATTTCCAAAGACAAGGGGAGTCGCGTTCTAGCTCGATGCTCTAATGGTGCTAAGGGATGGGTGCTCTCACTCACGATCCGCGGTGATGGCAACAAAGTAGCTAGGCGCCTACTCTCTCTCACGCGGCATAATCAAAAGCATACTAAAAGAGCAAGCACAAGAGAGGAGTCGGAACGCGTACCTCCACGCCTAGGCGTGGGGAAGGAACCCCGGCCGTGGGCCAACAACCCCGATACACTGAAGACCAATAAAATACAACCCAATAGTGGCCCACTCCTCGCAGGGAGGTAAAAGGCTACAAGCGACGCATTCGGGGCTGCCGGGCACGGGCTGACGGGCCGCACTCGGTGACGGGCACGATGCTGCAGAATCGGTGTCGCGCGCGCCTGGACGGAGACGGGTCCCACGGGCTGATGCGACGTCCGATCGAGGCGCCGTCAGAGAGGACGCGTCGCTGACTGCTGGAGGAACGCTCCGGCCAGAGGGGACGCGCTGGGTGCGCCGGTGGTGGCCGTGGGCGCTGCTGAAAACCAGGTCTGGTTCTGTGGTCGCAGAACCGCGCACGCCGCCGGTAAAATCTGGAACTCGGTCGTCCGGTGCCCGAACAGGTCCGGGCCGGTTGGAGATGAGAGCTGACTGGTAGAGGAAGCCCTCGGCCAAACGGCGCGGGCAGACGATGCCGGTACGAGTCGCAGGAGCCGCTGGAAGTTGGTGTTGATTCGCTGGCCGGACTGTGCAGGCACGCCGGCGCAACCCCACGAGAACGACTGCCACGGACGGTGACGACGTCGAAACGCGACGTCGTCGGCGGCGTTGGACAGGAGACCTGGAGATCTACGAACCCTGAAGAAACCAGGGTAACAGGCGCAGTGTGGAGGCCTGGGGAAAATTCGCAAGAAGGGCCTCCCTGCTGGGCGAGCAGAGAAGGGGGTGCTGGCGCAGGTCGACGGAGAAAATCGGTACGGGCGGTGCCGACCTCCGATTGACGCGAAACCAGCGCCGACGCGAAGCTGATCCGCCGACGTATCTCCAGAATTTAGCTTGGGGCGAAACTCGTCCAGGAGAGGGGCGCGAGCTCTGCTACAAGTCGGGGCAGAAATCTGATTCACGAATACGAACCGTCGAGGAAGAAGAAGAAGATAAGAAGGAACCCCGGAGTCCACCGGGGGCTGAGGCGTCGCACCTCGCCGATCTCCCGTCGCAGGAGAAGAGAGAAAGAGAGAGGGGGCGCACAAGGCTTTTGCACAATGGCTCAATATTTTAATTCCTGTGTAAACTGAAAAACAAGTACAAGATGGAGACTACTTATAGGGGAGGGGAGAAACCCTAATCTAGCTAGAAGGGGAGGGGTGCGCCCAGCTCCAAGGAGAGAAAGGCGGCCCATAATTCAGCAAGCTTAGAAAATAAGAAAGAAATCTAAGTGGGAGAAGGAAGGGATGGAGTTGGGGAAAGGAGGAGAGGGGAAAAGGGGAAGGGAGAGGGGGGCGCCCAAAAAGGAAGGCGGCTGCTACCTCCTCCACTTGGAGGAGGTGGGATGCGCCCAAAACCCTAACCCTAGGGGTGGGTGTGCAAGTCCCCCACATGGGCCAAGGAGGAGTGGAGCACAAGATGGCCCACTAACCCTTTGCCCTCTAAATAAGCCTACAAAGCATAAAAAAATGTCCAATTGGCCTACAAGGGCCCACAACTAGAAAGCAATGTCCACGTAGGGACTAATCCAAGGCCCAACATGGCCTAAACATGATGAAAAGATAACTAGAAGGTGCCGCCGTCGCCGAGCCACAAGGAGGTGGCGGTGTGCCGGGTGCTCCGTCGAGGATAGCGCCGTGTGTCCTCACCACCGTGCCGGGAGAGACCCTGTATCTTTATCTCTCCACAATAGTTAACTCAGTCCTAGTTCGAAATGACCGAGGAATCTAGAGGCCCGTATATTACGTCAGCAAGGTGCTCCTTGACACCGAAAAAAGGTACCCCGCACCGAGAAACTCTTGCTACCGTTGGTGACCTCGGCTAAGCGGCTTCAGCCCTATTTCCAAGGACACATCATTGTAGTGCTAACCGAAGAACCATTGAAGAAGATTCTAGCTCACCCTTAAGCCTCAGGACGCTTTGTTAAGTGGGCGGTCCTGCCCCTACGACATCTCCTTCATCCCTCGCACCGCCATAAAAGGCCAGGCACTGGCAGACTTCATCGCAGAGAACGGTGCTCCACCATATGATCCACCCCCTCTGACGGCCGGCCTGGCGTGGGAAAATTTTGTAGACGGGTCATCGAGCTCGTCTGGCAGCGACGAAGGTGTTCTCCGTAGCTCACCGGAAGGAGTGGAGTTGCAGTATGCCCTGAAGTTCAAGTTTGCGGCGTCCAACAATGCCTCTGAGTACGAGGCTCTAATATCGGGGGCTCAAATGGCGAAGCACCTGGGAGTGGAATAACTCAAGATCTAGATCGACTCACAATTAGTCGCCAGCCAAGTCAACGGGGACTACGAAGCTCGGGAGCCTCTAATGATTAAGTACCTCTAGTTGGTGAAGGAAGTGGCCCGGCAATTCGAGAGCTTTCAGGTGATTCAAATAGCCCGGGAGGAAAACTCCCAGGCAGATGCGCTCTCTCACCTCGCCTCCTCCATTAGCTCGGATGGAACTCGGTGGTCCTCCTTGAAGAGCTAGAACAGCCCAACATAGATACTGAGCTTGTAGCCACTGTATAGTAATCACCCAACGACAGGAGAATGCCCTACATAGCCTGGTTAAAAGATGGTGAGGAGTCTGCTAACCCACGGGAAGCTAGGCAACTAAAGTATCAGGCTCGGTGGTCTGTTTTGCTCGATGGATTGCTCTATAGACGGTCCTTCGTAGGGCCCCTCTTTAAGTGCCTTGAAACTCGGGAGGCTCGGCGAGCAATCGTGGAGATTCACGAGATGATCTGCAGTGCACACCAAGGAGGGAGGTCGATCGCGAGGATCTTAATGCACCAGGGGTACTGGTCACTCTTCAACACGACTGCTCAGCTTACGCTCAAGGGTGTGACCACTGTCAGCGGTTCGATCATTTAATCCATCAGCCGGTTTCAACCTTTGTGACTCTCACTGAGCCTTATCCTTTCGCTCGGTGGGGAATTGACATCCTGTGTCCTTTTCCCGTGGCCCAGGCTCAGAAGAAGTTTCTCATCGTCGCCATCGACTATTTCCCCAAGTGGATTGAGGTTGAAGCCTCCGCCAAGATAACAGAAGGGGTAATCGGGAGTTTCGTGTGGCGATCGATCATATGTCACTTTGGCATCCCCCGGGTGATAGTAAGTGATAATAGTCAACAGTTTAATTGTGCTTATTTTAAGAATAAGTGTGCCGACCTTCGTATCTGCAATCACTTCACTTAGGTAGCTCAGCCGCAAGCTAACGGCCTGGTCGAGAATGCCAATAAGACTCTTCATAAAGGCATTAAGACTAGACTCGGTAAAGCTAAGGAAAGTTGGCTCAAGGAATTCCCTAGCGTACTTTGGTCCAACTGCACCACTCCAAGGGCCTCCACAGGAAAGACTTTGTTTCAGTTGGTATATGGTACCAAGGCAGTCCTTCCATTAGAGATTGCTAGCCTATCTCTCCGAGTCATCAATTTTCAGCCCGAGCTGAAGGAGCAGAAACTGAAGGAGAATCTCAATTTGGCCGACGAGGTGCGCGATGTCGCAAGGATCTGTGCAACGGAATACTAGCGTCGGATGGCCTGTTATTACAACGTCCAAGTTCAAGATCGACCGTTTCCACTGGGAGACATAGTCCTGAGGAAGGCCGAGACCTCTCGACCACTGGAGGCGGTGGGGAAACTGGCCCCTAATTGGGAAGACCCATACCGAGTAGTCGAGACGCTCGGGAAAGGGGCCTATCGGTTGGCAACTATGAAGGGGGAACTGATCCCACAGACTTGGAATACTTTGACACTACACAGGTTTTATTTTTATGTTTAGAGTAGCCATGCAATGTACAAGTATAAAAGAATGACATTGAATCGAAGATGTTATTTCATTATATCCTCAAGACCGAAGAATGCTCCCACGATCTTACCCCTTGAAAATCCACCTTCCCACAATCTAATCTTCATGAAACACTTCTCCTTCTCTTAAAATCAATGTGAGCAAGTCATCGAGGAATAATATTCCCCCTTCTCTTCAACCACGAATAGCCCCTCACATATTACGCGAATCGTAGCCTCCTTGCCACAGTAGCCACCCTCTCAAGTCTCATGATGGGTTTCTAAATGGGTTCTGGGCATTAGGTTTAATGCAAGGGTAAGAGGCCATCACATGGTGGTTTAATTTGGGTTAGGTTGAAAACGTATGATGCCAAAGAAAGGGTTATATTTATAGGCTAATCACTTTGAGAGAGTCCTATTTAGAGTAAACAAATGGGAGATTACTCCCACACACGATAATGTTGCTGCCACCATTAACCTTTTTATTCAATTTAGCTTTGGATTTGGTTTTAGGGTTTGCGTGAGGCTTTAGGTTTAGGTTGTAATATTATATGTAAGGTAACTAATTCAGCGATTGCTTTAATTTCAAACTAATATCTATCATAATAAAATTTTAATCTTTATCTTTTAATATTTTAAGTAGAGAACTAGATTTTCTTTAAGATTATCTTACCTCAATTATTTTATTTGGATTAGGAAACGTGAAATAATAATTATCAAGTTTATGACTATCTCTAACCGACCTAAGCGAGCTTTTCAAGAAGTTAAGGTCTCCCTGATAATCAAGAGATTTAAATAAAATAAAAACTCATTCTAATTTATTAGTTAATATTATTACGAGCATACTAGGTTACATTATTGGGTTTTTTACATATTAGTCCCTACAAGTATGACGCATTACTTTTTAATCCCTAAAATCTCACTATTGTTTAAAAAGCACTTGAAATCATGTAAGAAAGACCCACGTAGTTCATCGACATTAAAATAGTTGGATATTCGATGGAATATTCCATCCTTCCCTTAAAAAAAAGTTGAAAATCATAAACTACCCTTATCAATTATCATAACCCTCTCCCTGTGAAACCCTTCACCCCACCACCTACCACCGCACACCCCAACACCCCCATACGCAGCCGCAAACGCCCAACCCCGTTGCAATTTGCGGACTGCCCCCACCGGTTGCCGCAGACGCCCCACCGCAAGGACTCTAGAGGACTGCCCTAGCCGCAGACGCCCCACCGGTCGACGCAGACACCCCACCGCCGACGCCCCACTGGCCACCGCAGAGCCCCGCCACAGACGCACTGCCCCATGTGTGCTTTTCTGCGTCTATTTCCGATTTTGAAAGTGGAAATCCTTTTCCCTTCTCACACACATTAGTTTCTGCAAGTTCTGTAATTTGCATTGCAGGCCATGTAACCCTTCCAAATCGGCCCTTGCCATCACACCCCTTGCATTTCATGGAAGCGTTTACCAGCCAAAGAAAGCCATTGGGATGCTCTCTTTTTAATAAGAGGGGTTCCAAAACGTAAAGAAATCCTGAGAATATGGTACCTCCATCATGAGATCCATTCCGTGACAGCTACAACAACAACCCGCCAGATCTCTTGGTCTCTGCCCCACCACCGCTGGCCACTGCATTTACATATTCATTGACGAGATGCAGAGAGAGCCAGAGGCGATAACTATAGCAGCAGCACGAAGAAGATCCTGCCCACCTCTCACCTGTCTGTCTGGGTGCACCCCCCATCTGTGTTGAGATGTTCTTGTCTCACTTATACCTCCATGGATGCCCAGATTAAAATGGAACACATTATTACCCTCAAGTGTCCATCTTTGCCCTCTTTCACGGCTTTCTTTGATAATGCGCATGACTACTCTATTTGATATTTTTATGTCACATCGAGTAAGAACGAGTTCTTCCCGAATAAATCAGAATATCTACATTGTTCAAAAATCTCAAAAAAGTGCTTATGATAACTAGAATACGATTAAGTTTTGACTATTATTATCTGTTATTTTATCTATTTCCCGAATAAACTTATTCTCCTATGAACAGGAGAAGATTTACTACCAACAAAAGTACTCTCTCTCTCTCCTCTGAATTGATGGAAGTGCTTTTGGAAGTTGATGGAGAGGTCGACCCTCCTTGATGGAGAGGTCGACCTTTCATCTATTATCATTTTTCTGAAGTTATCATAGTTGAATATACCAACAATAATCATGCTTTGCTTCTTTGTCACCCAAATGAAATTGCCCCGGTACTCTCACTGGAGCATCATATTTTCTGAACACAAAGGCATGCCTGTTGTATGGCTTTAAGGATATGGTTATTTGTTGATACTAGATAGGCAAACATGGCATGAAACAAGTTGCAAGCCATATAAAGAAGTATAAAAAGATAGAAAGCCAAAGGAAATGCAATTAATGGTTGCATGTGCACATGCTAAAGATTTGGTTCTCTTCTGCATGGCATTAACTCTTTTCGGGTCAAAACCAATTTGGTGGGATAAAAAATGGACCAAAATGCAGCGATTATGCTGGAAAATGGCACAATGGTTTTGCTTTTGTACTGGTAGTTCCAAAGTTCCATCAAAAGGTTACAACATCAATTGGTTCTGGAAGTCCAGAAGTGTCGACACTTCTGATGGAAGTGTCGACACTTCTAACATGAAGCCTTGAAGGAATTTGTTCTGGAAGCCCAGAAATGTCGACACTTCTGATGAAAGTGTCGACCTCTCTCAAAGCTTCTTCTTCAGCATGATGGATCCTTCTGGTTTCAGCTCTAATGGGTCTTGGAGGGCCGAGGAGGGGGGAGGTATCAGGGGGGAGGGAGGACGGAGGGGGAGGGGAAGGGAGGTCGTAGGGTGAGGGGGGAGGGCGGCCGGAGGCCGAGGAGGGGGCCGGAGGGCCGGGGAGGGGGGAGGTAGCAGGGGGGAGGGAGGCCGGAGGGGGAGGAGAAGGGAGGTCACAGGGGGAGGGGGGAGGGTGGCCGGAGGGGGGAGAGCTGCCTTCCCTGTTCGTCGCCTTCGCCACCGCTGGCCGCCTTCCTTGCGTCTGCACCGCCTCCGGCTGGCCTCTCTCTCCTTTCTCTCTCTGACACACACACATGTCTGCACCGCCTCCGACTGACCTCTCTCTCTCACACACACGCATGACTAACTAAGGGCTAGTTAGTCTTTTCCTAATATTGAGTTAACTTAACTCTGTTTTATTTAATTTTTATGGATTTAAAATAACGACAGGGACTTATTTGAACAACGGAGATAATTATAGGGGTTATTCAAATAATAGTCAGATTTGAGGGACTAATCGGCAATTCGATAAATTTGTAGGGACTAATATGCAAAAAACCCTACATTATTTGTTATGAATACTATTATATTGTTACTTATTATTAGTCAATGACATATTATTTAATTTTTTTGTTATCATTTCAACTATGGTAATTAGTAACTAAATAACATAAATTCAAAATCTTATATTTATACATTTATAGGGTCGATCAATTAACTAAAGTTCATTTAAAATCTTATTATTTCACCTTTTCAAAAGTCATGCCGCACAATAGACTTAATTAATTATTAAAACACATAATCCGCTATTATTGTCTTACGAGTTCTTATTTATTTAACTCTTAATACATATAAGAAAACCTATTTATTAATTTATAACTCATCTTTTCTTACTTTACGAGTTTTACATTTATTAATTTTTTTAAATATATTTTTAATGCATTAAATAATACTTGTTATCTTTCATTTTACAAATTTTGTATTTATTTTTTATCACTCAGATTCCATTTATTTTCTTAAATATCTATGAGTGCTTCCTTAAATTAAAGATATCTATAATTAATAAAGTCTTTAGGTAAGACATCATTAATTAACCAATTGGGATTCGAACGTGCTAATTATTACTTTTTATGTTAAATGTACTTCATGCAATTTAAATAAATATATCTAAGATCTATCTTAGAGAATCTTAGAAATTAGTTTTTATCTCTAGATATTTCAATAATTAACAACTTAAGATATAAATATGAGGAAACTTTTTTACAATATTTCTTCTCTTTTTAATAGCTTACCTTGTTTGAATATTTTCAAAACATTCTCTACTTTAATTATACAATTGAATATCTCATTAATTAAAATAATGAAAATATAAGGTTTCCCTTCACTCGTATTTTGAATATTTTTAGATGTTCTATAAATTAGATGCATTATCACAAAAATGTTTGATTAACACATGGTTGATTAACTTATTTAAATGTGAGTAATTATATTACAAGTTTACTCCTCATTTTATTTATAAATTTAAGATCATTTTAAGAGAATAAAGGTGCCATTAAAATAATAACCTTACAATAAACAACAGCATTAACATTTATTAATTAAATGTCAATTTAAGTGTACAGTAAGGGTGTGAATACTATTATAATGAAAAATGATTGTTTCACAATTAATTAATTCTCTTTAACTTTACTTGAGATCTTACCAAATATATTTATACCTTAATTAAGACCCAACTATACTCTTATCTTATCTCTTTCAATAAATTATTATTTTACTATCATTATAATTTAAAACCCATTCAATTACTTGACTGCTATTTAGTTGGATTCCCTTTTCATCTGTTGTCTCTTGACTTAATCGAACCTTAAATCAATTATTTATTTATTATATTTATACACATCATTAATTTATTCTTCTCTCGTTCTATTTATTTATTTACAAAAAAATATCTAAATTCTAATTATTTATGATAAGTTACTAGACCTAATTTACAACATTAATTCATACTTATCTTTTCTTTTTCTCATTTTTATTTTGAATATAAATATATATATATATATATATTAATTCTAATTTAGTCTTAAAATTATCCGGGTGCCACACTATGAGTCATTCTGCATCGTTCTGAATTTTGAGGATGAAATTTCTTTAAGGGGGGGGAATGTCCTGACCCGGTTTTCATATTGAGTATCTGCGGGTTTTGGAGTGGTTCTGCGGGTCTCAGATCAGGTTTTATAAATAAAATGAAAAATTTTGAGTATCGAGTCTTCAAATGGTGAAATAAGAAATAATAATTTATTTGTGGGCACCGTAACATGATGTGTGAGTTACGCGTTTTCTATTCGTGATTTTCTATTTTTTGGATTTTTAAAGCCCCAAAAAATATCCTATAAATAACCCTTAAACCCTCCACTCCCTCTCATTTTTCTCTCATTCTCTCCCTCACTCCTCCGTCTGTCTCCCTTTCTCTCCCTCCCATCTCTGGCGGCTGACAGAGAGCATGGCGGGGGAGGTGGCCAGGGTGACGGCAACAATGACGGCGAGGATCGAGGAGGAACGAGGTGGGTGGCGATGGCGTGGTCGTTCACAGACTTTGCATACTGGCTAGTAGAAGAACGGTGTTTTTGGCGTGGAACGGTGTCCATTTCTTGTGGAATCTTCGCAAGAGGTGGGGAGATGGATTCCTACCCTTCTCGTATCAATTCCTCGTGGTTTTGAGTAGATTTGGGTGAGCAAGAGTGGGCTTTTGTTCATGTTGGTGAAAAACACATGTTTTGGGGCAAGTGGCGATTCCCATCGATGCGGACGACGTTTTCTAGTTTATTTGCATGCTTTTGGTGGGTTGGATGATGGGGAGAGTCCCTTGATGTTTTTCCCCTCGATCGAAGTCGAGTGGGGCATGGTTTGGGACCCCACAGTGGGGTCTCGCTACGTTACTACTGGAAATGGTCAACCAATCGTTTAGATCGATCGACTAAACGGCGTTTGCCACGGAAGGTTGTGCACCATGAAAATAGTCGATCGAACCTCTAGCTGGTCGACTGACCCAGTGCACTGGTCGACCGACCAGGTGATGTGACACAACCTAGGACTCAACAAGCAAGCACAATTAAGCATTCAAAAATGGACTGATAATAGCAACCGCTCACCCGATGCTCACTAAGACTCGGGGTAACTTGGCAATGCCAAGGGGAGGTTGTGTGGGCTAGGCCCTTACTGGCAGAGGGCCAGCAAGGCCAAGGTTTGATTCCCCAAGGGTACGGTTGCCCAAATCAAGGGTCCGACGAAGTGCCAAAGGGCACGGGTTCCACTCTCTTCCCACGATGATCACTTATAGCAAATGAGCTTAAGGATCGGGCTCTCGTCACGGCCATCGGAGTTTATGAACTAATATTGAAAGAAAAAGCATGAATTAGAGCAAAGTTTTGGAGCACTCACTCGACCGGTTTGAAGAAACCGGTCCCGCTCGGAGACAAGGGCGAGCGGGGAAGGGTGGGTTCCCCACACGCCGCGCTGGGGTAGCTTGACCTGTTTAAGCTATTACAACACTACACCCCATGCAAGGGGGGGATTGTGGGGAAGGGAAGATGATAGTTACATCCAAACACTACCTCCACACAGGGAGGGGCCTTCAGCCGGCCAAGCGGGGAGGGGAAACTAGTGCTAAGAGTGATGAAGAAGTGATGACACCGAATCAGCCTTCTCTCTGTAATAGCTGACAAATAGAGGGTGTGGAGACCGCAGAACTCTCTCTAGAATTTTTCTGAGGGTGAGACCAGTGGGGATCTCTTCGTCTCTGGAACAGGAGTGCCTCTGAATTTTTCCAATTTCTTCAGGGGTCGCTGGCAGCCTGGGCGGGAGTATGAACAGGGTTGCTGAATCTTGGACTGTCTGCAACAGACTATCAACAGCAGGAAGACGCGGCTGCTCCGACCGTTCCCGAACTCCGAATCAGTCGCCGTTAGAACCGTTGGAACCGTGGGTGAGTCCTCTTTACAGCAGAACAAACGGGGATGCCAAAAGATTCTGGTGAAGATCAGAGGACTCAGAAAAGTGAGGAGTGGTAGATGCAGATAGTGGGAAGCAGAGTCGAACGCCTGAGGAAGAAAATTGGCAACTTCTGCTGCAAGATGCCGAACAGAGCTCTGCTTCTTGGTTCTGAAAGTAGACAGGGAGAGGAAGAATGTTTCAGAAGAGCTCGTGGCCTGATTCCTCCGGGGTTTGTCGTGGTGAAGCTTTCTCTACGGATCAGGATCTCTGCAGAGCTAGCTCCTGGTTTCCAATAGCAGGTTGCAGAGGATGCCCCAGAAGCTCCCAACCTCGGAATCAAGCGCCGTCAGAGTCGTTAGAATCGTGGATGAGTCCTCTTCGCATCAAAATTGACAGGGAAGCCAACCAATGTCAGAGAAGACTAGGGGATGCAGAACAATGGCGACTGGTCGGTGCAGACTATGAGTAGCAGATCTGCGTAGTTGAGGGAGAAAAATGAGAACTCTGGATCATGAATGCCGAATGAAGTTCTGTTTCTTTATTCTGGAAGTAGACTAGTCGATGAAGAACTTTGAGAAGAACTTGTGGACTGATTCTTTTGGGGTTCGTCGTGGCAGAGCTTCTAATATGGCTCAGGTCCTCAGCCGAGGCAGAACTGCGCAGTTATGGGAGAATGGACCTCCTGGACGGCTCGGAGATCAGAAGAAGATGAAACCACTTCTGCTGCGAAGAAGACTGGTAGACGCTTCCGGCGATGGCTCTTGGGTCTTCAAACTCGTCCGAAGGAAGTCGTGGTGGCCGCTGCAAGTTGCTGGTTCATCTGCAACCTCTGGATAGCAAACTGTAACTTCGAAGTAGCTTCCAATGACCAAGAAAGAAGAAGGGGAAGGGGGTAGATGAGTGTGGGAGTGACCCCTGGTTGTAAGGGGGTCTTGGAGGGGGTGTTCTAAAGTGTGGGAGGTGGAGAATAAGGTCTGGAAGAGGGTCCAATAGATGGTGGTAGTGGGGGCTGCGAATTTGGTTGGAATGGAGAGAGGGAAAGGATATTCGAAAATAGGTTTAAGGGTGGGGTTAATTTTTTGTCTTGGGAATGGGGGGGGGTTGTGTTGGGGAAGGGAAGGGGTGCTTGGGGTAGTGGGAAGGGTGCTTGGGAAAGTGGGAGGGGTGGTTGGGGGTTGGATGGTGAGGAGAGGATTGGTGGAGGGGGTCTTGGGAAGGGGTGGAGTATTGATGAGGGTTGTGGGGAATGGGAAGAGGCTTAAATGGGGTAGGTGGGGAGTGGAGGTGGTTGGGAAGGGAGGAGAGAGAAGAAAATTCAAATTTGGGTGTTGAGGAGAGAGAAAGTGGAGTGAAAAAAAGAGATTAAGAGAGGGAAGGGTGGGGAATCTCTCCCCTAGGGTTTGTCACCCAAAAAATGGAATCTCTCCACTAGATAAGAAGTGTAAACTCTCAAAATGGCAAGTTTTTTCATTCATTGATTCATTAAGTTGAAATGGGGGGGAATGGGGTCCTATATATAGGAAACCCGCATTTCTACAAAAGTCCCTGACAATTGACTCAATGACAAATAACCGAGGGGGTAGGGGAGAGCCCTTGGGCCAAGCCCAATGAATTGGGCCCAATAGCTAACTAGACAACCTAATGACACTCAAACTTTGGGAAATGAACACAAGACCTAGGAACATGACTCAAATAAAAGGGAAAATACATCAAATGACTCAAATAAAAATTACATAGGACTCAAAATTAAATGACTAGACCATGCCGGATGCAACCGGGGCGAGGAGACGAGCTGTGAACGTGGGCATGGGAGGTTATGTCCCCATCACCAGGGGTGGGGCAGTCAACTATTCTACTCTGTAGGTCGATTGACCCAGAGGGCCGATCGACCAATTCATTATCTAGACTGTCCTTTTGGGCCCTAAAACTTGATGTTCACCCCGAAAACATAAATTGATAAATTTATGATAAAAAATATACATGAAATGGGCCATCTAGTTCCGATGGCATTTGAACTGTGGTCTTCAAGGCTTGGTGACTCGAGTTTTCCATTTTGGGAATAATTTGGCAAAATGGTTTTCACGCGTGAGTCAAGTAGGCTGTGCTTGACCGGGTAAGTTGGCAACTCCATTATGAGTGGGTTATGCCTTGCGAGTTTTGTCGTTGTTGTGGCCCTAGGACGTAAGGAGTTCAACTAAGGTGAGGGCTTTCCCATGAGACGATTTTGAGACGGTTGTCGTGGGCCTCTGCGTACGTAGTGCGTTAAGGAGTTTGCCTATGTTCCCAGAACTAGTACGCTGAGGAGTCTGCCTACTCTAGAGCCTGAGCCCCAGGTGGGGGAAAACAAGTCGTTGGGGCCTAGACATTGAGGAGTTTGTCTAGTGTGTGTACACTTGGTTGGGGGATCGGACACTGCGTTGATGTGCACGGACCCTTGCTAGTCTAGTTATTGTGAAGGGTGCATGCGTATCTAAAGCTTGAAAAAGTATGTGTGAGTTCTACCTTGCCATTCTTAGGTGCTTATTGATAGCATTGTCAAGGCCCTCCTGGCAATGAGATAGTGCTTCCACGATGGTGAGTTTGTGGCTTCTCGACTGAGTAGTCATGGTTCTGTCTAGTAGAGACTAGAGCTTCTCTCGGTATTGAGGCTGTGGGTTTCCCTGACCTTGAGGGTCGAGGGTTGTCAGTGAGAGGGCTTGAGTGAGCTGCCTAGTGGACTAGTTCCTCGGGGTGTGTGGTATCGTGTGCCTTATGAGTACCTTAGCTATTTGTGTTTCCTTTCTGCCAATTACCCACTGCAGTTACTATTGTGGTTATTGTTATTATTGCGGTTATTGTTGTTGTTTATTCACCACAAGGAAAAGTGGTGTTTTCGACATACGTATTACGGAATTTTAACGGAATGCATCCGTCAGATATTCTTTGTCGAAAGTTTTCGACAGAAGAATTTTCCGTCAGAACTCTATCGGTAATTTTCGACAAAGAAGCACTCAATGGAAATTCTGTCTGTAATTGTTTGCGATGGAATACACAGTCCATCGAAAATTAGGTCAGAAACTATTCCGATGGATAATCATTGCGTCAATAATTCCGTCACTAAATTAATTTTTTTAAAAATATAGTATTCTTATATTTTTTGATAGAAACTTATTCCATCGGTGATTCCGTCGAAAAAATTCCGACGGAGGCAAAGAGTCCGTCAGAATTCTCATCGGAAAAAATATTTATTATTTTTAAAATATATATACAAAATTTATATAAAAACCTATTTAAATACAAAAGCATAAAATCTATCCATCACAAACAAAACCCAAGATATACAAGAAACAAAACACAACATTAATTATCAATTTTATAACAATAAAAATAATCAAGAAATATCCTCTGCATCCTCCATGTCCTCATCCTCCCCGTCCTGCTCGTCCCCTCCGTCATCACTCGCTTGAGGATCCTATATTGAAAAAATAATACCATTAACTATGCATTAATAAATAAAAAAATTATTGAAAAGATAAATTAAATGTTTTATTTGATTGTATAAATTCGAATCAGATATAATACCAAATGAATAATTTTAATACCGAACTCAAACCGAGTATCCGATTTGGATTCCTTCAACTCTCACAAGTCACTTTTACCTCTCAGGTCGTGTTGGAACGATCTGCATGCCGATCAAACTGATATTTTAGATTTTAAAGCCTCGAACCCTACTTCTTCAATGTTAAACTAAGTGCATTCTGATAATGCACTTTTGAGCATCGGGCCCAAACCAAGTATCCAATTTAGATTCCGTCAGCTCTCACAAATCACTTTTAACTCGTAAGTCATGTTGGAATGTTCGACATGTCGATCATACTAGTATTTTAGATTTTGGACTCCCGAACCTAACTTCTTTAATTTTAAACTAAGTGCATTTAAAGAATACACTTCATCGAGCCGGGCCCAAATTGGATATCCGATTTGGATTCCGTTAGTTCTCACAAATCAGTTTTACCTCTCAGGTCGTGTTGGAATAATCGGTACGCCGATCAGACTAGTATTTTAGATTTTAGACCCCAAACTCAACTTCTTTAATTTTAAACTAAGTGCATTTAGAGAATACACTTTTGAGCGTCGGGCCCAAACCGAGTATCCAATTTAGATTTCGTTAGTTCTCACAAGTCACTTTTACCTCCCAAGTCATGTTGGAACAATCAGTACACCGATCAGACTGGTATTTTGGAATAGACTCCTGAACTCAACTTCTTTAATTTTGAACTAAGTGCATTTAGAGAATACACTTCTGAGCGTCGAGCCCAAATTGGGTATCCGATTTGCATACCGTCAACTCTCACAAGTAACTTTTACCTCTCAGGTCGTGTTGGAACAATCGATACGTCGATCAAACTGGTATTTTAGATTTTGGATTCCTGAACTAAACTTCTTTAATTTTAAACGAAGTGTATTTAGATAATACAATTTTGAGCTTCGAGCTCAAACCGGGTATCCGATTTGGATTTCGTATATTCTCACAAGTCACTTTTACCTGCCAGGTCATGTTGGAATAATCGGCATGCCGATCTGATCGGTATTTTACATTTTGGACCCCCCAACCTAATTTCTTATCTGCATTTTAAACTAAGTGCATTTAGAGAATGCTCTTTTGAGCGCCGGGCCCAAACCGAGTATCCTATTTGGATTTCGTCAGCTCTCCCAAGTCACTTGTACCTCCCAGATCATGTTTGAATGATCAGCATGTCGATCAGAGCAGTATTTTAGATTTTGGACCCCCATCCCAACTTCTTTAATTTTAAACTAAATTCATTTAGAGAATGCACTTTTGAGCATCGGGCCAAAATCGAGTATCCGATTTGGATTCCGTCAGTTCTGACAAGTCACTTTTACCTCCCAGGTCGTGTTAGAATGATCGGCATACTAAGCAGACCGGTATTTTAGATTTTGGCCCCCCAACCCCTACTTATCTGAATTGTTTTAAACAAAGATATCTTTGAAAACTAACTTAGTTCTGAATTGAGTAATTTGAGCGTCGTGCCCAAAACAGGTATCCGATTTAGATTCTGTCAGTTCTCACAAGTCACTTTTACCTCCCAGATCGTGTTGGAACGATCGACATGCTGACCAGACCGATATTTTAGATTTTGGACCCCCCAACCCCTACTTATTTGAATTATTTTAAACAAAGTTATCTTTGAAAACTAAGTTAGTTCTGAATTGAGTAATTTCAGTGTCGAGCCCAAACGGGATATCCAATTTGGATTCTGTCAGCTCTCCCAAGTCACTCTCACCACCAAGGTGCCGTTGGAATTATCGGCACACCGATCAGGCTAGTATTTTACATTTTTATCCCCCGAATCCCTAGTTATCTGAATTGTTTTAAATAAAGTTAACTTTAAAAACTTAGTTCTGAATTGAGTAATTTGAGCGCCGAGCCCAAACCGGATATCCAACTTGGAATTTGTCAGCTCTTCCAAGTCACTTTTACCTCTCAGGTCGTGTTGGAATGATCGGCACGCCGATCAAACATATATTTTAGATTTTGGACCCTCCAACCTCTACTTATTTGAATTATTTTAAACAAAAATAGCTTTGAAAATTAACTTAGTTCCGAATTGAGTAATTTGAGCACCAAGTCCAAACTGGATATCCAATTTACTTTTCGTCAGCTCTCTCAAGTCACTCTCACCACCCCGGTCACGTTGGAATGATTGGCACGCTGATCAGGTCAGTATTTTACATTTTGGACCCTCGAACCCCTAATTATATAAAATTTTTAAATAAAGTTAACTTTGAAAACTAACTTAGTTCTGAATTGAGTAATTTGAGCCCCGAGCCCAAACCGGATATCTGATTTAGATTCCGTCAGCTCTCCCAAGTCACTTTTACCTATCAGGTCATGTTGGAATGATCAGCACGTCGATCAGACTGGTATTTTATATTTTGGACCTCGCAACCCCTAGTTATCTAAATTGTTTTAAACAAAGCTAATTTTGAAAACTAACTTAGGTCTGAATTGAGTAATTTGAGCTTCAAGCCCAAACCGGGTATCTGATTTGGATTGCATCAGCTCTCCCAAGTCACTCTCACCACCCAAGTCATGTTGGAATGATCGACACGCCGATCAAGCCAGTATTTTACATTTTAGACCCCCAAACCCTAGTTATCTGAATTACTTTAAACAAAGTTAGCTTTGAAAACTTTGTTCTAAATTAAGTAATTTGAGCACCAAACCCAAACCGGATATCCGATTTGGATTCTGTTAGCTCTCCCAAGTCACTCTCACCACTCAAGTTGCGTTAGAATGATCGGCACGTCAATCAGGCCAATATTTTACATGTTGGACTCTCGAACCCCTAGTTATCTAAATTATTTTAAACAAAGTTATCTTTTAAAACTAACTTAGTTCTAAATTGAGCAATTTGAGCACCGAGCCCTAACCAGATATCCGATTTAGATTCCGTCAGCTCTCATATAAACTCATTTTATCTCAAATAAACTATCTTAGACTCGTTTATTCCTACATCAAAGAGGGTCTTGTTACTTTGAATCAAAATTCATATATATTCATTGATTTTATAAGTAAAAATTATGCCAAAATAAAAATATAACAAACACTCACCTGAGGGGGCTGTGCCGTGGTCGAGGGTGTTCCATGAGGGAGAATCCCCGCCTGGGAGAGGAGGCCAGTGAGTGCCTGCAACATGCACGCCTCCTGGCTTGACATCTCTGTCCTAAACTCGTGCTGGAAATCAGACAACTCCACTCATACGATGTCTCTAACGTCACTGGGAGAAGTACTAGGGCAAGGTGGGGCATACTAAAGGCACTACTACTGGTCAGGGTAGCCCCTGAACTCGCACTCGATGATATCTGTCATGCTGTGAGCGCGGAAGGAACCCGGGAGCGCATGACGAGCTTATATTCATTCATGTCAATCAGAGCACGAGGTATTCAAATACATAAGACAGGGTGCGCTAAAGAGAATAACCAAGTCCTTTATTTATAATATTAACTTCCAATATTCCAATTACATAACACCAACATTTAAAATTCAAAATTCAAATGCCTAAATTCCACTATAATCAATAAAAGAAAATTACAATGGTTGACCAAGAAAGATAGAAAGACACAACTCGAAGACAACATGCGACATCTCGGATCAGCTCTACGCTCAACACTCTTGACCATCCCCATCCGATTGAGTTTCGTCATCGGTATTACCTGAAAAATTAGGGGAAAACACTAGATGAGCAAGAAGCCCAGTAGTAATTACATTTCAATAAATAAGCTTGCTTTAAGTGATTACATGTTACATAAAATGCAAGTATAGCTATGCATGAACAAATGCAAGATAATATTGAACAAAGATCAATAGGAACAATATAGTTGAACTAGCAAGGTTTCAAGATGAATCATGTAAGGTTAACAAGGATATCACGTATATAAGTACCATGTCATGTCAATAAAATTTGGCTATTTAATTTAGCAAGTAAATACCCATTCTGGGCTAAGCACGTCATGTCAAGTATCACATCAAGTATGAAAAAGTGAGTGGAATGTTATCAATCAATCAAACAAGTCATGCACTTCGGTGCAATGCCACACCATGGTCAATATAGCTCCCTTAGGCACAAGTACTTTCGGGTGCTCCTCCAAGGACAAGACCAGGCCCCATTAACGCCAGATATTGAGTCATGTAAATATCTAGACATCCAATATAATTCATAGCCAATAGAGTTCCAAAGGAATAAGCCATTGTAGGAATATTAAGGTAGATTCACGGATTTGAGGAATTCAAGGATAGAACCTTGTGTAGAGATGACATAGTAATAAATCTCCCATAAAAATCGGGGCATTCATGAATCTAGGAAAAATGGCGTCCACTCAGGATGTCGTCAATTTAAGAATTTGCATCCACTACAATGGTCGCTGTTAGCGCAGCGAAGAGTGATATAGAAGGGGGGGGGATGAATAGATCACTCCCAATTTGCAAAACTTCAGCGGAAACTCACCACTTTGAAATACAACCCTTCAGATATGGCTAAACAATATAGCTAACGCAGTGAGAAACTAAGACAGGATAATAAGGTGCGATTGGAAGAGGCCATCCACACACAAACACAATGCTGAACAGAAGGAAAGCACAAACGATAATACCAAGCCATAGAGGAGACAAGAGATTTTAAGGTGGTTCGATTGTAGTCCACAATCTACATCCACCCCTCACTCCAACTAGAGTGAGGATTCCACTAGCCACTGCTAGAAAACTGCAGACTCAGTCTACGAACAATATGCTGCCACACAGCTTGACACCTAGACCTGCTACTAGCAAGACCAGAACCGGAGATGCCTCTCCCTTCCTCCAACCCCGAGGGAACATGCTAATGACAACCCGTCACTGGCAAAACCAGATATCACAGATCTCTCTTCCTCTGCAGCCCAGAGGGGAACCGAAGTAACACTCCCTTCCTCCAAACACTGGAGGGTAACAACTCGAAATTAGATATATGAAGAAATGAAATGAAAAACAGAAATGTAAACAAGACCAACGATGAACACAAATCGTTTCCGAAAAACCAAAAACAAATGTAGCTTCCGAAGAAGCAAATTGGACTCTTCTCTCTCACTCAGACTTTTCTCTCACAGCAATACTCTCAAATCTTTTCTCTCTATCTTCTTTCTGGAACGTGGAGGCTCTCTCTCTTTTCTTCTTCTGCTCAGGGATTTTGCTCTTCAGCGTTTTCTCCAGTTCAGTCCATCTAATCGCAGAAGGCACCTTTTATATGGCATTCGATCTGAGTTTCAGGCCTCCACACGAGGGAGTCTCGTACCCTCCTTTTCCAGAGTATTCTCAGATCACGTGCCAGGTATCATCCTCGATTCACGTGCCCAATCATTAACTTGAATCATCTGCAGGCAGAAACAAGGAAATGTGATTAGTTAGTTCAGTCAGATACGAATGTATATACTTTAGAATAGCAGATGAGTAAGTGTGTACACTGAGGGAGTGTATAGACTTGTGAGTCCTCATGCGACCTCAGTGTATAGACTAGCTGAATAATGCATTAGCACAACAGAGGAAATGTGTGGACTTCTGTGAAGTGTATGAAGCCCTCGAGTGTATAGACTCAGGGATGTCAAATAGGCAAGTGTGTCAAGTGTGAGAGTGTGTAGAGTTGAAGTTCTTCATGCGAGCTCAGTGTATGGACTTGTAAGTGTTCATGCGACCTCAGTGTGTAGACTTCATTCAGCAGGCAAGACAATGGATGTATAGAGTTGATCGTATGAAGGAGGACGAGTGTAAAGACTTGTAATGAAGAGCAGCAATTTGTAGACTTGTGAAGCACAACTATATGCAATGTATGGACTTCAATGTATAGACGTCGATGTATAGACTTCGAAGAGAACAATGCATGAAGGCATTGAATGTGTAGACTTAGAAACAGCAATTAAGCAAGTGTGAACAACTTGAGAGTGTATAGACTTGCCGGTGATATTGTATAGACTTAGAGATGTGTAGACTTGCCAAAGAGCTGGATGATGTACAGACTTGAACAAGTAAAGTCTGTACAGACTTGAAGGTTCACAGTGTGTAGACTTTGGCAAGGCAACGTCCGTAAAGTTCCCAGTGTACAGACTTACTGAACTGAGCGTAGGTAAAAGATATGAGGATAGTATAGACTTACTCAGTTCAGTTCAGAACATAGGTAAGAGTCCCAATGTATAGACTTTAAGAGAATGCAACCGCTGTACAGACTTGCTCAACCAGTCCGATGTACAGACTTGGAATTTCAACAGAAGGATGTACAGACTTGAAAAACTAAAGCCAATGTACAGACTTCACCTTGTGCAAGCTACAGTGAATGTGTGTATAGACTTAATGGTCTGCCTGGCTGTACAGACTTGATCACAGGCTAAACAGTCAAATGTATAGACTTGCTTCCACCGACCAGTGTATGGACTTGTACAGTGACTAGAGGCTGTACAGACTTTGGGTCATGATGTGTGAGACGAGGGACAGTGTATTGACTTTCAAATGGCAGACGATGTATAGACTTGGGGTTCAACAGAGTGTGTATAGACTTGGAGTTCAACTGGATGTATAGACTTGGAAGATGAAGGGCGATGTGTAGGCTTTGAAATGAACGGGAGAATGTATAGACTTGACCCCTTGAAAGGTTGTATACACTTCAGATGCAATCTACAGTGCCGTTGTATGGACTTGAACTCAAGGAATGGCTGTACAGACTCTGAAGGCTTAGCGGAGGGTGTACAGACTTTGAATATGAAGTTCAATGTATGGACTTTAGGTGAAGACCAATGTACATACTTTGAATATGAAATTCAATGTATGGACTTGGAGAGTAAAGGAGGCGTCGACCCACCAGAGGTGGAGCGTCGACCCATCAGAGGTGGAGCGTCGACCCATCAGTGGCCAGACTATGCAGACAGTGTGTAGACATGACCAAGTAGTGCATATTTATCTGACAACCATATGAACTGCACAGTCCTACATGATGAAGCATGAATTATTCTAGAGATAGAAGATTGATTTGTAGTGTGAGACATCATCAAAATCGTAGGGACGCAACAATCTCCCCCTTTTTGATGATGGCAACACTATGAATCAAGCAATATCAAAGCTTAACAAGAAATTAACTGCAGTTTCAACAATCAAGGCAAAATCAAAGCAAGTGAAAGCACAGCCAAGTTAAGCACTACTGCAGAAGCACTTCTCTCTCCAAAACCACTCCTCTCATCTCCCCTACAACACATTCTCAGATAAAGCCATCGCATGACAAGGTAATCTCCCCCTTAGCTCATGAATAATACTCCCCCAAAAATCATGACAATACATGATCTACTGATATTGCATAACCTCTTCTCCCCTTTGACATCAGCAAAAGGAAATGCAGAATATATGAAAGTGCTGGAGACATGAAGAAGAAGTACAGTAACTGCTTAGCGTAGAAAGGTACAAGCAAGTCTTAAGAAAATAAGTGAGGTGCTAAACTCAAGTGTAGATTCTTGAACTCCAGTACACACTAGAGAAATAGAATGATAGAAAAGTTAATCAGCATACATGGAGTATGATTTAGAGCAAGAATTAACATGTATGGCCAGATATTGCTGAACTGTCAACAATCCAAAAAGACAACAAGAGACAAAGTCACAGAGGTGTTCTCAAGGTATTGAAGACAAGCAATCCATTAGTTGCACAACAAAAGGGAATTTTTTTTTTTAGATGATTTTCAAGAAGATCAATGAGTAAGTTAGTAATTCACTCTTTTGACATTAGGGAGACACCTTGATTAGAGGCCTGAATCCCTAGTTACTCAGAGTGAGTACCTCATTACTTCCCCCCCTTTTTTTTAAAGGAGCAGAGTTAGTAACTGTGGCTTTTGACATGAGGAAACACCTTGATTAGAGGCCAGAGTCCCCAGTTACTCACCAGCAAGTCACCATTTCTCTGTCATATCTTTTTCATTCATTTTAAGCATTTGACACCTCATGACATAAGAGAAATATTCATTTCATTGATGAAGCTCCCAGTTTCTCAGTGAACAAAACAAGACATGTTTGTTTAATTAAGCCCTTGTGTTGAAGAGATGGAATGATTAAAAATAATACCAGAAGGACTATTACTTGAAGTGAATCTTGAAGTCTAGATTTCAAGCTGATTGGGTCAGATATCAAGACATACAGGTTTTGGCCTGAACCAGAATCATTGACAATGTAGGAAGATATACTTTTTACAATTAATCCAGATCTCCGAAGGAATACCAGAGGAAAGATTCTAATTGGACTTTAGTATCACTGACTTATAGACTGAAGAATTAAGTGACATTCTACTGTCTAAGAGAACCACACTAGATCTGTCATGAAAATCAGCAAATACACACATCTGGTCAATCTTTTTGAATCTGTCAAAGAACACTTCTTCTCACAGCTCAACCAGCTCCCCCTCACTCACAGCATTTCTGAAAGCTAACCAACTGTCATACAGAACTCCCCCTCACAAAAAGAACATACTACACAATTAAGATAATTTGTATAAGCCTAATTCTCTTCTTAGTGTTGTGAATTTTTCATTATCCAGAGGTTTAGTGAAGATGTCAGCAATCTGATTATCTGTGCCTACATGAATCAATTCAAAATTGTTTTTAGAAACCTCATCTCTTATGAAATGATTCCTTATCTCTATGTGTTTGGTGCGTGAATGCAAAACAGGATTTTTGGCAAGATTAATGGCACTGGTATTATCACAATAGATAGGTGTGCACCCCAGGTCTACTTGGTAGTCCTGAAGCTGGTGTTTAATCCAAATGACTTGTGTTCTACAA
This sequence comes from Amorphophallus konjac, assembly GCA_022559845.1. Taxonomy (NCBI): domain Eukaryota; kingdom Viridiplantae; phylum Streptophyta; class Magnoliopsida; order Alismatales; family Araceae; genus Amorphophallus; species Amorphophallus konjac. The sequence continues at coordinate 88,425,163 of CM040119.1, forward strand.
CTCCCTGTAGCCACATATTCAGCTTCTGCAGTGGAGAGGAGCACATAATGTTGTTTCTTGGAACCCCAAGACACTAAACACCCACCCAAAAATTCATAATGACCACTAGTGCTTTTCCTGACTAGTTTACATCCTGCATAATCAGCATCTGTGTATGCAACTGAGTCAAATGTGTGTGATGCAGGAAACCATAAACCAAGAGAATGAGTAGCTGACAAATATCTGTAATTCAGTAGGTCTAGACTGATACCTTGCACACATTCCTACACTGAATTGTATATCAGGTCTGGAAGCTGTTAGGTAAAGAAGTGATCCAATCATACCTCGATAGAGCTTGGCATTTACTTCTTTACCTATCTCATCTGCATCCAGTGAGGTATTGGTACCCATGGGTGTTGTAATGTGCTTCAGGTTTTCCATACCAAACCTCTTGAACAGTTCCATTGTGTATTTGGTCTGGTTGATGAAGCACCCATCCTCTAGATGTTGTACCTGCAAGCCAAGGAAGTACTTTAGTTCACCAACCAAACTCATCTCAAAATCAGAAGGCATCATTTTAGAGAATTCAACACATAGTTCATGCTTAGTTGATGCAAACACAATGTCGTCTACATATACCTGAACTATGAGGAGATCTTTATTTGTACCCTTGGTAAATAAAGTTTGATCTACTTTACCTCTTGTGTAGCCCTTGCTGATCAGAAATTCAGTCAATCTTTCATACCATGCTCTTGGAGCCTGCTTTAGACCATACAAGGCTTTGTTTAACCTGAACACTTGGTCAAGTTAAGGAGAAAATTGAAATCCAGGGGGTTGTTCAACAAAAACCTCTTCTTTAATGACTCCATTTATAAAGGCACTTTTAACATCCATTTGTTGGATTTTTATGTTCTTTGAACATGTAAAAGCAAGCAACAGTCTTATAGCCTCCATCCTAGCAATAGGTGCATAGGATTCATCGAAATCTACACCAAATTCCTGATAGTAGCCCTTGGCTACTAATCTGGCCTTATTCCTAGAAATGATTTTATCTTCATTCATTTTATTTTTGAACACCCACTTAGTTCCTATGATATTAACATTATCTGGTCTTGGAATAAGTTCCCAGACATTATTTCTTTCGAACTGGCCTAATTCCTCACTCATGGCATAGACCTAAGCTTGATCAGCCAAGGCCTCTTCTATTGATTTGGGTTCAATTTGTGAGACTAAAGCAATTAAGTCTTCAATATTCACATTCCTAAAGTGAGACCTAGTCCGAAGAGGATCTTCAGGATTGCCTATGACATTATCTATCGGATGATCTTTAAGAAATCTAACATTTATTGAAGACTCACCTGCTTCTCTTAGGTCTTCCTAGTTGGGAGGATTTGCTGTTCCACTTGGCTGAGTGTTCTCTTCTTCTTGGTCTTCTAGGAATTCCCCATCGTGATTGGAATCTCTGTCAAAATTTTCATTGTTAGAAAAACCTTTCTTTTCACTAAAAATAATGTGTGGAGACTCTTCAACCTTTTTGTCTGTTATGTTAAAGACCCTATATGCCCTAGACACTTCTGAATATCCCAAAAATATTCCAAGGGAGCTTTTAGCTTCAAACTTGTCTAAATCATTCTTGTCATTGTTGTGAATAAAACATTTTGCTCCAAAAATTCTGAAATGAAACAAGTTTGGTTTCTTACCTTTTAGAAGCTCATAGGGTGTTTTCTTGTGAATGGGTCTTACCATGGCCCTATTGATTATGTAAGTTGCTGTATTGGCCACCTCTGCCCAAAACCTCCTTGGTAATTGACTTTCAATTAGCATGGTTCGGGCCATCTCCACCACAGTTCTATTTCTTCTCTCCACAATTCCATTATGTTCAGGTGTCCTGGGAGAAGAAAATATGTGTGTTAGTCCCTCTCTTTTACAAAGATCAGAAAATATGGAGTTTTCAAACTCACCTCCATGGTCAGATTGAATAGAACAGATCTTGTGTTTTCCTTCTTGTTTGACCTTATTGAAAAACATATTAAACTTTTGAAATACATCACTTTTATTTGCTAAGAAAAAGATCCATAAATATCTAGAGAAGTCATCTATGATGACATAGCCAAACATGTTCCCATTAAGACTCTGAGTTCTAGTAGGACCGAAGAGGTCCATATGGAGGAGTTCCATTGGTCTAGAGGACAATGGCTCAGATCTTAATTTGAAAGAATTCCTGGTCTGTTTGCCTAAGCACATGCATCACATGATTTTGAAATAGAATTGAATTTTATTCTAGGCATGCCTCTCACTAAATCATGCTTGACCAATTTATTTAAAGTAGTAAAGCTAGCATGACCTAGACGTCTATGCCATTCAAAAGCATCATTTTCAAAATTGGCAGATAAACAAATATTAGATTCAAATTCCTCATCTAGGTCTACCATGTAGACACTATTAATCCTGTTGGCTACAAATTTAACCACATCAGAATTTATTTCAAAGATTTTGCATGAGTTATCATCAAACACAACCCTGTGACCCTTGTCACATAACTGACTAATGATAATTAGGTTGTGTTGAAGACCTTCCACAAGTAGAACTTTTTCAATGGAGTTTGTGGAAGACTTACCTACTGTACCAACTCCAATAATCTTACCTTTGTTCTTTCCTCCAAACTTGACTAGACCCCCTACCTTCATCTCTATCTTGCTGAACTTGGATCGGTCACCTGTCATGTGCCTGGAGCAGCCATTGTCGAGGTACCACTTGTTGTCTTCAGTTGCCAGGCCGACCTACACAAATAACATCAAGCAGAGTGATTTGGAACCCAAGATGAATTGGGTCCAAGGACATTATTCAAATCTCTAATCAAATGTTTAGGAATCCAAATTTGCTTCAGCATGGATTTCCCTGGCACCTTTACTTCTGGTTTATTGAAACTAAGTCTAGCTGGTCTGGAGAAGTAAGTTCTATTCCATTCATTAGGCTTGCCACTCCTAGGATATCTCCTGTAAGTTTGTTGATCAACAGATTTTTGAAGATGATGATCATTTCTCCAGTAGGTCCCCTTTGGACCCATCTGATTGTAGTAATTCCAGCTTTTCTTCTGATCCACTTGCTTGGTCCATTTACCATTTATGTTCTGGTTGGTAGGCTTAGTGAAGTTCTTCACAGAATTCATTCCCATTTTAAATGGTTGACCAGCACTATTTTTAGAACTTTCCTTCTGACATTGAGATCCCTTACTGCTGTTTGAGCTGGATGGTGTGTCCAGCTTTTCTTTTCCCTTCTCTGGGCAGAAGGTAATGGTTTTAAATTGTAAGGGTCTTTTGTTAGTTAGGTCGTAGCCTAGACCCTCCTTATTGAAGTTAACCCTAGCCCCCAGTATAGCATCCAGACTAGATTTTCCTTGGACAAAATTTTCCAAAACTTTCTGTTTGTCTTCCAGCTCCTTTTGAAAGGACTCAGAATTTTTTAGAAGTTCACCATTGACTTTCTTAATAGCTTCATATTTTTATGAGTTCACTCTACTTTCATTCAAGCTTTCTTCAATTCTTATTTTGAGTTCATTGAGCTGATTTTGACTTTCTTGGTTTTCTCCCTTGAGCTTATCATTTTCTCTTCTTAGTGAGGTCATTTCTTCTAGTTGCTCTTTTAGTTTCTGATTTTCCTCACAGACCTGGGTTTGTTCTTCAACATTAGCATTAAAATTTCTTTTCAGAACCCTATGCTCTTTACTAAGAGAATTGAATTTATCTAATAACTCAGCATAAGCATCTTCCCAGTCATCAATCGTAAAATTTTCAAAAACATTGGTTACCTCCTCTTCACTGTTTGCCATAAGGCAAATTCCTTCTTCATGCTCCTCTGAGGAAGTATCTTCAGGATCTTCTTCCTCCTCGCTCCATGTGCAGACCATCGCCTGTGGCTTCTTCTTCTTCTACACTTTTGTGTTCTTCTTCTGGAAGTAGGGACCCTTCTTCTGAAGATCTGGGCATTCGCCTTTCATGTGTCCCTGTTTGTTACAATGATAACAAGTCAGTCTCTTAGGATTTCTATCCCTATAATTGGTAGATTCAACATTCTTGTTAAAGGAGTATGGCTTTTTCCTCCTAAAGGTCTTTTCCTTTCTCCGTAAAAATTTACTGAACTGACGAGTGAGCATTGCCTGCTCCTTCTGGTCGAGATCTGAGAAGCCATCATACTCACCGCTACTGGCTGCTGCTACTGCTACTCTTGTTGCGGGATGCCTTGAAAGCTACACTCTTAGCCTTCCTATCACTTCCTTCACCACCTCCTTTGAAATTCATCTCATAGGTCATGAGGGATCCTATGAGTTCATTCACTGTCAAGGTCGTCAGATCTTTTGACTCTTCAATCACGATGGCCTTAGTGTGCCATGCTGGGGATAAGGATCAAAGAATTTTCTTGACTATGTCTGCCTCAGCTAGATCCTTCCCTAGCCCCTTAAGTGTGTTCGTGATCAAGGACAACCTAGCAAACATTTCAGTAATATTCTCCTCTGCATTTATCCTAAACAGTTCATACATAGAGGTGTAGAGGTTTACCTTCGAGGCTTTCACTTGACCTGTACCTTCGTAGATTAATTGCAGCTCATCCCACATTCGCTTGGCAGTCCTGTAGGCAGATATACGAGCATATTCCTCTGGGAGAACAGCACACTGGATGATGTTCAGCGCCGTCCAGTTGAGTGAAGATAGCTTGACATGGTCATCTGTCCATGTGTCCTCGTTCGGTGGCAGATCATACGGGCCAACCGTGATTACCCTCCACAGCTTATGGCTCTGTGCTCTGATAAACACTTCCATCCTGTTCTTCCAAAAGAGATAATTATTACCATCAAAAAATAGAGGGCGACTAATGGATTGACCTTCAGCCATGAAGCTTCTAGGACCATTAGCATTTCCCTGACCGTTCGTCCACATGATGCAAACCTGCTCTGATACCAAATGTTAGCACAGCGAAGAGTGATATAGAAGGGTGGGAATGAATAGATCACTCCCAATTTGCAAAACTTCAGCGGAAACTCACTACTTTGAAATACAACCCTTCAGATATGGCTAAACAATACAGCTAACGCAGTGAGAAACTAAGACAGGATAATAAGGTGCGATTGGAAGAGGCCATCCACACACAAACACAATGCTGAACAGAAGGAAAGCACAAACGATAATACCAAGCCACAGAGAAGACAAGAGATTTTAAGGTGGTTCGATTGTAGTCCACAATCTACATCCACCCCTCACTCCAACTAGAGTGAGGATTCCACTAGCCACTGCTAGAAAACTGCAGACTCAGTCTACGAACAATATGCTGCCACACAGCTTGACACCTAGACCTGCTACTAGCAAGACCAGAACCGGAGATGCCTCTCCCTTCCTCCAACCCGGAGGGAACATGCTAATGACAACCCGTCACTGGCAAAACCAGATATCACAGATCTCTCTTCCTCTGCAGCCCAGAGGGGAACCGAAGTAACACTCCCTTCCTCCAAACACTGGAGGGTAACAACTCGAAATTAGATATATGAAGAAATGAAATGAAAAACAAAAATATAAAGAAGACCAACGATGAACCCAAATCGTTTCAGAAAAACCAAAAACAAATGTAGCTTCCGAAGAAGCAAATTGGACTCTTCTCTCTCACTCAGACTTTTCTCTCACAGCAATACTCTCAAATCTTTTCTCTCTATCTTCTTTCTGGAACGTGGAGGCTCTCTCTCTTTTCTTCTTCTACCCAGGGATTTTGCTCTTCAGCTTTTTCTCCAGTTCAGTCCATCTAATCGCAGAAGGCACCTTTTATATGGCATTTGACCAGAGTTTCAGGCCTTCAAACGAGGGAGTATCGTACCCTCCTTTTCCAAAGTATTCTCGGATCACGTGCCAAGTATCATCCTCGGTTCACGTGCCCAATCATTAACCTGAATCATCTGCAGGCAGAAACAAGGAAATGTGATTAGTTAGTTCAGTCAGATATGAATGTATATACTTTAGAATAGCAGATGAGTAAGTGTGTACACTGAGGGAGTGTATAGACTTGTGAGTCCTCATGCGACCTCAGTGTATAGACTAGATGAATAATGCATTAGCACAACAGAGGAAATGTGTGGACTTCTGTGAAGTGTATGAATCCCTCGAGTGTATAGACTTAGGGATGTCAAATAGGCAAGTGTGTCAAGTGTGAGAGTGTGTAGAGTTGAAGTTCTTCATGCGAGCTCAGTGTATGGACTTGTAAGTGTTCATGCGACCTCAGTGTGTAGACTTCATTCAGCTGGCAAGACAATGGATGTATAGAGTTCATCGTGTGAAGGAGGACGAGTGTAACAACTTGGAATGAAGAGCAGCAATGTGTATACTTGTGAAGCACAACTGTATGTAATGTATGGACTTCAATGTATAGACGTCGATGTATAGACTTCGAAGAGAACAATGCATGAAGGCATCAAATGTGTAGACTTAGAAACAACAATTAAGCAAGTGTGAACAACTTGAGAGTGTATAGACTTGCAGGTGATATCGAGTGTATAGGGTTGAAGGATAACTGAGTGTATAGACTTAGAGATGTGTAGACTTGCCAAAGAGCTGGACGATGTACATACTTGAACAAGTAGAGTCTGTACAGACTTGAAGGCTCACAGTGTGTAGACTTTGGTAAGGCAACGTCAGTAAAGTTCCTAGTGTACATGCTTACTGAACTGAGCGTAGGTAAAAGATATGAGGAATGTATAGACTTACTCAGTTCAGTTCAGAACGTAGGTAAGAGTCCCAATGTATAGACTTTAAGAGAATGCAACCGCTGTACTGCTCAACCAGTCCGATGTACAGACTTGGAATTTCAACAGAAGGATGTACAGACTTTAAAAACTAAAGCCAATGTACAGACTTCACCTCGTGCAAGCTATAGTGAATGAGTGTATAGACTTAATGGTCTCCCTGGCTGTACAGACTTGATCAAAGGCTGAACAGATAAATGTATAGACTTGCTTCCACCGACCAGTGTATGGACTTGTACAGTGACTAGAGGCTGTACAGACTTTGGGTCATGATGTGTGAGACGAGGGACAGTGTATTGACTTTCAAATGGCAGACGATGTATAGACTTGGGGTTCAATAGAGTGTGTATAGACTTGGAGTTCAACTGGATGTATAGACTTGGAAGATGAAGGGCGATGTGTAGACTTTGAAATGAATGGGAGAATGTATAGACTTGACCCCTTGAAAGGTTGTATACACTTCAGATGCAATCTACAGTGCCGTTGTATGGACTTGAACTCAAGGAATGGCTGTACAGACTCTGAAGGCTTAGCGAAGGGTGTACAGACTTTGAATATGAAGTTCAATGTATGGACTTCAAGTGAAGACCAATGTACATACTTTGAATATGAAATTCAATGTATGGACTTGGAGAGTAAAGGAGGCGTCGACCCACCAGAGGTGGAGCGTCGACCCATCAGTGGCCAGACTATGCAGACAATGTGTAGACATGACCAAGTAGTGCATATTTATCTGACAACCATATGAACTGCATAGTCCTACATGATGAAGCATGAATTATTCTAGAGATAGAAGATTGATTTATAGTGTGAGACATCATCAAAACCGTCGGGATGCAACAGTCGCTAATTCTGTGAACAGTGAGGCACGGAAGAAATTTGCGTCAACTGTATTGGACACTATATTCTATTTTGGCATCAACTATACTAGACACCAGTTCCAGACAGTGACTGGACTCTCTCACAGAACACATGATCACATCGCTCTATGATGGCTGAGTGTCATGTTTCTTCAGAGGGACATGACCAAAAAAAGGTTCATGGGTTTTTAGGGTACAACCTGCTCGGCTTCCTTGAGAGATTCTAAGGCTAGCGGAGTCTTACGGAGGCCTTAGAGAAAGAATTTCTAATCCGACGGAAGGAATATCTAGCAGAGGGTCCTTCAATCTCCAAGAGATAGGATGTCAATGTGAAAACTCATGAAAACAGGGACTCCATCTCGGCCATAAGACAATAGTGCCAAGCAGCCCGATGTATGGGTCAAAACATGCGAAAAACTAAGAGAAAAGAAATTTGCGTCTAATCAGACAGGCGCGAATTTAATAAATCGCGTCTCTGTGAAGAGTCACCAATTCTAGAATTATCGATAATTAAATAACAATTATTTTGAATTGGCGTCCAAGTACGAAGGCATCAATTCTTTAATCCGCGTCCATGAGGCAGACGCTAATTCAGGTATTTTCCAGATTATTTCATATTATAATTACAAGATGATTTCTGCGTCTCTTTAAAGAGGCGCTACTTAGTTAATTCACGTCCGATCAAGAAGACGCAAATTCTTCTCAATTTACATGATGTTCTGCATCAGCCAGGTACGTTCTCAGGAACAACCTACTGTTCATTTCTTGTTAGATGGATGAACAGTAGCACTATGTTATTTATGTAAAATATCATGGATCAGAAGATACAGTAATTAAGGGAAAATTACAAGGGTCCTAAAAACAAGCTCATGCAAATTTTATAGATTATGGTTCCATACTCATTGATTTTTCAACATGAGTAAATTATTTAAATAGCCGGATGAATATGCACCAGGGGTAGTGGGCGTGCATTAATTCATGTCTAAGGGGCTGACGCTAATTCAAGAATTAGCATCCTTTTGGAAAGACGCCGATTAATCTACGTCCACTATTCTTGTTGCAAATTTTACGTGAAACAGAAAGCTTTGAAAACACCATAAAAATCACATATAACTCATATGGAATAGGAAGACTTATATGAAACAAGTAAGATTTGCATGCATGCTACTATTATTAACATGTTTTTCCCAGAGTTGTTGAGATAATGTACCTTCTATGAGGAAGAAGATGAACGGCGATGAAGTAGATAGAGGAGGAAGACAAAGGACGAAGAAGAAGACGATCATGAAGAAGGCTCAACGTTCTACAGGTTCTCCTACAACCCACAGTAGTAGCACCCATGCATAGAAGAGGAAGATGCCCCATGAACACTTTGAACAAGGAAGAAGATCAAGGAGGTAGACGATGCATCGACCTCACGAGCTCTTTCCCTTCGAACGCGGTAGGTCATGAATAGTAGCAGCAAGAAGATGCTTCTACTGTCGCAAGGGCTCTTATTTATAAGGGTTTTGGCCTCTACGAATCCTAGTATGTGCATGGAGTCCTAGTTTGTTTTAAAGTTTCCAAGATAAATCCAATCCTTCCATAACCTCAGTCGCTATCCCTGTTTGATTGAGAACCCAAAAAGCCTCTTCATGCACAGGTCTACCCATATTCGAACAGAGCCCTAATACTACTGGTCCTTTCTTACACTAATTGCCAAGCCCATTATTAGTTTCAAGCCTATTAATTGGTTTTAGGATAATGTTGGGTTTTCCCTATAGGTTCTTCTTGTATTAAAGCCCACTAGTCTGCTAACTAGTTGAGTTTAAGGCCCTTTAGGATTTTAAGGCTTATTTGGGTTGGGCTTTTTAACTATATGGAATTTATCATTCCGATTTTTGTATGGATTTTATTTTAATGTTTTTACCGGGGTGCTACAATATCACCATGTTAGTCTCCATGCTCTGCCCAAAACCATATAGTCGGCTTTTCTTCGGTACACCAACTGCTGCCACCCTTGCTTTTACCGGGGTGCTACCGGTCTTAGCTCCCACCAACTTTTTTCTAAGCCCTTACTCGGGCCTCATGTAATGTTTTTTGATTATTTGTCTACATAATACCCTCCCCGACAAAACGAGCTCTCACCACGTCCTGTCCACTCGTGAACTGATAAGTCCGTTGTAAATAAATCAAGTTATATGGGTTAGTATACTATTATGAATTGAGTTTGTGAAAGGCATGAATTAAATGATTAAATTACTTACTGTGAACATGTCGAACAATAAATCCTGGACACTGATCGAAAATTCTTTTAAAGACATTGCTAGCCCCGGAACATGCACAATTACGGACAGCCCCGGCAGGTTCTAATTTATCACTACAATTACAAATGTTAAAATAGTTGACATTACACAGTTGAAGGATAAATAATGAATATGATTCATAATCATATAAATTTATCCGGAGATCCAATACGGTAGACGTCCATCATGGGCCCCGCCTCCCTCGCCCTCGTGATGACTGTCGACATCCTCTATCGACTGGGTGGAGGAGCCGACAAGGGCACTAGGGCCTGTAAGAATTAAATCACATAAGCATAACATTTAATCAAAGAATATTTGACTATAAATTGAAAGAGACATATCTGTAGCGGGAGGTGGTGGGGGTGTGCTCTACACAGCTGGTGGGAGGGCACTAGGACTTATAAAAATTAAATATCATAAGGATAACATTTAATCAATGACTATTTTGCTATAAATTTAAATAGACATACCTGTAGCGGGAGGTGGTGGGGGTGTGCCCTGCATAGCTGGTAGGAGGGCATTGGGACCTATAAGAAACAAATGTCATAAGCAAAACATTTAATCAAAGAATATTATGCTATAAATTTAAATAGACATATCTGTAGCGAGAGGTGGTGGGGGTGTGACCTACACAGCTGGTAGGAGGGCACTGGGACATGTAAGAATTAAATATCACAAGTAAAACATATAATCACACAACATTTCATTACATCTTCAAAATAGACATAATTTTCAGCTGCGGTGCTGGCGGTGTGCCATGTACAGCTAGTCAGCTGACACTCGGACCTGTAATAAGTAAATATTTTAAATTGATATATAATTAATACACTTATATAGCTAAAATGATTGAATAGATATACCTGTACCCGAAGTAGACGCCAAAGAGGAGGGAGTAAAGCCCCTCTCACTGCCCTATCTCCTCCCACTCCCACTACGACCTCCTCGGACCATCTCTTTATTAAGAATAATAAAATTAATGCTTATTAATCCACAATTATAAAAGATTTACAAATGTCATTAAAAATTATGAAAAAATGTAAGAAAATATTACTAAATTATCAAATATTATCCATTTCCTCTTCAGATGCAGATGATATATCTAACTCAGCCTCATCTCCATCATTTGTAGTAGTTTTATCAGATTCAAACTCTTCCTCTTCATCGGGCTCCTCCCCTATAACATCAACATTTAGCTCCGTCGGATCGACTTCTTGCACTTCATTTCCCGTATGTAACGACAGTGGCTCATCAAATTCGTCCAAATGAAGATGTGTGGAACCAGCAGCGCCAAGTTTGTCTGATTGAAAATATTCAGCATTGATATCCTTTGAGACAGTTTCACTCAGATTCAACTCATAAGTGGGATAATAAGTGGAAGAAGGATATAGCGCCCGTCTGGATAACGACATTGACTCAATTTTGGCTCAACTGTCCACCAATCTTTATTCTTGGACAATGAATAGCTTGGATAATACACTTGTTGAGCTTGTGCGGCCGAAATGAACGGTTCATATGACAATCCCAAATGATGTGTCATGTCGAACAAAATTAGGATCAAACCAATGGCACTTAAATAGGAATACATGATTGTATTATCCAAGATACTACAATTCCATGACTTCCTCAAGAATACCATAGTAGTCTAGTTCATTTTCATTGTATGCAATTCCCTTAACACATATGTAGACACGCCAAAATCGATGCTATGTTGAGTAAATTTCATGTCACGATGTAATGTCCCAAAGTGGACTTCATTACCGCGCTCTTTAATGAAAGCTTCTGTGCGCGGTCGTGAATTATGAATTTTAAAATATGGAAAGTTTAAAATTCCAGTGAAATAGCGGCAGACCCAAGGGTGCTATTTAGAACAACGACCATTTCTAGGTCCCCATTTCACTTTTCGTTTATATCTCGTCTGCAACCTTCCCTGAAGGTGTCCTTCTTTGTTTTAAACTCTGTGATCAATCGAGGGAAGGATATCCATGATTGATAGTTATCTTCCTTTGATCTTATCCTATTGGAATAAGGTTTCCATCCCTATAAATACCCTCTGATTTCTCTCACGCAAAAACCTTACACATACGCACTCTGGATTAAAAGTTCTTCTGTTGAAGCTCTACTTGCCGCTGTTCCTCGCTGCCACTGCTAAGGGGGTGTTGTACTACTGCCGCTGTCGTGGTGTTTTGAGCTTTCGTCTTCTGTTCTCTTCTCTGTTCTGCTCACAGGCGAAGAAGGAGAATCCAATTTCTCTTTTCAATTCTTATAAACTCTCTTCATATTATAGTCATCATTCATCACAGTTGCTTGGTCTATTTAGTATATTATCAACTTCATATTCCTCTTTGCATACATACTTCTCCCACCATTACTCCTCTTAGGGGTTTTAAAACAAAACCGCAAGGTGTGTTCATGCCCATATTGCATATCATCATTCTATTGAGTATAGATACTACACTTCTCTTGGCTAATCCAAATTTCTTATTTTGATTGTTTTCTTTTAAGTGTAATCAAGAGTAAAAACCCCCCTTCATCGGCAGGCCGGTTGGAGGAGGAAGTTGGATCCACGTCCACACCCGCTTCATAAGGTACATGCGATCATCTCTTTATTTTGAGGTAACCCCTCTGGCGATCACACTCCTTAGTAGCATCACATGCTCCCTTCCTTTATTATTTTTATCATGCCCATGATGATGATTTTTCTTCCATTTTTAAATATCTATGTGACACATTCACAAATTGGCGATCACGGTGGGACGCTTGTTATTTTTATTTTGATCACCCCTCCATTGGCACCCATGTGTGCCCCTCCCTTTGGCACCCTTGTGTGCCCCTCATTTTGGCACCCACGTGTGCCCCCTCCTTTGTGCTCCACGTAGCACTCCCTTTGTGCACCACGTGCACACCCTCACTTGATTAGCCAATTTTTGCACTATCCATAGTATTTTTAAAGAGAGAATTTGATTTTTTGGCAGTTTACATTACTCTCTATCCTCTCAAACTAATCAGCGATCGCTCAGAAGTAGCTATTTTATGAACCAGTGACCTCTCACAGAGGCACTCATCAGAGCATTTTTTTCATATTATTTACTATTTTTATGATTTGCGCCCCTTCACATAGGTGTTATTCATAATTTCAGCGCCTACCTCCAAGGCGCCAATTCCTGGGTCATTGTTGACTGCCTTACGCAATAGTTTACTATTTTGGCCATTAGCGCCCCTAAACAGAGGCGTCATTTATTATATCAGCGGCTGTCATACAGTCACTGTTCACTGAGACAACGACCGCTGTCTGGTTGCTATTTCCTTGTGGGTTCACAGAATTGCCATATCTGCTATTGTTTGGACTTGTTTGATTGGATTATTGATGTTCTTTACATTATTGTTGATCCTGTTTGCACTAGCTTGCATTCTAGGGCATTTGGTTGAGAGACCTCCTCTCTCTAAACTTTTAGGATCCCCCACACTTTCTTGGGAAAGGAAGGACCCTCCATTAAGTATTCCGTCTCTTTGGATTGGAAATTCCTTGACCAAGGTCTCCATAAGTCCCCGCACCCGTGGATTCCCTCACGGAGGCGGGGCTGGTTGTACCTTTGAAGAATCCCGGAGTTTAGTTGACCCATGCGTTGGTGAAGAGAGAGAAAGAACTTAGTTAATCCGGAGAATACATCCAAATTGAAACTAGGATCTACATTGAAGAGAGGGCTAACTACTCCATTAAAAATTCATCCTTGCTTAAGCTCAAAGAACGTTTAAATCCTCCTTAAGCATCATAACTTGTTTGGCAACTTATTGGACAATTTACTTAAGTGTTAATCTTATTTGCTTGAAATAATTCCTTATTATAATCATGATGCTTCGGTCAGGTAGAATTGTCAACATGGCCAATCAAGAGTATTCATATGATTATGAGGACGGTCAATATGACCAATCTTATGAGGTCCCTCCTCAGGGACTCACTCAATATGAGGCCCTTCCTCAAAACTTTATTCAGCATGAGGGAAACTATGTTCCCTCCTACCCTCAAGTCTATGTGGTGGACACCACCACTCAAGGGGTTGAGCCCTCTTCTCAAACTCAACCCATCACTCAATCCACTCCCGGGGAGACCTCCTCGTCTTTTAATCTCAATGATCTTATCAACGCTCTATCCCAGTTGGATGATGTCCAACGCCAAGCGGTCCGCGCCGCTCTTAAACGGAAATTGATCCCTTCTTCCTCTTCCAATCCCCCTCAGGCCGTGGGAGGCCTTCAAGTCAACCCCACTAATGACCAGGCGGTCTCCCAGAGAATTCCATCCCGTCCACGAACCCCTATTATGGTTACGCCAGCCCAACTGGTGAGCCATTCCATAGCTAGGCCACAACAACCTCTACCTCCGTAACTCTTAAGGAGGCCTATGCCAAACTCCTTCTATATTCACCCAGCACCGGACGAGTCTGACACCAACACTATACTCCTCCAAAAAATTGCTAACATGGAGGAACAACTCAAGAAAGTCACGGCCCCAAAGAATGCCCTAGAGGTCACTCTCCCTACCCTTCCGATCTTCCATTTGCCTCCGTCGGAGATGCCTAACTTCAGGCGCTACAATGGAACGGGCAATCCATTCATCCATTTGAAAGATTTCATGTATGAGGCGTCCTTCTGGCAGGACAACAAGACCTCTTTGGAATATCTCTTTAGAAGGTCTCTTGATGGCCCGACCCTTGAATGATTTTACTCCCTAGAATCGACCAAAGTCGGAGATTTTGATGTTGTTCAACACAAGTTTCTGCAAAAGTACAAAGACCGAGTGGGTCCTTCCTTGTCTGTTACAGATCTTGTTGCTGAAAAGATGAAGTTTGATGAGGACTTTGTGCAATTTGCCAATAGATGGAGGTCAATGGTAGAGAAATTAAAAGATACTTTGTCAGAATCCGAGCAGGAAAAGATGATAATCTCTAATGCAACTCCACAGTTCTGGCACATATTGGCCATGAACAAGCTCAACACTATGGAGGAACTATATGAAAGAGCTCGATATATTCAAACTCAAATGAAGGATTCGCCCATCATGGGCATGTTCGAACCGAGGCCGAGGATGATAAGGAAGAGCAATAATGTCAATACTAATGGTGGCACAACTGAAGGTAATGTTACTAATGAGCAGGTGGGAGCGGTTGGCAACCCCAGACCTTTCCATAATTCTTCCAACCTAAGACCCCCGCAACAGCAACAATCACTGCAACAACCCTCATTCTTTAACCAGATTCCTCACCAACCAAATAATCCTCCTCAACCTTTTCGGCCTCCACTGCCTCCACAGAACCAGAATCTACCACAAACTCCTCTAGTTCACCAGCAATACCACAATGTTCCTCCACCGACCAATTATGATCCCCAACAGCCGAGAAGACCTATAGGCCCTAGAAGAGCCTACTATCCTCCATTACCCGAGAGCCTCCCACATATTTTTAATGCTCTCATGGCCGCCAACCTACTCACCCTGCCAAAAGAAAGAACGGCCTGGCCTCCTAATGTGGATACCTCCCGGTACTGTGTCTTCCATCGACAGCCCGGTCACAACATAGATCATTGCTTCCATTTTAAGGATTATATATATGATTTGAATGACCAAGGTAGTATTGACTGGGATGAGATGAGATAATTTGTTACGACAATGAAAGCACAAAGACCTCCACGGCAGCAACAGGCTTAGCAGCCTCTCCAGCAACAAGTTCAACCACCTCCCCCAATGCAGCTAGCTCCCGAGCCGCAACCAAACATGGGGATTGTCAATAATCCGCTACCGAAGCACCCACCTAATCAACAAGTGAACCCTGTCACCACCTTCCATGAAGTAGAGAAAGGGCAAGGGTGGCACGAAGAAAACGCCTCTATCGGGGTCATAAATCAAACTCCAAACCAACCGCCACGTCTATTAAGAATAACCCCACAACCAACACCTTTTCCTCAACCTTCTCATCCCTTCTTGTGCACCACCAACCCTACAAGCACTACCAACCCCTTGTCGCCTAGGCCTCTCCTTATCTGTACTCCATTACCTCTTGCTCCACAACAAACCCCTTCTCCTTCCACCAATCTTTTACCATCCAAGCCACTTCTCATTCGCCCCGCACCGGCATCCATTCCTCGACCCACCACCACTAACCCTCTGCCTGCGAGGACTCCCACATTCCAACCTACACCAGCACCCACCATGACTACCTAAAATCCTCTACCTCCGCCTAGGCCCCCTCTTTGTCCAGCCTACATCACTTTCAATCACCCAGACATCACCTACTCCTGCTAGTCCCGCTCCCGTATCTACCCTCACAGCATCCACAAGCCTTTAGCCGATGTGGCCCCTCATAATGGTCCCCAATTCGGTCGTACCACCTCCACCATCTATTAACCCCGATATCCCTTCTACATCTACCAATCCTCCACAAAACCCGATAGAGGCACGAACGTCACAAACTATGGTGCTCTGTAGTGGACGGATATTTCACCGTGTGTTTCCACAACGGGACCCAGAGCCGGAACAGGGAAATGAAGAACAAGAGCAAGAGCAGGAATCCATACCGGGTACTAAGTATGACTTGCTAAAATATCTGGACAAATCCCCAGCCAGCATTTCTATTTTGGAGCTGATTAAGTGATCCACCATTCACCAACAAGCCTTAAAGGAAAACTTACAAAAGGTAATGGTCAATGAGGACCTTCTTGCTGAACAAATTACTTCAGTCCTAACTCCGGCAAGTGACCAACCAGCCATTATTTTTCATGAGCATGAATTAGCTCCGAAGCCAGCCAGGAAGTATGCCCTGTGTATCATAGTTGATAATAATGAAGTACATGTTAAGCAATGTTTGGTGGATACAAGAGCATCAACCAATGTGCTGCCTCCCAGCACTTTAAAAATGTGTGACATTTCGGACAGTCAGATTCGATCATCTACTATTACAGTTACCGCCTATGATAATACAAAGAAGCCTCCCTTCAGCATGATTACTTTAAAAGTTGGGCTGGGTCCTGTCTCGATTACAATAGATTTCCACATTCTAGACATGGATCCAACTTTTAATGGTATTTTGGGCCGCCCATATATTAAGGAGCTTGATGTCGTTCCCTCCACAAATGATCAATGTATAAAATTCCCACATACTGGGCGCATCATCAAAGTCACTAGCATGCCCATTCTGCCGTCAGACGATATACACTCAGCAACATTAGTACCCTCCATATGGCCGACTAATAGGCCTCTGTTATTAGTGTTAGATTTTGCCGATCCGTGACATGATTCGTTAAGGCCACCAGCCTCAACCCTTCCATCAGCATTAATGTCACCTCTACCCTCTATGGGGAAGAAAAAGAAGAATATGATGAATACCTCGGGGTGGAACATTTTGATCAGAATGGGGTACAGAACCAGCAAAGGCCTGAGTGTTAAACTCCACGGCAGAGTAAAGCCTATCAAGAATTGTAAGTTAATTATCCGAGGTGGGCTAGGATACAAAGGGCCGGGCAAAGAAAAATGTGATAAAGATGATGAAGAGCCATGGGCCACCATGACTTCTACTTTAAAAATAGACAGACGACCACTCACATGGTCTTTATATACTCACTTTGTGAAGGGGCCCACTCATCAGGATGATGAGTAAACTACTTTGATTACTTCATTCTTGGATTATCAAGATGTGCATGCACGCCAATTTGCTCATCACTTAGCACCACTGGTCACCTATAAAGCCTTGGAGTCATTAAGACCATTCAAAAGAAGGAAGATGGGTGACCCAGAATGTGAATGGTATAGTTGATTTGATATGGATGATATTGCTATTTCTCTAAGCCGATTATTTATCCCTACTGATCCAGAATGGCCACCACTAATTCATGATTTGATAGAAAAGCCAGTTGTAATCACTGACAAGAGGCAGTTGCTCAGCAATTACACCGATACGGGAGAGCCGGACGTGCCGTTTGAAGATGGTTTCACTATAGATCGATTGTGGGCCGGCCTCTTTTTCCTCAATTCCATTCATCCATCACTTATTATCTATTCGCTTGATAAGCTATTTACCTCCAACATTCCCAGACCACCCACGATCTTGATATCTTTTTCCCCAGATCTACTTCAAAGTCTATCAGTTTCTCCTTTGCTCCTCGAGTAATTCTCTCAGCTTTCTATCATGCCCGTGCATGGGCATTCCCTCGTTCAATCTTTCTCCAAGCTTTCAATTTCCACATCACCTTCTACTCCTTCTTCCCACTGTTTCATTATTGAAAAAGAAAAAAAGGCCAAAATTCCAGCTTTTCAATCCTCCATCTCTGTTGAGGAGACCTCCTATTTTGCTAATGAGTGTGCCCCGATCCAAGGTCCGTTAACGGGCTTCCTTTTTCCCTCCGATGAGGGAGATTCCTTTGTACATTCTTTTGTATCCACTTCTTCTTCCACTTCTTCTTTAGTTTCTAATGATCAAGCTAGTTCATCTTCCTCCACTAGTATTAAGAGTCTTGGGGTAGTTCCCGCTAGGAAAGCCAAGGGTAAGCAGATTCCCCGTAGGTTCTTGTTGGATTTAGCTAGGAGATGTCAGGCATGTTTGGCCCTCCCCAAATTTTTGGTGGATCCAATACTCCTGTCGGATTTGCAATGTGAGGAAATGTTGGGTCCCGTAGTGCAAGAATATGGATCTAGAGGGGGGGTGAATAGATCCTTCTACTAAAAACTATGTCCAATGAAAAACACAAACTAGCACACAGCGGAATTAACAAGATTGATGAATTTAATCTAAACAGATTTAAACTTAATTCACTCAATCTCACCGAGCTCACACAATTGCATAAACAGATAAGATAATGAATCACACAATCACAAAGATCAAACCACAAGACACGAGAATTTTTAAGGTGGTTCGGGACCACGACGGGCTCCCTACGTCCACCCCTCACCAAACCGGTGAGGTTTCACTACACGCTACAAAATGTAGCAACACGGGGATGAACCCCAACACCACACACGCTGCTTCCGCAGCAATCCACACACGAGGCCTTGCCTCAAACTGCTGCCACAGCAGCACACACACACACACAACGTTGGGGAACACACCCCGCACTAAATACCTCACACGGAGACACAACTCCGTCCACACACACGTAGGGCAATGCCTACACAACCACACGGGAGAAGACTCCCAACCACACACGCGGATATACTCCGCACAAATCGACACACATATGACAACACACACACTCAGAGACCCCTTTCTCCGAACACCCACACAAAGTATTCTTGTATATGAAATGATGACAAATATATACTATGAACTCCCAAAACAAATTCTATAGATGGAGACTAGAAAGATGCATCAAGTATAAGTCTCCCCCTTCTTTAACAAAATCTTATTCTCTTTGGCTTGTTGACGGATGATCATGATTTAGACAACATCTTCTTCTTCTCCTCGAAACGCTCCTCTTTTCCTTCTTCCACTAGCTCCAGATCCTCACGGTGGTAGATCATATCCTCCTTTCAAGAGCTTCACTTCGTTTCCCCTTTTTCTTCCCCTATACGAAAGAACATATGAGCATTACCATTGTTGTATCATAAAAATCGCAGCTCATATATGTATGCAAGAGAGAGTTAACAAAGAACATGTAAAACAAGTTCAAGGAGATGATGTTTATAGCAAATATCTAAAATAGAACTAAGAGCAACTGGAGAACTAAAAGCAAAAGGATTTTTCAGTGGATAGAGCTCCCCCTTTTTATTTCATCGAATAGGCTTAAGCTTTTCTATAGGATGAAGAACGTTCTTGAAGGAAGATGAATGATTCTTTGCAAAAATGAAGTTGTAACTTGATTTCCCACGTAGCTTCGAGTAAAGGATCGATTGGAGATTTTAATCCACCTTCTTCCCTTCACATACAAGCTCAGAACAACGTCGAAGAAGCCCTTGGAGCAGCTGCTACGTCCCTGCACTCACAAGAGTTAGAACAAGAGAAGAATACTTCAAATCTCACCTCCTCTCCTAGGTTTTCGACCCAAGGAGATGGTTTTATGCTTTTAGAATGGTCAAGGGACAGCTTAGAGACCAGATCCATGAATTAGGGAGAGATATAGGGCAGTTGGAATGGACTTGTTGGACTTTCGAAGCAAGGACGTGAAAGTCATATTTCACGGCGCCGCACAGGTGTCGACACCTGGAGCCCAAGTGTTCACAGAAAGCCAAAAATTGAGTGCTGGTCACTGGGTGTCGACACCTGGTGTTCTGGCCTGTTGCCAGAACCTGGTTCAGGTAGGTGTCGACACCTAGTGTCGACACCTCCTGGGCTAACTGCTGAATCAGGAGTTCAGGATGTAGGTGTCGACTCCAGGTGTCGACACCTGGTGTCGACACTTGCACTTATAGAAAGCCTAAAGACCCATTGTAGTGCCCCAGAATTTATATAAGTAATTTTTGGATTTATTAATAATTTTCTGGAATTTATTTGGGCTAAATGAATTTATAAGTGGATTAACGAGTTAATAAGTCATTATAAGGCCCAAATATGTTAATAGGATAACCTAGCCTATCTAATTATTATCCAAAAGATTTAAAGATCAGGACCCATTTAGTTGGCCTATATTCTAGAAGGTTATTAAGCCAATTCTCGGATTTTTTTAAAAAAGATAAACACTACATAATAAGATAATTTAATAGATAATGGATAAAAGAGTTTTACTTATTTAAAACTCTAGATACGATGACTGTAACGGTCTATCGTAAGATCGCCACAGCCTTGTAACGCGGCAAGGGTCGACCGTCACAGCCTGCGAGTTCCGTAAGTGAGAGAACTTGCAAAAAGATTGGAACTTGATGTTCCTATCCACAAGAGACCTAATTGGAACAATGTATAAAGACCCTAAGGACTCTTAGAGATTAGGTTTTAACAGATTAAGGACTCTAGAATTGATCTAATCTTTAAACCCAAACCCTATAAATAGGACTTAGTTCTGAACTGTGCGACCCTTACTTTTGGCTCGCAAGGAATCATGGTTAAGAGGTCGTGGAGATAGAGCCTAAGGAAGTTGCTGAAAAATCACAGAAAGAAGGGAACTAGGGTTCGGTGTTCAGACCATAACTGGAAGTTTGAAGCCTAGACAAGAGGTAGGTTATCTCATGAACGGCAAAAACAACTTAATAGGACTATAAGCCCCCTAGTTTGATTGAATTTCATGCATAGTAGAGCATCAATTTCATGTTTTACTAGTTCCATGCATTACATACATCTCTTAACCCTAAATTGAGAACTTAAAACATGTATTTCATCTATTCATGGTCACCTATGCGTGTAGATAGCCTATCCTTCTTTATCATGCCTAGAAACTCATGGTGTTTTGGTTATAGACATGATGTGAGTTAATCTCTTATGTTTCATATTGATTCTGTTAGCAGACACTTTGACGCGTCACAGTAGGACCATCACATTCATGTAACAGCCTTACTATGAGCCGTCACAGTCTCTGTGGTATATGAGTTACTCTGTTAACTCTGACGCACCAATACAGACGCGTTACATAAGGTGAACGACTATTCTCTGACCGTCACAATCACTGTGACGCCCCACTTCTAGACCATCAGAGTCTATAATCTATCAACCCTAGACAGAATATGATTTGTTAATATTTCTTATTATTAAGCCTAGTTACCTAAGTGTTAACCTGGTTTTATGACATTGAGATTAATTTAAGCATTCATGATAGGTATTGCATGATTTGGTATCTCACTTTTACTTTGAGTTATGTTAATTTAAAGAAGCCAAACTCTATAGTTTTGTAATTAGAAACATGATTTTGAAAGATGAATTAGTAAAATTTTTATCTTGGTTTCACATCGATATATGTCTCTATCTATATATTCTTTCTCTATCAATAGAGTCGTTTCTATAAGTACATGGCACATACTCCGGTGTGTTGTCCATTAGTTCACACTTTGCACTATAGGAACACAATCTTGGACATGAGGACGTCTCTATTGGATATTCCTTCCAATGGACTAGGAAATCTTGTTTCAAGGCCTCCGTAATTCTCCGCGAGTCTGGGATTCCCACTAGGACGCCGAGTTGGTTGTATCATTAAAGTCTATTAACTAGAATACACTATCGTTGTTTCTGGATCTAGTAATGTAACGGCCTTACATTGGACCGTCAGAAGCACGTAACGGCCATTGCATGACCGTCACATTTCTCTAATTCTATTTTATTGTTCTTGACTCGGATCACTGTAACGGCCCGATACTGGCGCGTTACAGAATGTAACGGCCCAGTAGATGACCGTCACACAGCTTGCATATATTAACCCAAGGTTTGACCCAAGGGTTGATTTCTAAAGTTCTAGATGGACTAATGATAGTCTAGAACTTAGCATAATGATTGAAAAGACTTAATGAAATGAATGAAAGGTAAAAGAATGTACCGTTATGCTGTCGATTTGTTTCTATGAGCATAACATTGTTTAAGTCTATTTCTTGATCTCATATATTCGAATTGAAACATTCATTCATTGATTTTCATTATTTGGAATTGTTATATTCTTGGCCATACTTTACTGTTACATGCGTGGAAGTAGCTTAATTTATACCTGAAGATGCGATCGAGCACTGATTGTGTTCAAGGGCTCTATGCTAGTCCCCTCGGCTGATTGTCGGAAACATACTATTTTATAAACCATGGGGTATGATGCTACTGGCGTCGCATTGCACTGGGAGTACTATTTCTATAAATAAGTTAAGCTCCACGACACAACATGACATTCTTGCTTGATATTCCATAGAAATTCACGAAGCACTTACTTATAAGCATAAGATGCTAAAGTGATGAATATGTGGCTTGCTAGTACATTCTCGATATATTCTTGTTCATGAAAGGCCAATATCATGTTCTTGTCCTATTCTTACTAGTTCATTCTTGTTCTCATTCCATCTTATATGATTGTCTTGTTACTTTGATTTAATCGCATGATCATCGCATTGCATGATTTTACCTTATTTATTTAGAGTAAAAATGTTAATTACTTTAATAATGCCTTCATGTTGATGTGAAGATACCTACTGGACAAGTGTGCTCATTACCTATTTCCAATCTTTTTCAGGAAATGAAAGTGAGTCGTGTTCGGATTCAGATTATTCAAGTAGCGGATCCGAGAGCGATTAAAGATGAGCGAAGACTTAGGAAATCTATAATGTCTAGATTGAGTCAATGTAATTTCCTATTTCTTGAGTATAGTAGAATGAAAGATGATGGAAAGTGGTTGTATTTTGAATATTGAACATTTATGAAATAAAGTGGGAGTATGATTAAATTCTGTGCAATTGTATTTATGTGTGTGATTGTATTGCGCTCTGGTCGTTCTTGCTTGCAAAAGGCTTACCATGCCAGCTGTTCACGCTCCCCGAGTTAGTCTTCCGCTGTAATAAAGGCTAGGGGATTGACAGTTAAGTTGGTATCAGAGCCTAAGTCTCAAGACTTAGGGAAAAGAATCATGTCATAGGATAAGTCCAAGGGTTAAGGACCCCCACCTATGAACCAAGGAAGGATTTTTCATGCCCATGTGAGAATTGGGTAGAGCCGGGATGAGATAGTTATTAGCTTTAAGATTGATTTTCTTTCAGTCTCACGAGAAATAACAAGATGTTATATTTCTCTCAGGTACCTTATTATTCTTATCATGGCTCATCGCGTAGACTGGAATGGCATGCAATAAACTGTTGCCAGCCTTACGCAGGCATTGCAAACCATGGCCCAGGCAGGGGCAGGAGCACGGGCTGGCGACCTTCATCGCAATTTTCGGAGTCTAAATCCTCCACGTTTCTATGGATCTTCCAATCCAGACGAAGCAGAAAATTGGATCGATGAAATGAATAGTATCTATGATGTCATTCAATGCACTGATCAGGAGAAGGTCCGTCTAGCAACATTCCAATTAAATAAGGATGCCCGTACTTGGTGGAAATCGGTCCCGGCACCTCCGGCCGATGCACCTCACACGTGGGATGGTTTTCTCACTTTATTTCATGCCAAGTATTTCTCCGAACATGTGAAGGAAAGGAAGGCCATGGAGTTTGCCTCCCTTCGTCAAGGGATGATGTTAGTAGCAGAATATGAGCTGCAGTTTTCAAGACTAGCACCATATGCACCACACCTTATTAGCACGGAATTATTAAAGGCAAATCGGATTATGGACGGGTTACAGCCCGGGTTCATTCAGCAACATGGGACACAAAATATCCGCACTTACGCAGAGATGGTTCAGAGGGCATATCTATGCGAGAGGACCTTAGAGAAGGTCGAAAAGTTGAAAGGAAAGGGAGAGGAATCCAGCCGGCGCTCAGATTGGCATTTTAAGAAGGAGAAGTTCAGCATCACAGAACTCTACAAAAGCCGTGATAACAAGAAAAGATCAAGGAGCGGGAACAGTGGAAGTTCCCAAAAGAATAATAAAAGGGTTAAGGAAGAGAAGGAGCAAGTTGCCGCGGCATGCATTTTTTACGAAAAATTCGGCCATTTGGCTGAAGGATGCTGGAAGCGCCTCGGTGCTTGTTTGCGTTGTGGAAGTAGGGAGCATCGTGTGCTAGATTACCCCCTTATGAAAGAGCAATAAGCTAATGGAGGACGCAGGAGGCAGGCTCGCCTTAATGCGGTTATAGATGAAGATGAAGCACCCAGGGATTTAAATGATGGGCTTATGGAAGGTACTCTTCAAATCTGTTCTCGCCCTGCATTCATGCTATTCGATACTGGTGCTTCTCATTCTTTTATCTCCACCACTTTTACAAAAACCTTACCAATTGGATCAGTTTCCTTACCTTCAGATCTTGCTATTACTACACCTTTAGGATCTGGAACTAAGCTTACCAAGTATTATCCTTATTGCGAGGTAGTGGTTGAAGGACACAATCTCCCCGTAAACTTAGTATGCCTTGATATGAAAGGTTATGACGCCATTTTAGGGGTATATTGGCTTGTAGACCATGATGCTTATATCAATTGCCGAAATAGGATAATATCTTTTCGAAAGCCCGGTCTTCCAAGATTTTCTTTTCTTGGCATCAAATATAAAAGCATCCTACCATTATATCTTCTCTTCACGCTTGCAAGCTTATCTCGCAAGGATGTAAAGCTTTCCTTACTTCAGTCATTATTACCGAATCTAAGGAGATTATCCTAGCCAATATTCCTATTGCAAATGAGTTCCCAGACGTGTTCCCATCTGAACTACCTAATTTACCACCCGAAAGGGAAGTAAACTTTACCATTGAACTCATTCCTGGTGCGGCACCTGTTTCTATTGCCCCTTACAGGATGTCCCCCACAGAACTCAAGGAACTAAAGAAGTAGTTACAAGAACTTCTAGAAAAGGGTTTCATTAGACCCAGCACATCCCCTAGGGGTGCGCCTGTTCTATTTGTCAAGAAGAAAGATGGTTCCCTCAGGCTATGTATCGATTACCGGCGATTGAATCAGCTTACAATTAAGAATAGGTATCTGTTGCTGCGTATTGATGAGCTCTTCGACCAGCTTTCGGGAGCTGAGTACTTCTCTAAGATTGACCTCAGATCTGGTTATCATCAACTTAGAATTATAGAAGAAGATATTTATAAATCAGCTTTTCGAAGTCGTTATGGCCACTATGAATTCGTGGTGATGCCGTTCGGGTTAACTAATGCCCCAGCAACATTCATGCAACTTATGAACAGTGTCTTCCGGCCATACTTGGATCGATTCATTGTCGTCTTCATCGATGATATCCTGATATACTCAAGGACAAAAGAAGAACATGAAGAACATTTGAAAATAACTTTGCAAACACTTAGAGAACACAAGCTATATGCCAAACTTAATAAGTGTGAATTCTAGCTCGAGGAAGTCTCATTCCTAGGCCACATTATTTCAAAAGAAGGTATTACTGTGGATCCTTCTAAGGTAGAAGCTGTCAAGAATTGGAGTCGGCCTACGACTGTGTCTGAAGTAAGGAGCTTTCTGGGTCTAGCTGGTTATTATAGAAGATTCATTAAAGACTTCTCAAAGATAGCAGTCCCTTTAACTAGACTCACCAGAAAAGAAAATCTTTTTGTCTGGTCAGAGGAATGTGAGAAGAATTTCCAAATTCTTAAGAATCATCTTACCACAGCCCCTATTTTATCACTACCAATGGAGGGTGGTGGATTTGAAGTGTATACGGATGCGTCTAGAACTGGCTTAGGATGTGTCCTTATGCAAAACGAAAAGGTGATTTGCTATTCTTCAGGATAATTGAAACGTCACGAAGAAAATTATCCTGTACATGATTTAGAATCGGCAGCAGTTATTTTCGCCTTGAAAATTTGGCGTCATTATCTTTATGGAAAAAAGTTTACGATCTACTCAGACCACAAGAGCTTGAAGTATTTATTCTCTCAAAAGGAGCTTAATATGAGGCACAGGAGGTGGTTAGAACATCTCAAGGACTTTGATTTTGCTATTCAATATCATCATGGCAAGGCAAATGCTGTAGCAGATGCACTCAGCAGAAAACTAATAGGTATGTTATCAAGTCTCATGATTAGTGTAACTAACCTTATTCCTCAATTTACTCAGTTGAATTTAGATGTTGACATTAAGGAAGAAGATTGCTTCATAGCTAATATCCGAGCTCAACCTACATTAATAGAGGATTTGGCCAAATTACAAGAGGATGATCCAATTTTACTAGAAATTAAGGCCAATATTGAACAAAGGCCGGATTTTTCTATTTCTAATGATGGAAGATTACTATTCAAGGGCCGAATGTGTATACCGGATCATGAGGATACAAAAAAATTGATCCTAGAAGAAGCACATAAATCAAAGTACACCATTCATCTATGAGGTACAAAAATGTATCAGGATCTCAAAGGAAACTTTTGGTGGCCCAATATGAAGAGGGAAATTGCTGACTTTGTGTCTCGTTGTCTAACCTGCCAACAAGTTAAAGCTGAACATTTTAGACTCGCAGGTAAATTACATCCCTTAAATATTCTCGAATAGAAATGGGGGAGCATAGGAATGGATTTCATCATGGGATTACCTAAGACAAGAGGTGGACACGATGGCATATGAGTAATCATAGATCGATTGACTAAATCTGCACAATTCATACCAATAAAGAGTCGATGGTCTGTGGATATCCTGGCAACATTATACATGAAAGAAATTGTTAAACTACATGGTGTCCCTGTCTCTATTGTATCTGATAGAGATCCGCGATTCACATCACAATTCTGGAAGAGCCTACAACATTCACTAGGGACTAGATTGAATTTCAGCACAGCCTTTCATCCACAAACTGATGGTCAGACGGAAAAAACAAATCAGGTGGTAGAAGATATGCTCAGAGCCTGTGCTATCGATTTTGGAGGTAGTTGGCATGATCACTTGCCTTTGGTAGTATTTGCATATAATAACAGTTATCAGGCTAGCATACAAATGGCACCTTTTGAAGCTCTATATGGGAAAAGTTGTCGATCTCCAATATGTTGGAATGAAATAGGGGAAAGACAATTTCTAGGCCCCGACCTTATCAGAGATTCTACGGAGAAAATCAAGCTCATTCAAGAAAGGATGAAAATGGCACAAGATAGGCAAAAGTCTTATGCCGACAATCGAAGACGTGACTTGGAGTTTCAGGTAAGAAATCATGTATATTTAAAAGTTTCTCCATGACGTGGTATTCGAAGATTTGGTATTAAAGGAAAGATAACTCCAAGGTTCATTGGCCCATTTGAAATTCTTGAAAGGGTCGGTGAAGTGGCTTATAGATTGGCTTTACCTCCAAAATTAGCAGGAGATCATGACATATTTCACGTCTCCATGCTGAAGAAATATGTATACGATCCTGACCATATTATCACTTATGACAATCTAGAGATTCAGAAGGATATGACATATGAGCAAACGCCAATAAAGATTCTGGATCGGAAAGTGCGTCAACTAAGAAATAAGGTTATCCCTATGGTCAAAATTTAATGGAAGAAAACATGGCCATACGAAGCAACATGGGAAACCGAAGTAGCCATGAGAAAAATATTTCCAGAATTATTTAAATGTAAGTACACTCTCCACAATCCATGTATTGAATTTGGGGACCAAATTCTTTTTAAGTGGGGGAGGGTGTAGTGCCCCAGAATTTATATAAGTAATTTCTAGATTTATTAATAATTTTCTAAAATTTATTTGGGCTAAATGAATTTATAAATAGATTAACGGGTTAATAAGTCATTATAAGGCCCAAATATGTTAATAGGATAACCTACCCTATCTAATTATTTTCCAAAAGATTTAAAGATCAGGACCCATTTAGTTGGCCCATATTCTAGAAGGTTATTAAGCCTATTCTCAGAATTTTTTTTAAAAAAGATAAACACTACTTAATAAGATAATTTAATAGATAATGGATAAAAGAGTTTTACTTATTTAAAACTCTAGATACAATGACTGTAACAGTCTATCGTAAGACCGCCACAGCCTTGTAACGCGATAAGGGTCGACCGTCACAGCCTGTGAATTCCGTAAGTGAGAGAACTTGCAAAAAGATTGGAACTTGATGTTCCTATTCACAAGAGACCTAATTGGAATAATGTATAAAGACCCTAAAGACTCTTAGGGATTAGGTTTTAACAGATTAAAGACTCTAGAATCGATCTAATCTTCAAACCCTAGCCAAAACCCTATAAATAGGACCTAGTTCTGAACTGTGCAACCCTTACTTTTGGCTCGCAAGGAATCAAGGTCAAGAGGTCGTGGAGATAGAGCCCAAGGAAGTTGCTGAAAAATCACAGGAAGTAGGGAACTAGGGTTCGGTGTTTAGACTATAACTGGAAGTTTGAAGCCTAGACAAGAGGTAGGTTATCTCATGAACGGAAAAAACAACTAGATAGGACTATAAGCCCTCTGGTTTGATTGAATTTCATGCATAGTAGAGCATCAATTTCATGTTTTACTAGTTCCATGCATTACATGCATCTCTTAACCCTAAATTGAGAACTTAAAACATGTATTTCATCTATTCATGGTCACCTATGCATGTAGATAGCCTATCCTTCTTTATCATGCTTAGAAACTCATAGTGTTTTGGTTATAGACATGATGCGAGTTAATCTCTTATGTTTCATATTGCTTTCTGTTAGCAGACACTCTGACACGTCACAGTAGGACCGTCACATTCATGTAACGGCCTTACTATGAGCCGTCACAGTCTCTGTGGTATATGAGTTACTCTGTTAACTCTGACGCACTAATACAGATGCGTTACATAAGGGTAACGACTGTTCTCTGACCGTCACAATCACTGTGACGCCCCACTTCTAGACCGTCAGAGTCTATGATCTGTCAACCCTAGACAGAATATGATTTGTTAAGATTTCTTATTATTAAGCCTAGTTACCTAAGTGTTAACCTGGTTATATGACTTTGAGATTTATTTAAGCATTCATGATAGGTATTGCATGATTTGGTATCTCACTTTTACTTTGAGTTATGTTAATTTCATGAAGCCAAACTCTATAGTTTTGTAATTAGAAACATGATTTTGAAAGATGAATTAGTAAAGTTTTTATCTTGGTTTCACATCGATATATGTCTCTATCTATATATTCTTTCTCTGTCAATAGAGTCGTTTCTATAAGTACATGGCACATACTCCGGTGTGTTGTCCATTAGTTCACACTTTGCACTATAGGAACATAATCTTGGACATGAGGACCTCTCTATTGGATATTCCTTCCAATGGACTAGGAAATCTTGTTTCAAGGCCTCCGTAATTCTCCGCGAGCCTGGGATTCCCACTAGGACGTCGAGTTGGTTGTATCATTAAAGCCCATTAACTAGAATACACTATCGTTGTTTCTAGATCTAGTAATGTAACGGCCTTACATTGGACCGTCAGAAGCACGTAACGGCCATTGCATGACCGTCACATTTCTCTAAGTCTATTTTATTGTTCTGGACTCGGATCACTATAACGGCCTGATACTGGCGCGTTACAGAATGTAACGGCCCAATAGATGACCGTCACACAGCTTGCATATATTAACCCAAGGTTTGACCCAAGAGTTGATTTCTAAAGTTCTAGATGGACTAATGATAGACTAGAACTTAGCATAATGATTGAAAAGACTTAATGAAATGAATGAAAGGTAAAAGAATGTACCGTTATGCTGTCGATTTATTTCCATGAGCATTACATTGTTTAAGTCTATTTCTTGATCTCATATATTCGAATTGAAGCATTCATTCATTGATTTTCATTATTTGGAATTGTTATATTCTTGGGCATACTTTACTGTTACATGCGTGGAAGTAGCTTAATTTATACCTGAAGATGCGATCGAGCACTGATTATGTTCAAGGACTCTATGCTAGTCCCCTCGGCTGATTACCGAAAACATACTATTTTATAAACCATGGGGTATGATGCTACTGGCGTCGCATTGCGCTTGGAGTACTATTTCTATAAATAAGTGAAGATCCACGACACGACATGACATTCTTGCTTGATATTCCACAGAAATTCATGAAGCACTTGCTCATAAGCATAAGATGCTAAAGTGATGAATATGTGTCTTGCTAGTACATTCTCGATATATTCTTGTTCATGAAAGGCCAATATCATGTTCTTGTCCTATTCTTACTAGTTCATTCTTGTTCTCATTCCATCTTATATGATTGTCTTGTTACTTTGATTTAATCACATGATCATCGCATTGCATGATTTTACCTTATTTATTTAGAGTAAAAATATTAATTACTTTAATAATGCCTTCATGTTGATGCGAGGATACCTACTGGGCAAGTGTGCTCATTACCTATTTTCAATCTTTTTCAGGAAATGAAAGTGAGTCGGGTTCGGATTCAGATTATTCAAGTAGCGGATCCGAGAGCGATTAAAGATGAGCGAAGACTTAGGAAATCTATAATGTCTAGATTGAGTCAATGTAATTTTCCTATTTCTTGAGTATAGTAGAATGAAAGATGATGGAAAGTGGTTGTATTTCGAATATTGATCATTTATGAAATAAAGTGGGAGTATGATTAAATTCTATGCAATTGTATTTATGTGTGTGAGTGTATTGCGCTCTGGTCGTTCTTGCTTGCAAAAGGCTTACAATGCCGGCTATTCGCGCTCCCCGAGTTAGTCTTCGGCTATAATAAAGGCTCGGGACGTGACACCCATTTAGCTAAAAATGAAAGCTCCAACTTCACCCTGAGTTTTGGGATGATGAAAGAAGGTTGTGAGGAGTTCTTCCAACCTGCAAAACGTACAAAGAAAATTAGTTTTGCTTTAATGTTAATCTCACAAACCAACCCATTTCATTTCACCTTCTTTTGTAGAACCATGATGACTTGTGAACTCATAACCATGTGGAATTGTATCCAAGTTGTTTCCATTACCATTCAAGAAGAAAAATGATGAGATATCTTACATGTCAAACATATATTAGTATTTACCTCATCGATTTACCTGAATTCACCATTGATCATTAATTCCTTGTTTATTTGTTGAATCGACCATACAAGGAGTCATGGAGTTCCAAATATCATTCATCATTGCATGATAGAGTAAATTTGGAATCCAAAGAGTAAGGAACTAAGCCACTCAAAAACCCCATGAAAGATATGTATGAAGGCTCAAAAACCCCATGAAAGATATGTATGAAGGCACTTGAGAATCCATTTTCTCAACTCAAGATTAGAGGTGTATCACCATGGATTCCAATATAAAACCTTTCTCATTGAATACAAAGCAATCTCACATGAAGATATGAATAACCATTCACGTACAAGGCCAAGCAACAAAGTCATTTTGTAATCATCAAAATCACATACACAATAATCTCCCCCATTTTGATGATGACAAAATATTATGCTATAATGCTCTCTCCCCCTTTGACATAATCAGAAATGGGGAGCATGACGGGGAATCCAGAATGGCAAGAACCTATGGACACTGGGATTATGAAGAGAACCAATATGCACAATATGCATCGTGCATAACTGTAAAATGCAAATGTGGACAATGTGGACATGCAGAAATCAAGATGACAAAACAATATGCAAATGCTCACAAGTTACAGCAATTGGAAATGGTGTATGACATGACAATAATGAGCAAGCAAACAAGCACTCAAACACCCATAGAAAGGTATTGACTCATGCAAGTCCTGATGACTTAAGCAGATAAGATCACATGCAAAGCTCCCCCTTTGACATTGACACATCAGATGATTGACTTTGATTTTTAAATTTTTAGATTTTTAGTTTTCTTATGAAATGCATAAACCAAGATGTATGAAAATGATGACACATGAAATGCATACAATGTAATCAAGCAGATATCTATAGATACATACAACATAACTCTCCCATTTTATTTACAGTGAGGGGATAGGTGTAGGAAAAGTACAAGTGAGTCATTAAGATCTGAGTGCTCATGATTACACCGAGATGATTGTGCAGATAAATAGGAGAAGACGTATAGTAGGTCATGCAATTAATCAAATTTTCAGAATACATATCAAATCAAATTACCATGTGTAAGTGAGTAACATGAGTATGAATTTTAGCCATATGGATAACCATATTTTCAATTAAACACAACAGTAACGGCACATACTGTATTTCAATCTAGAGAACAGTGTATTGGAGGCTTCGCTCTGCCTCTATGAAACATATCATCAGAATTTTCATACTGACAATCTGAATTTTTTTAAGAAGGATCAGGTTCAAATAATTCCTTTTTACGCGAGGAGACACATGGAGCTCATGCTAGAATCTCCGGTTACTCAGAATACGGAACCTTGTCACCTTATTTTGAACAGAGGTACTTTAGTCAACACTTTTCAGAAATGAACCACATCACTTCTCAGGTGACATGTGCCCAATTTACTCAGTGAGACTAAGCATTGCTCTGCCTTACATTTCAACCAATTTTTTATGTAGAGGCAGGCAGCTTTTTCCTCAACTGTCTCTTATCATCCATGCAGCAAGTTGAATTACTTTAGAGTGTTGAAATGAAACTCTTATATCCTTATGAATAACACTCAATTTCACAGTTTGGTGCATGAAGTGTGCGAATTTGATTTAACATGTATGGAGAAAATTTAACTCAAAACAAGATAGTGTAGCTCCCCCTATGTAAACGCAATAAGCATGAACTGCTCCCCCTGGGAGTTTGACATTAAGCACACTTGTTAAGACTCAGATGCAACATTATTTAGCAATGGAGTATTCGGTCTTAGAAGTTTCAAAGAAGGGGTTGAATAGTCTATAATAACATGCAAGCATACTATGGAGATATGCATATATGCAATGCAAAATGTAAAGGTATGCAATCTCAGTTCTTGAAATGTTGGCTCCAAAGATATGATACCACTATTGGAAGTATCCATTTTGGCATGTATGCAACATGGAATGTTCAAAATGATGCATTTCAAAATATGCACTGCATGCATGCTGAAAATGCCAACTATGCAACAAGACACACGATGAGCTTCATCTTCCAAAAGCACTATATGAATGATATGCAGAGAATGATATGTAATGATGCAAGATTTCAGATATCACATGACACTCTATATGCACCTAATGCAACTGATGTATGACATGTATTACCAATTGTTAAAATGTGAGGACATAATTTTATTTTGAAAAGAAAATTCAGAAAATTCATGCAAAGCATCAAAATCATCACATATGAACTTTTCTTTAAAACAATTGTGCTTTTATCTAGAAAGATGAGTGATACATTGGTAAAGACCATGGAACATTGATCAAGCTCAATCCTCAAAGTGTTCAGCCACAGAACAACATCATTATGTTGAGAGAATGGAAAACATCAATTTTAAAATTTTTAGCTTGCAAGACTCCCCCATAATCAATGCATGATTTCAGAAAATTCATTTAAGTTGGATGCCATATGCATAGATGATTTATGGTACCGGGCGGAGGCACATTCTCACGCATGGTGATAGCTTTCAGACAGGCTTGACCTGCCCTTCCACATGTCACCATTTTATATACCATGTAGTCATTTAAATGATGATCATAAAAATACAATGTAATCCCATATGACATCGGGGGTTTAGCAAAAGGTATTCAATGGCTACACTCTCATATATACTGCTCAGATGTTTCAATACCATTCAGTCAAGCATTCATTTTCCACATGGTCAAAAGCAACAATAGGGTATTCAAGATTTCAAAATCACTGTCTGTCAAGAGATGGCACTAGCATCAAGACCAAAGAGCTTCAAACAGACACTTTATTTTCTCTCCTTTTCTTTGAGTTACCTTTATTAACATCCTCAAATTCCTCACTTTATTCCACTTGTTGTCATCATCATCAACAAGCTCCAATTCTCAATGGAAGTAGTTCAAATCTGGCATTGAAGTCCTCTTGAGCTCCTTTCTTTCTCTCCTGCAAGAAATATAATGATATTAGCCAAAGGAGTTCCATTGAGACCCCAAATTCGCATCTTATAAATAACAGCATGTAAGGATACAAAAATACCAAGAACCCCAAGCCAAAACCCTTTCAAAACTCCTATAGGATAAGAAGAGAAACCCTAAGGATAATGGGGTAAAAGCTCAAACCAATCGGGCCTCAAGATGGGCATTTCTAAACCCAAATTTGCAGACATGTTCCAGATCTGCCAGATCAGGTGTTGACACCTGGTGTCGACACCAACTTCAGCACGTTCTGCCTTTTAACAAACATTCACACCCAGTGTGTAGGTGTCAACACCTGGTGTCAACACCAACTGAGGAACATGCAAAACTGCTTAAGACAGTTAAACAGAGCCCAGAAATGCTATACATGAATTAAACTCAATCTAGGGACATGGAGATACATTCAAACATTGAATTCTTACTATGATTTCAAGGGTTGATGGTCATAATCAAACCTGCACTGTAAAGAGCTCAATTCATGTGATTATTAAGCCAATGCATATGAAGAAACTAACTTTAAGGCTTGTCATCACATATGACTCTCTCTCTCTCAACCTGCAATATCAAAGACTCAATTTCATATCAATCACAATTCAATACAAATGAGAAGGCCAATTTCAATGCTTTTCTTCCACAAGATAAACTCCTATGAGCTGCAAGTATATATGATGAGTTGCTGCTATCAATGCAAGTGATTCACTCAAGCTGACATGAGTCCAAAGTTCAGTTCAGAAATTTTAAGTTTAGCCCAATAGTGTAAAGAGTCCAGACTAAACACATGAAGAACCCAGGTCGGTCCATGTGTAGTACAGGTCAATGCACAAGAAGAACCAAGTCTAAGCATAAGTGTAGACAAGGTTGATGCACATAAAATACACAAGATTACCTCTTCAAACTTGCATGTTAGGGATTTAAGTTCCAGCAGCATGAATTGAGAATTCACACAATCAATGTGCACAAACATGAACAACTAACTTACAAATCAGTGTCAATTCAAGAACAAACCCATGTTAACCAAGGCATCACACCAGAATTGGCTAAGTTGACTTAAAGCCTTCCTCTTGGCCTCAAGGTAATCCTGCAACAAAGTTCTCATTTGGTTGTTTTGGGTACCCAAATCTTCTTGGGTCCCGAATGATTAGTTACACCTCTAGAGGGTGCCTTCCATAGTTTTTGGGCATGCATATCATCAAAATGCAAGCAATCATGCATGGTATGCCCAAACTCACCACAATAATGACAATAACCAAAAGACTTCATATTTTTCTTGTAAGAATGAGCGTGGAATTTCTGTGGGTTTGAAGAGATGTTCTCATTTTTCAAACTAAAGCAATTATTCATCCTGTGACCAAACCTTCCACAATGAAAATAGTTCAATGGAGTAAATCTTTCAAATGGTCTTCTTGCATGAACATAAGAGTTATCAAGAGTTCTTTTTGCGTTCAAAAGTTTTCTTGGCTTTGTGAAGCTATTTATGTTCTTGCATGCTTCTAGATCTTCAGATTTCATCAAAAGGTAATCATGCATCATATGACCAAGTTCACCATAATAAAAACATGAGATTTTCTTTGTGGATCCATGTGTGTGTGCAACATGATTTTTATTCGCATTCATCGTGACACCAATAATATTTTTAGCCTTTTGATGCAAGTTTTATTTCTTTTTCAGATTTTCATTTGATCTCTTTATTGTTTGAGGAGCAGATTGATTTGGAGACCCATTTGATGTGCTGGCTATGTTTGAACTATGGACAAATGATGTATAGACTTTGTTTTCAAAATTCTTTTTGTTCACAGGATTATAGCCCAGCCCCTCTCTTTGGAAATTCATCTGAGTCCCCAATATCTTGTTCAAATTTTCTTTCCCATTTACAAACTAAGACAATGATGCATTCAAGTCAACAATTTCAGATTCAAGAGATGCAATGTGCAATTCATAGTGAGCTATTTCTTGTTCAAGCATATGCATTTTATCAGATTCATTAACAATCATAACTTTTCCTTTTTCAAGATTTTCAAAATTTTTCAATCTACTTTCAAGCAGGGAGATCTGAATTAGCATCGCACTATTCTCTTTTTTCAGTTCTTCATTTTCATTTGCAAGTTTATCATTCATAATCAATTCACTACAAATATCCTGATCAATAGAGTTTGATTCCATTTTATTTCTTAGATCTTTTTCAGTTTTCTCCAATTGATCGATTTTGTTCTTGAGGGTAATATTTTCATTTCTCAAACAAGCAATGGTTTCTTTGTGACATTCAACATCATGCTCTAAAAGTTCATTCAAGTTATCAAGCTCAGAACACTTATCACAAGATCCATTTTCATGGAGCATGTTTTCAGATTTCTTTTTCAATTTTCAATTTTCTGACTTGATTTTCTTAAATTACTTTTCCAACTCATCATAAGCATCAACAAGATCATCAAGAGTAAATTCTTCAGAATCAGAATTTACCTCTTCTGTATTTTCGTCACTTTGTTGATCAGCATCATCGGCCATGAGACATTCTTATCTTTCCTTTTCTTAAGCTTTGATCAACTGGTCCATAAGCTCCTTTGCCGTCCTACACGAAGATACAAATAGATACTTGTTAGTATTTACAGAAGCTTTCAATAAACTCAAAGCAGTAACATTATCATGATGCATCATTTTATCCTGATTAGACCACTTGGTCTCATCTAGAGGTAATGTGTGTGGACCATGATAAATCAATTTCCAAAGACTAGGATTAATTGAATTGATCACAACAGACAGTTTGCCTAGCCAAGAATTAAAATCCGAACCAGTGAAGATTGGAAAACAATTCATTGAGATATGTTCAGCAGAAAAATTCATGATTGTAGAATGCACTAGGATCACTCTGTAGATCGCAAGATCTAGGGACAACAGAGCCTCGCTCTGATACCAATTTTTGGGTCCCGTAGTGCAAGAATACGGATCTAGAGGGGGGTGAATAGATCCTTCTACTAAAAATTATGTCCAATTAAAAACACAAACTAGCACACAGCGGAATTAACAAGATTGATAAAATTGATGAATTTAATCTAAATAGATTTAAACTTAATTCACTCAATCTCACCGAGCTCACACGATTGCATAAACAGATAAGATAGTGAATCACACAATCACACAGATCAAACCACAAGACACGAGAATTTTTAAGGTGGTTCGGGACCACGACGGGCTCCCTACGTCCACCCCTCACCAAATCGGTGAGGCTTCACTACACGCTACAAAATGTAGCAACACGGGGACGAACCCCAACACCACACACGCTGGTTCCGCAGCAATCCACACACGAGGCCTTGCCTCAAACTACTGCCACAGCAGCACGCACACACACACACAACGTTGGGGAACACACCCCGCACTAAATACCTCACACAGAGACACAACTCCGTCCACACACACGTAGGGCAATGCCTACACAACCACACGGGAGAAGACTCCCAACCACACACACGGATATACTCCGCACAAATTGACACACATATGACAACACACACACTCGGAGACCCCTTTCTCCGAACACCCACACAAAGTATTCTTGTATATGAAATGATGACAAATATATACTATGAACTCCCAAAACAAATTCTATAGATGGAGACTAGAAAGATGCATCAAGTATAAGGCTCCCCCTTCTTTAACAAAATCTTATTCTCTTTGGCTTGTTGACGGATGATCATGATTTAGACATCATCTTCTTCTTCTCCTCGAGACGCTCCTTTTTTACTTCTTCCACTAGCTCCAGATCGTCACGGTGGTAGATCATATCCTCCTTGCAAGAGCTTCACTTCGTTTCCCCGTTTTTCTTCACCTATACGAAAGAACATATGAGCATTACCATTGTTGTATCATAAAAATTGCAGCTCATATATGTATGCAGGAGAGAGTGAACAAAGAACATGTAAAACAAGTTCAAGGAGATGATGTTTATAGCAAATATCTAAAACAGAACTAAGAGCAACTGGAGAACTAAAAGCAAAAGGATTTTTCAGTGGATAGAGCTCCCCTTTTTATTTCATCGAATAGGCTTAAGCTTTTCTATAGGATGAAGAACGTTCTTGAAGGAAGATGAATGATTCTTTGCAAAAATGAAGTTGTAACTTGATTTCCCACGTAGCTTCGAGTAAAGGATCAATTGGAGATTTTAATCCACCTTCTTCCCTTCACATACAAGCTCAGAACAACGTGGAAGAAGCCCTTGGAGCAGCTGCTACGTCCCTGCACTCACAAGAGTTAGAACAAGAGAAGAATACTTCAAATCTCACCTCCTCTCCTAGGTTTTCGACCCAAGGAGATGGTTTTATGCTTTTAGAATGGTCAAGGGATAGCTTAGAGACCAGATCCACGAATTAGGGAGAGATATAGGGCAGTTGGAATGGACTTGTTGGACTTTTGAAGCAAGGACGTGAAAGTCATATTTCACGGCGCCGCACAGGTGTCAACACCTGGTGCCCAGGCGTTCACAGAAAGCGAAAAATTGAGTGCTGGTCACTGGGTGTCGACACCTGGTGTTCTGGCCTGCTGCCAGAACCTGGTTCAGGTAGGTGTCATCACCGGGTGTCGACACCTCCTGGGCTAACTGCTGAATCAGGAGTTCAGGATGTAGGTGTCGACTCTAGGTGTCGACATCTGGTGTCGACACTTGCACTTACAGAAAGCCCAACGACCCATTTAGCTAAAAATGAAAGCTCCAACTTCACCGTGAGTTTTGGTATGATGAAAGAAGGTTGTGAGAAGTTCTTCCAACCTGCAAAACGTAAAAAGAAAATTAGTTTTGCTTCAATGTTAATCTCACAAACCAACCCATTTCATTTCACCTTCTTTTGTAGAACCATGATGACTTGTGAACTCATAACCATGTGGAATTGTATCCAAGTTGTTTCCATTACCATTCAAGAAAAAAAATGATGAGATATCTTACATGTCAAACATATATTAGTATTTACCTCATCGATTTACCTGAATTCACCATTGATCATTAATTCCTTGTTTATTTGTTGAATCAACCATACAAGGAGTCATGGAGTTCCAAATATCATTCATCATTGCTTGATAGAGTAAATTTGGAATTTAAAGAGTAAGGAACTAAGCCACTCAAAAACCCCATGAAAGATATGTATGAAGGCTCAAAAACCCCATGAAAGATATGTATGAAGGCACTTGAGAATCTATTTTCTCAACTCAAGATTAGAGGAGTATCACCATAGATTCCAATATAAAATCTTTCTCATTGAATACAAAGCAATCTCACATGAAGATATGAATAACCATTCACGCACAAGGCCAAGCAACAAAGTCATTTTGTAATCATCAAAATCACATACACAACAGGAAATGTGATCCTTGGATGAAGGGTTCGGGGTTTATGAGATTGTGAATGATGAAGACCCTATTGAAGAGGGGGATGAAGAATATGATGATTATGAGGACGAGGCTGATGCTTTTGCTAGTGGCATGAGGAGATTCGACAAACCATCAGCCTCAGTAGAAGAGCCTACCAAGGAAATTAATCTTGGTATTGAGGAAACCCTAGGATTGTCCTTACAAGCAAAAGTTTGCCTCCATCTAAAGAAGAGGCAGTTATCCAGGTTCTCCAAGAATATAAGGACGCATTTGCATGGAGTTATGAAGATATGCCGGGGCTGGATCTAGCTTTTGTTGAACATCGTTTAACACTTAAGCCAGGGTTCGTACTGGTCAAGCAGCGGTTAAGACGTTTCCACCCTCATATGGCATTAAAGATGAAAGAAGAGGTCGATAAGCTCCATAAGAGTAGATTCATTAGAGTCGTCCTATATCCCAATTGGGTGGCTAACATCATCCCAGTTATGAAGAAGGATGGAAGAGTCTGAATTTGCATAGATTTCCAGGACCTTAACCACACGTGTCCTAAATATGATTTCCCTCTCCCTCAAATTGATTTGCTGATTGATAATACGGCAGGGTATGAGACCCTCTCTTTCATGGATGGTTTCTCAGGATATAATCGGATTCGCCTGGCCGAGGAGGATCAAGAGAAGACATCATTCACTACACCTTGGGGCACTTACTGTTATGTGGTCATGCCATTTGGACTCAAGAATGCCGGAGCCACCTATCAAAGGGCCATGATGGCTATTTTTCATGATATGATCCATATTTACATTGAGTTGTATGTTGATGACCTGGTAGTGAAGTCAAGGACAAGGATTGAGCATCCCGAGGTTCTAGCCAAGGTCTTGCAGAGAGCCCAGGAGTATCAATTGAAAATGAACCCCAAGAAGTGTGTGTTTGGTGTTTCATCTGGTAAATTATTAGGATTCATTGTTAGTAAAAGGGGTATCGAGATTGATCCCAATAAGGCGTAGGCTATAAGAGATATGCCTCCTCCGAAGAATTTGAAGTAAGTTCGAGGATTAATCGGGAGGTTACAGTTTATTCATCGATTCGTCTCCCAGCACTCACAAAGGTGTAGGCCGTTCTACGAGCTTACTAAGCCGGGGGTCAAATTTCATTGGGATGACAAGTGTCAGGCGGCTTTTGACGGACTAAATGACTATCTATCAAATCCTCCTGTCTTGAGGCCACCAATTCCAGGCAAACCGCTTGTTCTTTATGTTTCTATCTTGGATGACTCAGTAGGTGCTATCCTAACGCAAGTTGATGAAGAAGGTAAGGAGAGGGTAGCCTACTACTTGTCCAAGCTTCTCAATCCCTGTGAGCAGAAGTATACAACTATGGAGAAGACCTGCGCAGCTTTAGTCTAGGTAGTTCAGAAATTAAAGTATTATTTCTTAGCTCATGAGGTTCATCTCATTGCTCACATGAATCCCATCAAATTCCTCCTTGAAAAATCTATCCTCACTGACCGATTAGCATGATGGGAAAGCTTCCTTTCTCAGTTTGACATCATTTACGTTCAGCAAAAGGTGATTAAAGGTTATGCCATCGTAGAACATCTCGCTCATCACCCTCTTCCACGGTTCGACCTTGTCCGCTCAGAGCTTCCAGATGAGGAATTGATGTCCATTAACCAACACTCAGATCCGATGTGGATGTTACATTTTGATGGGGCTCTGAATTCTCATGGTAGGGGAATCGACATAGTCCTTTTAACACCCGAGGGTATCACCATTCCGCGCGCCTCTCAGCTTGCATTCCCTGCTACAAACAACATAGCTGAGTACGAGGCTCTTCTGGCCGGACTTGAGGCCGCTCATCGATTTGGTGTCACCCAGCTTAAGATCGTTGGTGATAGTCAGCTTATTCTTCGCCAAGTGCTCACGAAATGTCGCACACTCAATCCCAAACTCAAACCTTACGAGGAACTTGCTTCTGCTTATGCTAAGCTCTTCACTAAATTAATCTTTGTTCATGTTCTTCACAGTCAGAATATTTTAGCTGACGCTCTTGCTTTGCTTGCTTCCTCCTTGGTTTTCCTCCTCGAGCGGGATTTTCATTCTATCATTGTCCAAAAGCAACTCACTCCCACTATTAAGGATCCTACATTCCTTAGTGTTAAAGAGGAGGTGCTCAAGAAAGTTAAGGATGGTGAAATCATTGAGAACAAGGAGGTCATGCTATTGGATTTGGAAGAAGAGCGGGTCGACGAAGAGAAACCGTGGTACTATGAGATTGCTAAGCATTGTCACAATCAAGCATACCCTGAAGAAGCCACAACAGAAGAGAAGATGGCAATCAGGAGAGTTGCCCAAAGATACACTTTGGTTAGAGGTGAGCTCTATAGAAGGGGTCTTACCGGTGTTATTCTAAGGTGCCTTGATGACGATGAATCATGGAAGGTTGTAGAAGAGGCACATTCTGGAGTCTGTGGGGGTCATCTCAATAGCCAGATGTTAGCTAAGAAAATCCTTAGGCTAGGTTTCTATTGGCCCACTCTAGAAGAGGACTGCTCAATCTATGTTTGAAGGTGTGTCAAATGCCAACTGCACGCCAATAAAATCCATTCTCCTGCTTCTTCACTCCACCCTATGTCCTCCCCATGGCCTTTTTGCATGTGGGCTTTTGATATCATTGGACCTCTTGGTGATTCAAACCTCCTCACAAGATCAAAATCATTTATACTCACGACCATGGAATAATTCACCAAGTGGGCGGAAGCAGAAGCTTATGTAGAGATTAAAGCGTCAACCGTCTGTAAATTTATAATGAAGAACATCATTGCAAGATTTGGCATCCCGAGTACCATCGCCACTGATAATGGGCCTCAATTTATCTCTCAGGAGCTTCAGGACCTCTGCAACAGGTATAACATAGCATTGCATCATTCTTCTCCTTATTATCTGCAAGGCAATGGCCAGGCAGAGGCAACCAATAAAACTTTGATTAAAATCATCAAGAAAATGTGTGAAGCTAATAAATTTGCTGATTGGCCAAAAAAGCTCCTAGAAGCTCTATGGGCCTACCGTACTTCCTTTCGTACACCTACTGTACAAACCCCATTTGTACTTACCTATGGGATGGTGGCAGTAGTTCCTTATGAGATCCTTATTCCTTCTCTAAGAGTACAATTGGACAAAGAGCTCTCTATCGATAAACGTCGTGAATCTCTTCTTGTACAGTTGGAATTCTTAGATGAAAGACGACTGGCCGCCACCGAACATGCAACCGTTTATCAAAACAGGCTTTCACGTTTCTACCAAAAGAAAGTAATTGAGAGAAAATTCAAAGTCGGGGAAATGGTAATTAAAAGAATCTTTGTAAAACCTGGTGGACCCCATTTAAAACTCCAACCAAATTGGGAGGGGCCATATGTAATAAAAGAAGTCTATCCTGGCAATGCTTACAAACTGGTTAATGCTGAAGGGGAAGAATTAGCTCACCCTTGGAACGGATTGCACCGTAAGAAATACTACCCTTAAGTCTCAAATAAAAAATAAAAAAAGAAGAAAAAGAAGAAGAAAAGAAGAAGAAAAATAAGAAAGAAAAAGAATGAAAAGTTGTAGGCTGGCATGGTGCATAGGCCATGAAATATGAAAAATCAAAATCTCTAATTCACTCTTCAGTTTTGATGACTTAACCATCAACGCCCGCACACACAACACGCTT
The DNA here is from genome assembly GCA_022559845.1 of Amorphophallus konjac. Classification (NCBI taxonomy): domain Eukaryota; kingdom Viridiplantae; phylum Streptophyta; class Magnoliopsida; order Alismatales; family Araceae; genus Amorphophallus; species Amorphophallus konjac. The sequence goes on from CM040119.1 coordinate 88,468,607, forward strand.
AACTCGTAAACTCAAGCGGTTCAAAATTTGAGAAAAGTCAGAGCCAAATCAAGAGTGTAAAGACTTTACCCGTTCTCTTCTCTTCGGTTCACAAGGGGGAGTACGACTCAGGGAAGACCACCAAACCTACCCGCCGCCCTAGTTGGTGGAAGTCAGGGCCCAAAAGGGAATAACATGCTACAAAGTCCAAGTATAGTTAGGTCTTTATTTTAGAAAAAAAAGTGCAAAGTTACATTAATAAATATAAAAGAAAAATATGTCAAGAGGGCAAAGTCCCCGCAGGGAAAACCCTGGTCGTAAGCATACATCTTAAAAAGGGCAAAAGGTAACAAAAATTTCCTTAAGCCAAAGACTGAACCCCAACAGGCACTAGGGTAGGGGAGGGAAGCTTCCCGGTCATCCAAAACCCCTCATGAGCTTCTTCAATTTACTCTTCATTTCCCCCTCTGTGGTATGTCATAAGCTCGAAGGATGGCAAAGACAGACTTAGGAGGATGGGTCACACGAGGCTATGAGTAAAAGTACAAATTATAAAGCACGCTGACCCTTTGTTAAATTACTTAAGAATGATTAATGAATTTAAGATGGTGAATGTGTAAGGTTTCAAGACCTTTGTACCATGCTAAGCCTTTAAAAAAAGGGTGTTTTTGAATTGACGCCCTAACAAACAGTCATTATTCATTAAATAAAGGACTTGTGATGAGTCGCTATTCTTAAAAAAAAGGCCGTCTTTGAATAGGTGCCAACTCATAAAGTCGCCATTTAATGAATTAATGCCTTTTCCCTAAGTCGTCATTCTAAAAAAAAGGGAAAAAGAGATTGCTTTTTAATATGCGCCCAAGTCTAAGTCGCTATTTATTGAAACAACACCTCTCAACTAAGTTGCTTATTACAAAATAAAAAAAGGGGGGAAATGTATTGTTGAGTAGTGGATAGCAGATCTAGAGGGGAGGGGTGAATAGATCTGCCCCTCTTTTCACAGAACACCCATCTTTAAAGCTAGATAAAGAGAATTGCAGCGGAATATAACTAGCTTAACAACGGATACAACTATTTGCTTAGCCGGATGAACAAGTAGAATAAAGATTGAACCTAAGCATGCATCTAGCACAAAGCAATCGCACAATCAAATCACAACACAAAGGATTTTAAGGTGGTTCGGACTGAATCCCCAGTCCTACGCCCACCCCTCACCAAATCCGGTGAGGCTCCACTTGTACAGCACACCAAACCGCAGATCGGAAAGACCTCTGATTGCCTTCTTACTAACCACAGGTAGGGACGTCAACACCGCAGATCGGACAACTTTCGATTGCCTTCCTACTAACCACCGGTAGGGACGATTCTCAATTTCAATTGTTTGAACAAAATGAAAAGAGAACAAGATGAAAATGCTCAAACAAGATATAGAGATATGCTAGAATGAAATAGATATTGTCTGAAATTGCTGGAGCTTGAATCTGATGCTTCAATGGTATCTTCTTCATTGTGAGATAATCTTCCTTGAACCCCTTTGAGTTGATGAAGAGAGTTATAGATGTAGCTTTGAACTTCCTTTTGATCCCCTTGAGTTGATGAAGAGGTTTAAGGATGCAGGTTTGATCTCCCTTGAGAGCTTGCTTACTTCTATACTTACTTGGAGTTTGATAGCTTCAGATCAAGGCTTGAATCCCTTGGAATGGATGAAGAACTCTGCACGGAGTATTGTTCACGGCTACAGTACCTCTTTGTTGAATAGCCTCCACAAGCCTCCCTTGATCTCCTTTGATCCAAATGATCAACTAGGGTTTCTAACCCTCTTGTGTATGTTTTATATCTCTTTGGATGGTCAATAGACACCCCCCCAGACCAGATCCACAATCCATGGGAGATTGGGTGACTTTAGGATTAAACAAATACACGGAAAGGGGTTGGCCTCGAGGTGGAAAACAAAGTCAAACATTGCTGCATCGGGGCTGGCGGTCGATCGGAATTTTATAGGTTTTGAACATTTGGTTGCTGGGAAAATCGGTTGACCACCCCTTGCTGGGCGGTCGACCGCTGCTACCGGTCGACCAGTCCTAGACCGGCGGTCGACCGCCAGCTGGGGAAATCCTAGGTTTCTCCTCTTCAGTCCCTTAATCCCTTAAGCAGCCCATTCACGTCTGTGGCATCAAACTTGACAGAATCTTGAGGATTTCCAGTGAGTCTTTGACCTTGTGTTCTCTTGGCTATGCATTGTGCATCGACCTTGGCTATGTGACTTGTCTATACTTCATTGTGCATCAACTCTTTTGTACGAAGTGTTGACTCTTCTTGAAGGGATTTTTATCCTTGCTTGGGCGCGATCATTAGGCTTTCACTTTTGCCATCTCCACTCAATTTCTTGGCTTAACTGTCATGAGAAATCATCAAGTATTTCAGTCAAATGAGAGTGAAAAACATCAATGACTTATAGTGTTTAGCCATTATCAAAACCATGAGTATCAAATGACCACAGGGGCACAACATGAATGAGCGCCAACTCATGGAGCCGCTGTTTCAATAATAGGCGCCCTCTGCTAGGTCGCTATTTCAGACAGAACACACCTTCTTCTGCATTTACTTGCTTGCATCTGCTGTATGATCATCTTTTAAACTCCAGTTTGCATCTGTTTGCTTGCATGTGGCATTATCTTCTATTTTTCACTATTTGCCATAGTTGATTAAAGGCTTGGCCCCTTGACCCTCTATTAAGGTCAAAAAAGGACATTCCCCTTGCTTATTAAGCAAGGGGCCAAGCTAGACAGATTAACTAATCTGTTTACTTAAGTGTGAAACGCAGGAACAGGAAAAGACAAAGGTACACAAGTGCTCAAAATGACAAACTCAGGTAACATCAAAAATCTCATATATATATATATGCATAAATATCTGTGTATAAAAGTGAGAAAGTGGTACATATGCTTTCTCTCTCTAACTTTTACCTCCACTCTACTCTCTCCTGCTCTCTGCCTCACCATCGCCTCAGCGACGGGACCGTGGAGGGAGCATGGACCCCTTGGAAGCAACGAAACCGCTGGCTCGAGCCTACTCCTCTGCCGAGTCGAGGAACCTGCTAAGTAAGTGGTGCTGGCGAAAGCACTCGAGTGGCCCGCGGCCCGTGCCTGCTCTCGGCCTCTCTGAAGGCACTCCTCAGTAGCACGTAGGCACTCCTGAACGATGGCCAGTTGCTCCCTTGAAGCCGCAAGCTCGCGCTCGCGCTACATCTTCTCCTCCCTCTCACGGGTCTGCTCCTCCCGCTCGCGGGTGCGCTCTCTCCTCTCCACCTAGAGAAGGATCCTCAGCTCCGTCACATCGTTGGGCAGATCCTCTCGCCGTCTCAGCACCTCCTCTAGCTCTGTGACCCGCTACTCGTGGATCGCGAGCTCGGTGTCGGCTAGGGCGGCCCGAGTGAGCGCCTCCTGCAGCTCCGTAACCTGCACCATTCAGCCAATTATCAGTTTCACATTTCAATTCCATAAACATTTGAAATAAAATTTGCTTATTTAAATACTTACCAGCTTGACTAGGTCGCGCTCCGCTGCCTCGGGCCGTGCAACTGCTCCCGCAAGTCGCTCCTCCAGGGCGGTAACCTCCGCACTTGGCTCCCTCGAGCTGGATGCTCCTCCTGCTCCTCCAGCTACTGCTCCCTGATGGGCACACTGCATTCATTGAGATTGTCAGTGGCTAAACATCATATTTTCAGAAATAATCAATAAGCATATAGACATGGCACACTCACCAGAGTCTCTAAGTCTACCCGCATGGCTGTCAACTGGGCCTCCAAGCTGTGGAGGCGGGCATGTAGGCCCACTGTTGCTGCATCCCGCGCATCCTGCATAAATCATTCATTAGTTGCATATCTCATAAACATATAATTTAAATTAGAAAGCATTTATACATACCTGAAGGGTGTGACGAATAGATCTAGAGGGGGGGTGAATAGATCTACCCCCCGAAAAAAATTTAACAACAACCTATAGCAGATATAAAACTAATGCAGAATAAAATGACTGCTATAAAAACAGATGCAAAGACAGAGAATATTCAGGAGTGATATTTGTAAATAAAATGCAGAATTAAGCAAAGCAGATAATCAACCACCAAATCTGAATATCAGAAGGACAGTGACTAAATGATTTCATCAAATTTCATTATAGCGAAAACACAATCCCACCTTTCAAGTACCAGGCGGAAATGTGATCAAAAGATCTCTCACGCAAGAAGCGACATTCCAGAATGGCGTAGCCAAACTTTTCTGCCACAGCTTTTAATATACTTGAAGTAGAGGAACTTGTAATTCACTTAAATGAGACTAAAACTAAAATCAATTAATGACTGTACCACAAGGAACTGAAGATAAACAATCTTATGCATTCATCCGCTTGACCAGCAGAAATAACACAACTTGAAGGAGCAAGATAGAACCAACCAGAAGATAACAGCAGATGAATAATTAACTAATTAAAACCAATGCTAGACCATTTAGGCCAGCCTAAGCATTCATCTACCAAAGAGAATAAACAAATGCAATCACACATGAGATAAATATTTTTAAGGTGATTCGATCTCTATCTAGAGATCTACGTCCACCCCTTACTCAACTGAGTAAGGCTTCCTGCTGCCACACAGCTTGAATGTCACTGATCCATAGCTTTGGGGATAGAAATCCCTACAACCGCTGAGCAGCACAACTTGCTATCCGTTGAGCATTACAGCTTGGCTATCCGAGGAAACACCCTCGTGCGCTGAGCAATACAGCTTGGCTCTACTGATTCACAGCTTTACAAAGGATTTGAAAAGAAAACTGAAGAAATGAAAGAACACACGAATGAAAAATAGAGAATATAGCTCTTCAAATAGAGCAGACTGACCCTAGATTTGATCCATAGGTCAGGAAGAGACAATCGCTCACACTTCTTCTCCTTCTCACTCTCCCTCTTATGATACTATGTTTGCTTCCAGAAAGTGGCGCTCTCTCTCTTGCTCTCTCTTTTCTTCTACTTCTAGACTCTTCTCTTCTTTTCTTCTCTCGTGCTTCTCTTGCCTTTCTTCTGCACTGGGTCTCAACATTTGATCGCAGGAGCGGCCTTCTTATAGGGTTGTAGGCAGGGTTCCCACGAGCTCATGCGTCCGACGTGTGTAGGGCGCGTCCGACGTGTGTAGATTGGGGCGTTGATCCACGTGGCAGAATGTCAGAAATATTCTCCCTTTGGATCGCGTGCCAATCATTTATTTTGTTATCCCCCATGAGCTCATACTTCAGGAGTGACTGAAAGATCACGTGAGGAAGAAGGTTGTCTGCCACGTGCATTGCAGACGCTCAAACATATGCCAGTCTATAAACACGCATCGACGTTAGTTTACCTAAGTCAGAACGTGCACCGACCTTAGTATGATGAAATGAGAACTCTAGACAGCAATGTGCACCGACCTTATGATAGAAGCAAAAACTAGAACCGACCCTGGAATGCTCATCTGCACAGACTTTGTGTATAGAAGAGAAAACTAGCACTGACCTTATGCGCATGAAACATAAACTAGCACCGACCTTAAATGCAACTAACACTGACCTTAGTAAGCACAAGGGTGCAACTGGCGTTGACTTTATGTATGAACCAATGCAGACTAGCATCGACCTTAATAAACAAAAATGCACATGCACGCAACCTTTTTGACAGAATGACCAAATGGCTATATGCAAGATGTGCACCGACTTGCTACAGTGTGTGCACAGACTTCATATACATGCACAGACCTTATGCTCGGACATGCAAAGCAGATATGCACCGACTCTAGTATGCAAATGATGCAACCAGCATCGACTTTAGTTGGGCATGATAGCAGACTAGCACCGACTCTAGTATGCAAATGATGCAACTAGCATCGACCCTAACATGCACCGACCGTGTATATGCCTTAGACAAAAACTTGCACCGACCATGTATATGCCTTAGACGAAAACTTGCACCGACCATGTATATGCCTTAGACGAAAACTTGCACCGATCTTGACATGCACCGACCGAGGCTATGCATGAACTACAACTAGCATCGACCATATGTATGCAACCTTTCTAAAAATGGTTATGACCCATTGCATGCATTGACCTATAAGATGCAACTTTCTGAAAATGCAATGACCCAAAAAGATGATGTTGCTAGAGTCAACGATTGGTCAAACCACAGTTGCCAACGGTCAAACCATTGTTTCCAATCATTAAAACAAAACGTGAATGACACCAAATCAGAGGAGACACAACATTCTCCCCCTTTTTGATGATGGCAACAATTAATACTTTGATGGCAACACAAATGCAATAAGAGTCAAAAACTGCAAAGGAGACTGCAGGGACACAGTCATGCATGGACACTAAGCTTAACATCTCTCCCCCTTTAGACACTCCCTCTTTTAAAAAAAAAATTGATAAGGATCAAACTGAAATAAGACTCATTAAAAATTCTCTCCCCCTTTGCCATTAGTAAACAAGGAGCAGGGGAGAGACAAGTGGATAGAGGCAGTGAGGAGACAAAAAGGTGAGGAGGTTTTCAAAGAATGGAACCCAAGAGATCTGGTGACAAACTGAATTAATCGTTCATTAAACAAGTATATGTAGATCAGAATCTATTAGAATAAGAGTTCAAGTAATGCAACCGTGGTAAAAGTCTGATTTAAGTGTAATGAGAGTTAGAGTGTAGCAACTCTACTCTTTGAAGAGGTTTGCATGAGAGATTAAAAGCAATAAACCAGGCATACAGAAATCATATCAGAGTAGTCAATCTTCAACTAACTTGTTTAAAAATCAGATAATTTTTTAGGAGTAACCAGAATAGGTATTGAGGTTAAACAAAATCTGAGATATTTCTTCAGGGTTACAGCTGGATTTAACTGGTTGACGACAAAAATATGAGCAGGCAGGTATGATCCATACCTTTGTACATGGAGGTACACGTTGATCAGACGCCAGCACCCCCAGTTTACTTAGTAGGATTTACCATTCTGTTTCAATTATTTTGAACAGAGGTAACTGAAGCACTTCATGACATAGGTGCACTCGAATTCATAGATAGAGGACCCAGTTTCTCTGTGCAGTCAGCCATTGCTCTACCAAAGAAATTTTTGAATCAAAATTTTATCTTTTTAAATAGAGTTAACTAAAGCACCTCATGACATGGGTACATCCTCTTTCTTTGATGGAGGACCCAGTTTCTCAGTGACTTCAATCATTGCTCTGTCAAATTATTTTTGACCCAAAAGAATTACATAGCTGCCCCCTCTTTTTTTTGTTTAAAAACAATACTTATATCTGAGTTTCTCAACTTAAGATTTCTTGAGTTTATAGACTTTCAGTTTCTGAAAGACAGAATCAGACATAACATGTAAACAATGGTTCAGAGCTATTAACAGAACAAACTTTGTCATTGAGTTGAGCCTTTAGACTCTAAAGTTCATTAAACTTAAATCATCAGTTCAGACAAGGTGCATTCAGATTCTTATAGGAGTAGATATATGATTTTAGGAGCTTAGAATAGTGAAATGATTATCAGTTTGTCATTCTTCCAGATTCTCAGAAGTGAAAGTAGATGAGATGCAAAGTGATGATAGTTGAAGGTCAAGGTGTTGAAGATTTAGATGACAGGCATGTGCTGCTAGGTGTTGATACAGAGGGATCGCAAGTGAATTTATCTCAAGAGAGGTGATATGAATATTGAATAATACTCAGAGATATTGACTGAATGAGACTTTGGTTCTGAGAAGTTCAGATATGAGAATAAGAATTGATAGAAAGATTATGAATTCTCTTTAACAAAAAGAAACACAAGCTCCCCCTTACACTATGCAAAACTTCTGGACACAACATGTTAACCTATCATACTTCTATGACAATGCTAGACACAAATGAATGAATGTTGCACGAGTTTTTATGCCGAATAACCGGGGTGAAAGAAGGGATACAACGGGGAAGGAAAATATGGGAGTTTGATGTATCTTGGGTATCCTCCTTACGGTTGCATGCCTCTCACGGCGGTATCGGGCACTCTCCTTTTACGGAAAGTCGGGAAGGGTCGAATGGCACGGAAGTCTCAGGATAAGAGTTAACCGGATAGGGTGCGGGCGTGCCAGTCGATTTCTCGACAATCACTCATGGAACCAAGGGTTGACCGGGGAAGCACCACCAGGGCGCGGCACGTGGGCTCGGGCGATCGGGTGACACGTGGAGAGAAGAGGTTCCATGGGTGTGAGTGCGTAGGCGATCGTGGGAATCGGGTACTGGACGTCTTTCCCCACCGGCCACAAGCAACCGGTGTTTATTTACATCGGATTGAATCCGAATACCTTCGTTTTGAGCTGAAGAAAAGTCTGTATATAAGTCTGAAGCCATGGGTAGAGGGCTGGGGGCATTCAGCAGCTATGGGTGCGCATTAGACTGAGGGGTGTGTTTACTGGGGTTAGGGGGTTAGGCATGGATGCCAAGTGGTGTAGATTGAAAACTGAGGGCCTGAACGTCAGTGCAAGAACACTCGTCCAATTGGCGGTGTTATACTGAGGTGTATACTTCTTTACAGGAGAGCCATAATGGCCAAGATACAACTGGCGCATGCCACGGGACAACTCCGATGTGCTAGTCGGTCCCCGGGTCGATGCGTGATGAATGAACACATATGCATTTTACAGAGGGCTCATCCCGTGGCGTGGACCAGGGCCATGGTACCGAACGGGGGCCTATGACTGGATGACTGGAGGGATACATCGATCCGGTATCTAGGCGAGGGTCGATCATGACTCGAATTGAGCGGTCGGACATGGCCTCGTGACTGCGAGAGAGCATGACGTCATGGTACGCATGTGGTTGCAACTGACGGGCACGCGAGAGGAAATCCCGACATGAGGAGACGTTTTGTTGTGCCCCAGAATTTATGTAAATATTTTTTTTGAATTATAAAATAATTTTTTAGAATTTATAAAGGCCTAAATAAATTTATAAATGGATTAGTAGAATTATAAGTCATTATAAGGCCCAATTAGGTTAAAATAGTTAACCTAGCCTATCTAATTATTATCCAAAAGGTTTAAGGACCAAGCCCATTAAGTTTGGCCCATGTTCTAGAAGGTTATTTAGTTTATTCACGGATTTTAAGGATAAAGCTTAATTATCTAAGATAATTATATGGATAAATGAATAAAAGAGTTTTATTTATTTGACACTCTATATACGTTGAATGTAACAGTCTATCGCGCGACCGTCACATGCTTGTAACGCATGGGTCTACGACCGTTACACTCTATGAATTTCGCAAGTTGAAGAACTTATAAAAAGATGGGAACTTGATGATCTTATCTACTAGGGATCAACTTGGGAAGAGTTATAACATTACTAAGGACTCTTAGAGATCAGGTTTTAGCAGATTAAGGACTCTAGAATCGATCTAATCTTCAAACCCTAGCTAGAACCCTATAAATAGGACCAAGTTCTGAACTGCGCGACCCTTACTTTTGCTCACGTGGAATCAAGGTAAGGAGTCATAATCTCGGGTAAGTTATTTAGAGGAATTTGTTTACAATACTTTAGACTAACTACTCTCAAAATTTCACATCTTTAGGTCAAGAGGTCGAGGAGTTAGAGCCCAAGGAAGTTACTGAATTATCACAGGAAGTACAAGGATCAAAGAGTAGCACCTAGCACCAAATTCGAAGTTTAAAGGTCTTAGAAGAGGTAGGTCATATCATGAACGGTAAAAACATCTTGATAGGACTAAAAGCCCTCTGATTTGACTGAATTTCATGCATCATAGATCATCAATTTCATATTTTCACAGTTCCATGCATTTCATACATCTCTTAGCCTTAAATAGAAATAAAAGAAGTTATCTTGTCTATTCACTGGAACCCATGCATATAGATAGCCTATACTTCGTTATCATGCCTAGAATAGACAAGGTATTTGATTTAGACATGATGTGAGTTGATCTCTTAGGTTTCATATCATTTTCTATCAGCACCATAGTAGGACCGTCACACTCAAGTAACGGCCATACGATGGACCGTCACAGTCCCTGATTGCCTATTAATTTCTCTATTGACTCTGACGCATCTATGCAGGAGCCTAACATTCTGTAACGGCTGTTCGATATACCGTCATAATCCCTGTGATGCGCCTTGGCTAGACCATCGGGTGCCTGTGTACTGTCAACTCAAGAAAGATTGGAAACTTGCCAGATTTACTTATTATTATGCCTAGTTACCTGAGTGTTAACCTGATTACGTGACTTTGAGATTATTTAATCATTCATGGTAGGTATTGCATGTTTCGGTATCTCACTATTACTTTAAGTTATGTTAATTTCATGAGCCCAAACTCTATAGTTTTGTAATTATAAACATGATTTTGAATGATGTATTGATAGAGCTTTTATCATGATTTCACATCGATATATATCTATATATATTCTTTCTCTATCAATAGAGTCATTTCTATAAGTACATGGCACATACTCCGGTATGTTGACTATTAGTTCACATTTTTGCACTATAGGAACATATTCTTGGACATGAGGACCTCTCTATTGGATATTCCTTCCAATGGACAAGGAAATCTTGTTTCAAGGCCTCCGTAATTCTCCGCAAGCCTGGGATTCCCACTAGGACACCGAGTTGGTTGTACCATTAAAGCCCATTAACTAGAATACACTATCGTTGTTTTCTGGATCTAGTAATGTAACGGCCTTACATTGGACCGTTAGAATCACGTAATGGCCCATTGCATGACCGTCACATTTCTCTGAGTCTATTTTGATTGCTCTGGACTCTGATCATTGTAACGGCCCTCTACTGGAGCGTCACATGATGTAACGGCCCAGTAAACGACCGTCACAGTCCTTATTCTGTTAACCCAAGGTTTGACCAAAGGGTTGATTTTCTAAAGTTCTAGATGGACTAACGATAGTCTAGAACTTATCATATTGACCAAGAAACCCAATGCGATGAATGAAAGATTAAGAATGTACTGTTATGATGTCAATTTATTTTATGAGCATAACCTTGTTTAATGTCATTCTTGAATTCCTCATATTCAAATTGAAGCGTTCATACATTGATTTTCATTATTTGATATTGCTATATTCTTGGACATACTTTATTATCATACGTGGTAAGAGCTTGATTTATACTTGTAGATGCGATCGAGCATTGATTGTGTTCAAGGGCTCTATGCTAGTCCCCTCGACTGATTATCGGAAACATACTATTTTATAAATCATGGGGTATGATGCTACTGGCGTCGCATTACGCTGGGAGTACTTTCTTTATAAATAAGTGAATTATCCACGGCTCGTGAAGTGAAAAATCACAACGCGAAGCAGCATGATCAAGTTCTTGTACATGACTTTCCTGCTCGATATTCCACAGAAATTCACGAAGCACTTGCTCATAAGCATAAGATGCTGGAGTGTTGATTATGTGGCTTGATAGTGCATTCTCGTTACATTCTTGTTCATGAAAAGGCCAATATCATGTTCTTGTTATATTCTTGATAAGTTCATTCTTGCTCACTCTGTCTTACATGATTATCTCGTTACTATGGTTTAATCGCATGATCATCGCATTGCATGATTTTACATTATTTCTTTAGAGCAAAAATATTAATCACTTTAATAGTGCTTTCATGTTGATGCAAAGATACCTACTGGGCAAGTGTGCTCATTACCTATTTTCCAACATTTTTCAGGAGATGGAAGTAGTTCAGATTCGGATTCGGGCTATATTAGTGGCGGGTCCGGAAGTGAGTGAACGTCTTGTAAAGCTACGAGCGAAGACGTAGGAAGTCTATAATGTTTAGGTTGAGTCAATGTAATTTTCTTGTTTCTTGAGTCTAGTAGAATGAAAGGTGATTATTGTAGAGGAATACTTTGATCATTTATGAAATAAAGTTGGAGTTTGATTAAATTCTGTGCAATTGCATTTATGTGTGTGATTGTCTCGCACTCTGGTCGTTCTTGCTTGCAAGAGGCTTACCATACCGGTTGTTCACGTTTCTCAAGCGAGTCTTCTGCTGTAATAAAGACTCGGGGCGTGACAGTTAAGTTGGTATCAGAGCCTAAGTCTCAGGACTGAGGGAAAGGAATCATGTCATAGGATAAGTCCAAGGTTTAAGGACCCCTACATATGAATTAAGGAAGCAATTCCATACCCATGTGAGGATTGGGTAGAGCCCGGGATAAGATAATTAATTAGCTTTAAGGTTGATTTTCATGAGAAATAACAAATTGTTATTTTTCTCTCCCAGGTACCCTATTTTACAAATGGCTCATCGCATCGATTGGGACGGTATGCAACAAACAGTTGCCGGCCACACTCAGGCATTGCAAACTATAGCACAAGGTGGTGTAGGGGCAAGGGCTGGTGACCTACATCGTAACTTCCGGAGTCTAAATCCTCCGTGATTCTATGGATCTTCAAATCCCGATGAGGCAGAAAATTGGACCGGTGAGATGAATAGGATATTTGATGTTATTCAATGCACTGATCAGGAGAAGGTGCGTCTAGCAACATTTCAACTAAATAAAAATGCCCGTACATGGTGGAAGTCGGTTCCGGCACCTCCGGCCGATGCACCTCATACATGGAATTGTTTTCTTACTTTATTCCGTACCAAGTATTTTTCTGAGCATGTAAAGGAAAGGAAAGCCATGGAGTTCGCCTCCCTTAGACAAGGGATGATGTCGGTGGCAGAGTATGAACTACAATTCTCAAGGTTAGCACCGTACGCATCACATCTAATCAATACCGATTTATTGAAGGTAAATCAGTTTATGGAAGGGTTACGACTTGGCTTCATTCAGCAGCTCGGGACCCAAAACATCCGTACTTATGCGGAGATGGTCCAGCGGGCATACTTGTGTGAAAGGACCCTAGAAAATGTCGAGAAGTTAAAAGGGAAAGGAGTAGAGTCAAGCCGACATTCTGATCGGTGTCATAAGAAGGATAAATTTAGTATCACGGAACCCTACCAAAGCCATGATAATAAGAAAAGATCTAGGAATGGGAACGGTGGGAGTTTCCATAAGCAAAAGAAGGTTAAGGAGGAGAAGGAATAGGCCGTCACGGCTTGCACTTTCTACGAGAAATTCGGCCATTCGACTGAGGAGTGTTGGAAGCGCATCGGTGCTTGTTTACGTTGTGGGAGCAGGGAGCATCGCATGTCGGATTGCCCCCTTATGAAAGACCAGTCATCTGGAGGACGTAGGAGGCAGGCTCGCTCAATGCCGTTCTAGACGAAGAGGAAGCGCCCTGGGATGATGGGCTTATGGAAGGTACTCTTCAAATTTGTTCTCGTCCTGCATTTGTGCTATTTGATACTGGTGCCTCTCATTCTTTTATTTCCACTACCTTTGCAAAAATGTTGTCAATTGCATCAGTTCCCTTACCTTCAGATCTCGCTATTTCCACACCCTTAGGTTCTGGAACAAAGCTTACCGACTATTATCCTAATAGCGAAGTGATAGTAGAAGGTCACAATCTCCCCACAAATCTCGTGTGCCTTGACATGAAAGGTTATGATGCCATTTTAGGGGTAGATTGGCTTGTAGACCACGATGCTTATATCAATTGCCGAAATAGGATAATATCCTTTCGAAAGCTCGGTATTCCGAGTTTCTCTTTTCTTGGCATCAAGTACAAGAAACACCCCACTGTTATATCTTCTCTTCACGCTTGCAAACTCATCTCGCAAGGATGTGAAGCTTTTCTTGCTTCTGTCATTATTATAGAGTCCAAGGAAATTATCATAGCAGACATCCCTATTGTAAATGAGTTCCCAGACGTGTTTCCATCTGAACTACCTAGTTTACCACCCGAGAGGGAAGTGAACTTCACTATTAAACTCATTCCTGGTGCAGCACCTGTTTCTATAGTCCCTTACACAATATCCCCCACTGAACTTAAGAAACTAAAGAGGCAGTTGCAGGAACAACTAGACAAGGGTTTCATCAGACCTAGCACATCCCCTTGGGGTGCGCCGATTTTATTTGTCAAGAAGAAGGATGGTTCTCTCAGGCTATGCATCGATTATCGACGACTGAATCAGCTGACAATTAAAAACAAGTATCCATTGCCGCGTATTGATGAGCTCTTCGATCAACTTTTGGGAGCAGAATATTTCTCTAAAATTGATCTCAGATCAGGTTATCATCAGCTGAGAATTAAAGAAGAAGACATTTATAAATCGGCTTTTCGAAGTCGTAATGGCCACTATGAATTCGTGGTAATACCGTTTGGGTTAACTAATGCCCCAGCAGCATTCATGCAACTTATGAACAGTATTTTCCAGCCATATCTAGACCAGTTTATTGTCATCTTCATTGATGATATTTTGATATACTCCAAGATAAAAGAAGAACATGAAGAACAGTTGGAAATAGCTTTACAAACACTTAGAGAACACAAGCTTTATGTCAAACTCAATAAGTGTGAATTCTGGCTCAAGGAAGTTTCATTCCCAGGTCACATTATTTCAAAAGAAGGTATTACTGTGGATCCTTCTAAGGTAGAAGTCGTCAAAAATTGGAGTCGGCCAACGACCGTATCAAAAGTTCGAAGCTTTTTGTGTCTAGCTAGTTATTATAGAAGATTCATTAAGGATTTCTCTAAAATTGCAGTTCCTTTAACTAGACTTACAAGGAAAGAAATTCCCTTTGTTTGGTCGGAGGAATGTGAAAGGAGTTTTCAGAGTCTTAAGAATCATCTTACTACAGCCCCTATTTTATCATTACCAATGAAAGGTGGTGGATTCGAAGTATACACGGATGCCTCAGGCATTGGCTTAGGGTGTGTTCTTATGCAAAATGGGAAGGTAATCTGTTATTCTTCAAGACAATTGAAGCGGCACGAGGAAAATTATCATCTACATGATTTAGAATTGACAGCAGTTATTTTTACCTTGAAAATTTCACGTCATTATCTTCATTATCTTTATAGAGAGAAGGTTACGGTCTACTCAGACCACAAGAGCTTGAAATATTTATTTTCTCAAAAAGAGATTAACATGAGGCAGAGGAGGTGGTTAGAATATCTCAAAGACTTTGACTTTGCTATTCAATATCATCCTGGCAAGGCTAATGCTGTAGCCGATGCACTCAGCAGAAGACCAATGGGTATGCTATCAAGTCTTATGATTAGTGTAACCAACCTAGTGCCTCAATTTGCTCAATTGAACATAGATATTGACATAAAGGAAGAAGATTGTTTCATAGCTAATATTCGAGCTCAACCTAGATTAATAGAGGACTTGGTCAAATTACAAGATGATGATCCTATATTACTGAAAATTAAGGCTAATGTTGAACAAAGGCCGGATTTTTCTATTTCCAATGACGGAAGATTATTATTTAAGGGCCGAATATGTATACCGGATCATGAGGCTACGAAGAAACTAATCCTAGATGAAGCACATAAGTCCAAGTACTCCATTCATCCAGGAGGTACAAAGATGTATCAAGATCTGAAAAGAAGTTTCTGGGGGCCCAATATGAAGAGAGAGATAGCTGATTTGGTGTCTCGTTGTCTAACCTGCCAATAAGTTATAGCTGAACATTTTAGACCCGCAGGTAAATTACATCCCTTGGATATTCCCGAATGGAAATGGGAGAGTATAGGGATGGACTTAATTATGGGTTTACCTAAGACTAGAGGAGGACACGATGGCATATGGGTAATCATAGATCGATTGACTAAATCTGCACATTTTATACCAATAAAGAGTCGATGGTCTGTGAATATCCTGGCAGCATTATACATAAAAGAAATTATTAAACTACATGGTGTCCCTGTCTCTATTGTATCTGATAGAGATCCGCGATTCACATCACAATTCTGGAAGAGCCTACAACATTCACTAGGGACTAGATTGAATTTCAGCACAGCCTTTCATCCACAAACTGATGGTCAGACGGAAAGAACAAATCAGGTGGTAGAAGATATGCTCAAAGCCTGTGCTATCGATTTTGGAGGTAGTTGGCATGATCACTTGCCTTTGGTAGAATTTGCATATGATAACAGTTATCAGGCTAGCATACAAATGGCACCTTTTGAAGCCCTATATGGTAAAAGTTGTCGATCACCAATATGTTGGAATGAAATAGGGGAAAAGCAATTTCTAGGCCGCGACCTGATCAGAGATTCTACGGAGAAAATCAAGCTCATTCAAGAGAGAATGAAAATGGCACAAGATAGGCAAAAGTCTTATGCCGACAATCGAAGACGTGACTTAGAGTTTCAGGTAGGAGATCATGTATATTTGAAAGTGTCACGCCCCGATGCGGAATCTCGGGACGTACGGTTAGGGGCAAGCGAGCAATAATTTCGAACCATTGCACAAAAGGTTGGAAAAGATAATAATCAGAGTTTTATTGATAATAAAGTTGAGTACACTGGGTAGAACAACTACATCCAAATAATAAGCAAAATACTAGAACAATCTCTCACTAATACTAAGGGTACAAACTGACTCAATAAACTAAAACTATCTCTCGATATCACTCCAGTCCATTCCCGACAAGTTCATCACCTGGAAAGAGGGGAAAAGTAGGAGTGAGCTAAACGCGCTCAGTAGATAACCACAAACAGATTTACGTAATTAACCATTGATTTCCAATTTATATGAAATGCAGTAAATAAAGAATGACGATACGATAAAAGAAACAATGTAAAAGATATCTTGCAAAGTCAAGAAATATAACAATTTACCAAGTAATGAACAAGTAAAGTAACAGTAGAGAATTTGGCCAGCAAGTATGTTACACATGTAGCCAAGTAAATACGCACGAGTCAAGTAACAAGAGTTTGTCATAGACGTAACATGTCAAGTCAAGTATTCGGGTGCAATGCCTCACCCTGTCATAAACATCCCAATGGGCTCAATATCTTTTCGGGCGCTCTCCCCAGGACCAGACCGGGCCCTTATGATGCGTTGGCATTTCATTTCAATTGGATCACCGATCCCCCGTCTAGACATAGTCAATTATGGCCAATATAATCAGATGAATTTCTGTCGGGTACAAGATGTAAAGGACGACACTCGCCTCCTTTGATTCAAGAGTATAACCACGATGAAAAACCCAAAACAAGGTAGTCGTACGGCAAACACCGGGCCGTACTCACATGAGTAACGAGTCACGGGGCCAAAAATGAACGGTTGACAGTAAGCCGTTCGAGAGAGAGAAGTAAGTTCCGAAGAACGAATATACGAACCATTCGGGTCGTATTTTAAGAAATACGGTTCAAGAGAATCCGTATTAAGCATAACGATAATATCTAATTATAAGATAATTTATGCAAAATAGTCACCGGGTTGCCAATAACAATTAAACCAACCAATTTCAGTTTAATGTCCTTTGATCAATTCCGGGCTCAAATATGACCGAAGATTATCCAAGGGTAATCGGTCAATTAATCAAGTTAAAACAATAGTCATGATGTAACCGTAATTTACCACGGTAAAAATGTTCTACGGTAAAAATGTAAAGTTTACCGGATGGAGTGTCCGGCTAATTGGTCAAAGACTTGCCATAAGTCGGCCAGTAATTTTCTGGTTTACAGTAATTTACAGAAATTACCTGTGGTAAAGTTTAGCTATTTACCATACTTATTCAATTTATCCAAAGTTACAAGTGAATTTCAATGATTTTCACTTTAAACAATTTATCAAAATAGATATTGCAAATAACAGAAATTTACTCATGTCATTATCTGTTATTTATGTGGATTGTCAATTTTTACTAATTAACATTGTTAAATGGGTCAAATAGCAAAAAAATCAGTTTTCTGGAAGTTAAACGGATGACAGTGGGCCGTTAAACCTACTGGCTGTAAAACGGTTATCATTGGGCCGTTTTATACAAGGCGGGCGGTTCTAATTGGGCCGTTTGTATAAGTCGGGCGGGCAGTTCTGAACCGTCTAAGAGATAAAGCGGTCCGGTTGGAACCGTTAATCCCTGTAACACGGGAATAGCGAAACAGAAGCATAAATCCGGCGTTTTATGCATTTGAGTACGTAAATAAATGGAAAAGCATGGTTTCTACAAGCTAACATGATGCCCTTTCATTCCATTTATCAAATTCAAGGTTTGTGCCATGGTTACCTACCTTAACCGATGAAATAAGGAAAGATGAATGGGGAAGAAGATGAACAGTAGACTTGCAGAGCTTCTTCACAGCAGCAAGAACCCTTTTGTGTTTAAGAAATGTTTAAGGGGGCTTCCTCTACTTATAGGTTTGGAAGATGAGTGTTTAATCTTCACACACGGTTTGGTCAGAGCCGCAAAATCCTTTGCATTGTTGACAACGTGTTTCTGCCAACCAAAACACGGTTTCACGTGTTTCTCAAGGTAAGGTTAGCCTAATCTAAGCCTAATCCAAAAGATTAAGGAATGGTTAACTAAGACCTCAATTTAATGTTACTAAATGATTTTTAATGAATTGGACCCAGAAGACAAAATTACTAATCAAGACATGCTCTTTCATAATATGATTTTTATGGAATTTTATCACGAGGTTTATTGTTAATCTCCCAATCTTAAGATTAAAATAATAATTTAACCCAATGTTCAACGGTTTAGTCGATAGAGAGAGTTTCTGATTTTTACCGATGAAACTTCAGAAGATAAAGTTGCTAAGAAAAATACCCTCTATCAGATGTGATTTTTACAGATTTTTCTAAGGTAGTTGTATTTTCGTATGAATAGTGTTTTCCGCGTTTTTAAGTCAGGCTTAAATCACTGATTAAGACATGTAAATGATTTTATTAGGGTCAAGTACAGAAGACCAAAGTGTTTACCATGGTCTTTACTAATTGATTACCATTTTTCGAAATTTTTTTTTTATATGATAGTCAAAAATTTTACTATTTACTATTTACCACAGTCACTATTCAACATTTACTATTTATGAAATTTAATATTTGTACAGAAACTCGGGGTCTTACACCCTCCCCCACTTTAAAGAATTTGGTCCTCCAAATTCACTGGACCAAAATATAGTAAGGAAAAGATAGCTTACCTAGAATAGATCAGGATAACGCTTCCGTATGGCGTCCTCGGATTCCCATGTAGCTTCCTCTATTCCACGCCGACTCCATTGGATTTTAACCATCGGTATGGAACGATTTCGAAGTTGTTGCTCTTTCCGATCCAGAACCTTCACTGGTCTTTCTTCATAAGATAGATCCTTCTTAAATTCAAAGTCCACATGTTGAATGATGTGACTAGGGTCGTACACGTATTTCCGAAGCATAGATACATGGAATACGTTATGTACACCAGATAATTGAGGAGGTAAGGCCAATCTATAGGCGACTTCACCCACTCGATCAAGGATCTCAAATGGACCAATATACCTTGGGCTTAACTTGCCATGAATACCGAATCGACGAATACCTCTTGAAGGAGAGACTTTTAAGAACACATGCTCGCCAATTTGAAATTCCAAATCTCTTCTTCTATTATCAGCATAGCTCTTTTGCCTCGATTGAGCCACAAGTAACGGTCTCGGATAATACGAATATTTTGTGATGACTCCGAGATAAGATCCGGTCCAAGCCATTGCTTCTCGCCAACCTCATCCCAACATAATGGAGAACGACAGCTCCTTCCATACAAAGCCTCGAAAGGTGTCATCTGTATGCTGGATTGATAACTATTGTTGTAGGCGAATTCTATCAATGCTAAATGATCGATCCAACTTCCACCGAAGTCGATCATACAAGCTCTCAACATATCTTCCACTATTTGATTAGTTCTCTCGGTCTGTCCATCTGTTTGCGGATGAAATGCAGTGCTAAAATTCAGACGGGTACCAAGAGATTCTTGCAATCCTTTCCAAAAATGAGAAGTAAATCTCGGATCTCTATCGGATATAATGTTGACTGGGATACCATGAAGCCTAACCACTTCCTTTAAATACAATGCTGCAAGCACATCGACTGTTCACTTGGACTTAATAGATAAGAAATGTGCGGATTTAGTCAGTCGATCCACAACTACCCATATAGCATCATAACCACCTCGAGTCTTAGGAAGACCCAGAATGAAATCCATACCAATACTCTCCCACTTCCATTGGGGTATATCAAGTGATTTCAATTTACCTGCCGGTCTGAAATGCTCGGCCTTTACTTGTTGACAAACAAGACATGTACTCACGAAATTTGCAATTTCCCTTTTCATGTTCGGCCACCAAAATGACCTTTTCAAATCCTTGAACATCTTAGTGCCTCCCGGATGGATAGTATATTTGGATCTATGGGCTTCTTCAAGAATCCGATTCTTTATATTAGCCTCATTCGGTACACAAGTTCTACCTTGAAATAATAATCTTCCATCATCGGCTATCGAGAAATCAGGTCTGCTACTCAAGCTTTCCTTAATCTCGACTAGCTCGGGATCAATATCTTGCAATAACTTGATTTCTACCAACAATTCGGGCTTCAGTTGCAACTGGGAAATCAATATCCGGTCATTATCAATATTGATATCCAGACTGGCCATTTGCTCCAGTAATTTCCATTCTTGTAACATAAGACTAGATATCTTAGCCACAGGCTTCCGACTTAAAGCATCAGCAACCACATTGCCTTTGCCCGGGTGATACTCAATAGAAAAGTTGAAATCCTTTATATACTCCAACCATCTTCTTTGTCTCATGTTCAATTCCTTTTGAAAAAATAAGTATTTCAGACTTTTGTGATCCGAAAATACTGTAAATGATTCACCATATAAGTAGTGCCTCCAAATCTTCAAAGCAAATACCACGGCTGCCAATTCCAAATCATGAACTGGATAATTAACTTCATGCTTTCTTAACTGCCTAGAAGAATAGGCAATCACCTTGCCGTGCTGCATAAGCACACAGCCTAAGCCAATACCAGAAGCATCAGTGTAAACCACGAAACCACCCTCACCAGAAGGTAAGGTTAAAATAGGGGCAGTAGTCAGACAATCCTTCAGAGTCTGAAAACTCCGTTGGCATTCAATTGACCACTTAAACTTAATCTCTTTGCGGGTTAACTTCGTCAGAGGTACCGCAATCTTAGAGAAATCTTGAATAAACCTTCGATAGTAACCAGCCAGGCCAAGAAAACTCCTCACTTCAGTAACACTGGTAGGTTGTTCCCAATTCTTTACTGCTTCCACCTTCGATGGATCTACAGAAATACCATCCTTGGTAATAATATGTCCTAGAAAAGACACCTCTTGTAACCAGAAATCACACTTGCTCAACTTAGCATATAATTGGTGATCTCTCAATAATTGCAAAGCCATCCTCAGATGCTCGGCATGTTCTCTTTCACTCTTGGAATATATCAAAATATCATCTATGAATACCACAACCCATTGATCAAGGTAGGGTCGGAACACACTGTTCATTAACTGCATGAAAGCTGCCGGTGCATTCGTTAACCCAAAAGGCATAACGACAAACTCATAATGGCCATACCGGCTACGGAAAGCTGATTTATAAATATCCTCTTCTTTAATCCGTAACCGGTGATATCCAGATCGAAGATCGATCTTAGAAAAATAAGAAGCTCCAGTAATCTGGTCAAATAACTCATCAATCCTTGGCAAAGGATACTTGTTCTTGACAGTCAACTGGTTAAGTTGCCAATAATCGATGCATAATCTCATCGAACCATCTTTCTTCCGAACAAATAATACAGGAGCTCCCCAAGGGGAAACACTCGGGCGAATAAAACCCTTCTCGAGTAATTCCAACAATTGCTGCTTCAATTCCCGTAATTCCGCAGGAGACATGCGATAAGGGGCTTTAGAAACAGGAGACGATCCAGGAATAAGATCAATAGAGAATGTAACTTCACGCAGAGGCGGAAGTCCTGGTAACTCCTCTGGAAATACGTCCGGAAATTCTCGGACAATAGAAATGTCCTTAATCTCCATCTGCTATTCAGGGGACGCAAGAACAAAAGCCAGAAAAGCTTCGCATCCACGCCTCAATAACTTATCAGCACGAAGAGTCGAGATAAGAGAGATAGAACTAGGGTGTTTCACTCCCTTGAAGAATAATCCGGGGTGTCTAGAAAAAGACACGGAACAAGAACTACAATGAACATTGGCCTCATACCGAGCCAACCAATCAGCTCCTAGGATTACATCGTAATCCTTCATGTCCATACAAATCAAATCAGCTGGAAAATTCTGATCGTTTACCATAACCTTACTAGAAGGATAGTAATGCTGAATTGCTGATTTAGAACCAATAGGGGTTGATATTTCTAACGGAGAACTCAACAAAGCAGGTGCCATAGCTAAAGATTTAGCAAATCTCCGTGAAATAAAAGAATGTGTTGCACCAGTATCAATTAGAACAAAAGCTGGCAAGTCGAATATAACAAGAGTACCTTCGACGAGTCCACCCTCCTCGGCGATATCTTTTTCCTTTGCATGGAGAGCCTGGAGCCTGCCTTGAGGCTTCTTGAAATTCAGAGGTTTTGCCGGGATAGCTTGTTCCGATAATAAAGGACAGTTGGGTATACGGTGTTCTTTGCTTCCACACCGCAGACATGCACCTAGCTTGCGCCAACAATCTTCCATCTTGTGACCAGGACGATCACAATATCGGCATACGCCCTTGAATGGAATCATAGAATCAGGTTTCTTGTCTTCTTGTCGCGGCATTTTGCCTTTCCACGAACCAGAACCAGAACTTGAACCAGAACTAGTAAAGGGTCTTTTCTTGCTCGGGTCAGTGCCAAATCCAGGTTTAACATTCTTGAGTGCCTTCGGTTGCTCTTTCTTGTTACCTTGACCACGAATCCTTTCAGTCATTTCCAAAGTATCTTCTAATATTTGTGCCTTTCTTACCATCTCAGAATATGTAGAAATTTCCAGTGGTGCAAGTTGATTGATATAATGAAGTCGAAGACCATTGAGGAAACGCTTCGCCTTCATTCTCTCAGTCGAAATAAGATGTCTTGCATAATGAGAGAGTCGTGAAAACTGAGCCTCATATTCTGATACCGATAAACTTCGCTGTTTTAAAGCTGCGAATTCTGCTCCCTTCTTTTCTTGCACGCGGTCAGAAAAATATTTATCATTGAAATATTCCTCGAATTCCTCCCACGAGACTTGTTGATCTCCGAGAGTCGGCTTAACAGACTCCCACCAAGCACGTGCATCACGTTCCAGTTGGAAAACGGATAAAAGAACACGTTCTTGGTCAGTGCATTGCATGACCTCAAAAATTCTTGCCATCTCGTCGAGCCAATTCTCGGCTTCATCGGGATCAGTTGAACCAGCGAATCTAGGCGGGTTCATTCCTCAGAAATTCCGATATAAATCACCAGTGCCATGAGCTGCGCCATGAGGTGCCGCTCCAGCTCCAGCTCCTGCCTGAGCTAGTGCATTCAAGGCTTGTGTAAGTCCTTGAACTGTACGCTGTAAATTCCTCATCTCAGCACGATTGGCTGCCATTTCTAGTTAAGTGCCTATATAAAATAGTTACTCGGATTATTTATGAGAGAAGAACTTCTTAGATGAGAAGAGAAGAACTAGATAAGAAGAACATGATTATGGTTAAATAACTTAACCCAAATTTCTACCCAATTCTCACAAGGTTGTTTTCTTAAGCCTATAACCAATAAACCTATAACTTTAAAGTGAAATACCTAGGACAAATTGAACTTGGCTCTGATACCAACTAAACTGTCACGCCCCGATGCGGAATCTCGGGACGTACGGTTAGGGGCAAGCGAGCAATAATTCCGAACCATTGCACAAAAGGTTGGAAAAGATAATAATCAGAGTTTTATTGATAATAAAGTTGAGTACACTGGGTAGAACAACTACATCCAAATAATAAGCAAAATACTAGAACAATCTCTCACTAATACTAAGGGTACAAACTGACTCAATAAACTAAAACTATCTCTCGATATCACTCCAGTCCATTCCCGACAAGTTCATCACCTGGAAAGAGGGGAAAAGTAGGAGTGAGCTAAACGCGCTCAGTAGATAACCACAAACAGATTTACGTAATTAACCATTGATTTCCAATTTATATGAAATGCAGTAAATAAAGAATGACGATACGATAAAAGAAACAATGTAAAAGATATCTTGCAAAGTCAAGAAATATAATAATTTACCAAGTAATGAACAAGTAAAGTAACAGTAGAGAATTTGGCCAGCAAGTATGTTACACATGTAGCCAAGTAAATACGCACGAGTCAAGTAACAAGAGTTTGTCATAGACGTAACATGTCAAGTCAAGTATTCGGGTGCAATGCCTCACCCTGTCATAAACATCCCAATGGGCTCAATATCTTTTCGGGTGCTCTCCCCAGGACTAGACCGGGCCCTTATGATGCGTTGGCATTTCATTTCAATTGGATCACCGATCCCCCGTCTAGACATAGTCAATTATGGCCAATATAATCAGATGAATTTCTGTCGGGTACAAGATGTAAAGGACGACACTCGCCTCCTTTGATTCAAGAGTATAACCACGATGAAAAACCCAAAACAAGGTAGTCGTACGGCAAACACCGGGCCGTACTCACATGAGTAACGAGTCACGGGGCCAAGAATGAACGGTTGACAGTAAGCCGTTCGAGAGAGAGAAGTAAGTTCCGAAGAACGAATATACGAACCATTCGGGTCGTATTTTAAGAAATACGGTTCAAGAGAATCCGTATTAAGCATAACGATAATATCTAATTATAAGATAATTTATGCAAAATAGTCACCGGGTTGCCAATAACAATTAAACCAACCAATTTCAGTTTAATGTCCTTTGATCAATTCCGGGCTCAAATATGACCGAAGATTATCCAAGGGTAATCGGTCAATTAATCAAGTTAAAACAATAGTCATGATGTAACCGTAATTTACCACGGTAAAAATGTAAAGTTTACCGGATGGAGTGTCCGGCTAATTTGTCAAAGACTTGCCATAAGTCGGCCAGTAATTTTCTGGTTTACAGTAATTTACAGAAATTACCTATGGTAAAGTTTAGCTATTTACCATACTTATTCAATTTATCCAAAGTTACATGTGAATTTCAATGATTTTCACTTTAAACAATTTATCAAAATAGATATTACAAATAACAGAAATTTACTCATGTCATTATCTGTTATTTATGTGGATTGTCAATTTTTACAAATTAACATTGTTAAATGGGTCAAATAGCAAAAAAATCAGTTTTCTGGAAGTTAAACGGATGACAGTGGGCCGTTAAACCTACTGGCTGTAAAACGGTTATCATTGGGCCGTTTTATACAAGGCGGGCGGTTCTAATTGGGCCGTTTGTATAAGTCGGGCGGGCAGTTCTGAACCGTCTAAGAGATAAAGCGGTCCGGTTGGAACCGTTAATCCCTGTAACACGGGAATAGCGAAACAGAAGCATAAATCCGGCGTTTTATGCATTTGAGTACGTAAATAAATGGAAAAGCATGGTTTCTACAAGCTAACATGATGCCCTTTCATTCCATTTATCAAATTCAAGGTTTGTGCCATGGTTACCTACCTTAACCGATGAAATAAGGAAAGATGAATGGGGAAGAAGATGAACAGTAGACTTGCAGAGCTTCTTCACAGCAGCAAGAACCCTTTTGTGTTTAAGAAATGTTTAAGGGGGCTTCCTCTACTTATAGGTTTGGAAGAGGAGTGTTTAATCTTCACACACGGTTTGGTCAGAGCCGCAAAATCCTTTGCATTGTTGACAACGTGTTTCTGCCAACCAAAACACGGTTTCACGTGTTTCTCAAGGTAAGGTTAGCCTAATCTAAGCCTAATCCAAAAGATTAAGGAATGGTTAACTAAGACCTCAATTTAATGTTACTAAATGATTTTTAATGAATTGGACCCAGAAGACAAAATTACTAATCAAGACATGCTCTTTCATAATATGATTTTTATGGAATTTTATCACGAGGTTTATTGTTAATCTCCCAATCTTAAGATTAAAATAATAATTTAACCCAATGTTCAACGGTTTAGTCAATAGAGAGAGTTTCTGATTTTTACCGATGAAACTTCAGAAGACAAAGTTGCTAAGAAAAATACCCTCTATCAGATGTGATTTTTACAGATTTTTCTAAGGTAGTTGTATTTTCGTATGAATAGTGTTTTTCGCGTTTTTAAGTCAGGCTTAAATCACTGATTAAGCCATGTAAATGATTTTATTAGGGTCAAGTACAGAAGACCAAAGTGTTTACCATGGTCTTTACTAATTGATTACCATTTTTTGGAATTTTTTTTATATGATAGTCAAAAATTTTACTATTTACTATTTACCACAGTCACTATTCAACATTTACTATTTACGAAATTTAATATTTGTACAGAAACTCGGCGTCTTACAGAAAGTTTCTCCAGGTCGTGGTATTCGAAGATTTGGCATTAAAGGAAAGCTAACTCCAAGGTTCATTGGCCCATTTGAAATTCTTGAAAGGGTCGGTGAAGTGGCTTATAGATTGGCATTACCTCCACAATTAGCAGGAGTTCATGACGTATTTCACGTCTCCATGCTGAAGAAGTATGTATACGATCCTGACCATATTATCACTTATGACAATATGGGGATTCAGAAGGATATGACATATGAGCAAACGCCAATAAAAATTCTGGATCGGGAAGTGCGTCAATTAAGGAATAAAGTTATTCCTATGGTCAATATCCAATGGAAGAAAATATGGCCATATGAAGCAACATGGGAAACAGAGAAATTTATGCGTAGAAGATTTCCAGAATTATTCGACTGTAAGTACACTCTGCATAATCCATGTATTGAATTTGGGGACCAAATTCTTCTAAGTGGGGGAGGGTGTAGTGCCCCAAAATTTATATAAATAATTTTTTTGAATTATAACATAATTTTCTAGAATTTATAAAGGCCTAAATAAATTTATAAATGGATTAGTAGAATTATAAGTCATTATAAGGCCCAATTAGGTTAAAATAGTTAACCTAGCCTATCTAATTATTATCCAAAAGGTTTAAGGACCAAGCTCATTAAGTTTGGCCCATATTCTAGAAGGTTATTTAGCTTATTCACGGATTTTAAGGATAAAGACTAATTATCTAAGATAATTATATGGATAAATGAATAAAAGAGTTTTATTTATTTGACACTCTATATACGTTGAATGTAACGGTCTATCGCGCGACCGTCACATGCTTGTAACGCATGGGTCTACGACCGTTACATTCTGTGAATTCCGCAAGTTGAAGAACTTATAAAAGATGGGAACTTGATGATCTTATCCACTAGGGATCAACTTGGGAAGAGTTATAACATTACTAAGGACTCTTAGAGATCAGGTTTTAGCATATTAAGGACTCTAGAATCGATCTAATCTTCAAACCCTAGCTAGACCCTATAAATAGGACATAGTTCTGAACTGCGCGACCCTTACTTTTGCTCGCATGTGTTGACACCCGTTTTATGACCAATAAGTCGGGTCATCTCCTTGTTTATTCTACATGATGCTCCGAGTAATTCACTCTTCATTGAGTCTCCTTGATTGATGTGAAGCCTATTTTCTTGGGTCTTTTTCCTTGATTGGATGTGACTTTTTGTAGCATTTCATTTGACTAAGGCTTAGCAAAACCTTCATTTCTTTTTTGAACTCCATTGATAATAACGGTCTGCTCCAGGAGCGTTGTTTCTTTATAACGAGTGGGTCCTGGGCCGTTACTCCTTGAAGAATCCTGAAGCTTAAGGTCTCGTTTCAAATCTGTATCCTTTGGCTTACACGTTGATAATAACGGTCTGTCGTGCAGTCGTTGTTTCATTTTGACGCCCCATGCCTTGGTCGTTGCTTTCTTCACAGAGTCCTATTGCTTTGACCTTCTCCCAGTTGATCTTATCTTTTAGGGATAAGATTGAAAGTAACGGACGATCCTTGGTGCGTTATTTCCAAGTGGCGGTTCTGTCGAGCAGCCGTTACTTCCTTTAGAGAGTCCTGGCAGTTCAGGCCTTTTCTCTGCTACACCGTGGTCGAGATAAGAACTTGGATTGACGATATCTCTTTCAAATCTGATCCTCAGGACCTTCTGTTTGATTCTATGGACTCTTGGTGATATTATCTTCAAGGATTTGCTAAGAGTTATCCCTTTCTCTTGTCGGATTATCCTCTACTCGACCTGAGGGTTTAAGGGTCTATAAATAGAACCCTTAACTTCATGGCCAAGAGGGGAGAAGATCTGGAGTTTGCGTCGAAGTGCTGCCGCATTCTAGAGCCACGTTTGATCAAGGAGAAGTGCTTCTCACGTTCGTTTGCTGCCTGGTGAAGGGAGTATTTGTTCCTTTGGTTCTAAAGTTCATAATTGCATATTGAGTTTCCATTCGATCTCCCTTTCATCATAAGCATTATTTCTCTCCTTTCTCCATGTTTTTCACTGGTTTTCATCATCTAAACATCCTCCTAATCTTTTAAAATGCCTAGAGGGGTTAAAAAACCAAAACTCCACGGTATTTCCCTCTCCTTTTGATGATATTTTGTTTATTGAAGAATTGATGCTATATTATTGAAAGGGCTAATTTGGGTTGTTTTGTTCTTGTCTTCCACTTCTTTGGCAGGTTTACAGGTTCACCAGTACGAGGCCCAAGTCTTCTAGCCAGCTGGAAGAGTTGGAGTTAAAAGGATCCACACTTTGCTACTGCAGGTATTACGACGGCCTTGTGCAGGCGCGTCAGAGTCTTCCAACGGTCTATCGAGTGACCGTCACTTTCAAGTGACGCACGGGGTTCTAGCCGTTACTTCTAGCTGACCTGCAGGTTCTCTTTGGTTTTCTCTCTCGTGGGCGGGTGCTTCATGCACCTATTTTGATGCGGGACGGGAGCACGGACACGACAAGCTCGCGATCGTCCCTTAACGAGGGAAGCGTCGGACGTGCGCGGTTGAGAAACTGGCAAGAGCTAGGGTGGTCGGCTCTCTCTTTCGTGCCCAGATCGGGTCACGGGACGGTAACGCTCTCTCTCGCAGTAGCGGTGATATAAATAGAAAGTGAGCTAATTACCCTATCATGCTCTCTAGCAGTAGCATAAACAAGCATATATGAACTTAAGCAAAATGCCAAGTAAGGGAGCGAATGCGATACCTCCACGCGCTCGGCGTGGGGAAGACGGACCCGGCCGAAAACTTGTACTCCCGGGAAGCTTAACACATAATAATTACAGCAATGGGAACATGCCCACTCCATACAGGGAGGTAAAGGGCTATACAAATGGGCCCGGGAGGACCGAATTCGGGTTGACGGGCAGCTTCGGGTGTTGATTCGGCTACACGCGTGTTCACGACCGTGGGGCCCACGTGTTGTCCGGAGGGGCCGTGTGGGACCCGGTGGTACCGCTTTAGTGGAGACACTTGGAGTAGCGCTCCACGGGCTGGCGGCACGCTGGTTCACCGGCCGAAGGCCGGGCGGCTCCGTTCGGCACCGGTCGGAAAAACCGATCAGAAATCTGCCGGTTCTGTATTTCAGCGCGCGCTCCGGCGAGAACGGACGTTGCGATCAGCACCGGTGTCGGAATGCAACGAGATCAGAGCCGTTGGAAAGCTGCTTCGAAGTACTAAAATCTAGTGGCCTTCAGAAAAATTCACCAGATTTGTACTTTTTGTTGGCGAATTTTATATGCTGCTGTTGTACAGTAACTGAAGACTCAGATCTGCAGAAAACTTTCATGTTGATTGCCTTTGACCGTGAAGTACATGTCTGAATTTGAAGATGTGCTCTTCAGCAAGGTTGTAGGAAATCGAACAAGGAAACCAGGACTATTTTTGGATCTGGATTTGGAGGTGTTGGTGATTTTTTATGATTTTGGAAGTGGAGGGTGGTCGGATCTAGGATCTGACTAAAAACACTGTATCAGAGGAAGAACACGAATTTCTAAAAATAGATAGAGGGCTGATAAAAAATTAAGAACATTTGTGGAGGTAGGGGGTGATAGACAGAACTCGCAGTAAAATTGGGAGGGTTTGGACAAATCAAAAAGATGGTCGGAGGGGGAGAACTCAGAGGTTCTATCACTGTAGACAGAAACCTGGCAGATCTGGGATGACAGGTTGGACGAAAATGTAAAAATACTAAAAGATGGAATTTTGGCGTGAAAATTTAGGAGGGTCTTGGGATAAAAGGGATGAACACACCATAAAAATTCAGATCGATCCAAGCTCGTGGCTGAGACAGACAATTCATGGAAGCTGCTGTGGTTGGACGAAGATAGAACTACAGAGGCGGCTCGATGGCGGCACGAACGGCGGCGGCGGCGGCACGGACGATCACCGGAGGTTGAGAGGGGATGATAGAAGGTAGAAACACTCTAGATCTGGGGTTGGGGAGGGAAGAACAGCATGGGAGGAGAGAGGGGCGCACCAAGCTCCTTGCTTACACACAAAAATTCTGATTTTTCATTACTTTTCTCATAAAAATACAAGCTTATATATGTTTTACATCAAATGCAATGTGGACCCTTGGATCTAGGGAGGGGGATTGAAGGGCTAGGATTGCATGCCACAAACACAAAAAAAAAGAATATAATATGCAAGGGGGGGTGCGCCCTATTGACCAAGGGGTAGAAGTTGAATGGGTGGTTGAATGGTAGGTGGCCTACCTTGGACAAAATGGGCCACTTGTCTACCCATGTGGCATATGACTAGTCCAACCTTCTAGATGTCCACCTAGGATGGTTGACTAGCCCCACAAGATGACATGGACCAATGGGAAAGGGCTGAGGGCCCCCTTGCTGAACCTATTGACAAATTACATAGAAACCCACACAATCTACGGGAGTGGCGCATTGGCCGATAAAGCCGTACAATTGCGTGTATACTTTCCCGTGGATATAAAAATAAACTAAAGGATATAAATGCAATATGAAAAGGTACTTGCTCGGTGTCGATTCCCATCATATTTCCTAGGTATTTTTCAAGTCTTTGACTTGTTTTACTTTGGTGGAGATCACAATTTTCCTTGGTATTGGGCGTTAGCTTTCTCCTTTATTGCATATCTTTTATTTCCTTGCTTGTTCCACCCCTTGTGGTGTGTTTCCATTTACTCTTTGCTCCACGCCCCGGCGTGTGTTTTCCTTTTCCTTAGCTTAGTTTGATTGAGATAGCATGCCCATGCTAGAGCTAGCTTTGATTGCCTAGGTTCATGATCACATGTGCATATGTTAAGAGCAGATCTTTGATTATTTGCTTGTCATCTTGCTACATATCATCACACAAGACCCCCCAAGAAAAAGAAGATAGATAAGCAAAGTAAAATCAACAGATAATTTTTTGGCGATCACGGTAGGATTGCTTGTGCCAATCGTGCTTTTGATTCCTGTTAAACCTGCCATCATCTCTTGTGTTGTCCCCTCCCGTTTTCCCCTTATTTCCTGTTAATCCTGTTTCTCTGAGTGCTCTGACGGCCCTGTGTCCCTGCGTTACAGTCCTCTGACGCAGGGGCATTAGACCGCCACATCTGTTCTGCTGAGAGCTTTCACGATTTTTCCTGTTACTTCTGGTTGATTTTGGTTTTCTGGCTCATTTGACGGTCCTAGCTCCCTGCGTTATATTATTTCTGGCGGTCTGGCATTCGACCGTTATTTTCTTCTGACGCAGGGTTCCTAGACCGTTATACTCCAGACAGGTACGCCCCCAGGTGCATTTATTTCCGCAGTTTCTGCTGTGACTTTTTTGCTTGGGTGATACTGGACTTCCTCCTTACTTTGTTTCATATCTCCATATCATTGTGTGCATCATTGATTGCTAGATTTTAGGCTAGACTTTGCATGCACTCCGGTGCACGTAGGACCGTTCATCTTTTCATATCCTAGATTGCATTTTTCTACCTTGGTGTGCAGACCTCTCGTCTCCATATTCCTTGGGGCCGACTAAGAAATCACACCAGGGACCTCCATAAGTCCCCGCGAGCCGTGGATTCCCACACGGACGCCGGGCTGGTTGTACCTTTCCCACCCCGTGTCTAGGGTTGCATAAGTGAGGAGTGATTACACTTAGAGTCAAACCAAGTCCCATACCCATCTCCTGTTAGGAACCCATTATTGAGAGCACATTTCAATCAATTCACTAAAGTTCCAAAGGAGAAATCACAAGAATTGTGTTGCATCATCTTAAAACAACTTGGTTGACTTTGAGTGTCTTCACCTTTTATCACTTACATCTTTTTCTAAAAACATTCGAGTTTGGTTACTTATTGCATGATTGTTTGTGTTGTTTGTTTGCATTTTGTCAACGTTGTCCGTTGCATGTGGAGTTTTTTTCGTCCGTCCGACTCATCTCCTCAAGTGAATTTCTTCTTCAAGTCCTACTCCAATCCTCTTTTCGAGTCTACCATGGCATCCTTTAATCCTCCCCATTCCCAAGAGGACTCCCTTCCTCAAGGGCTTCTTGAAAACCCTCCCAGGGTTACCTCCTTTTCTTCTGGAGAGGGGACTGCCCCCCTTCTATCCTCCACTTCCATGGAAGGTGGTCAAGCCACCCCTTCTTTCTCCACTCCTTCCGCGGGCTCCGTCCTTCAGATGATGGCCCAACTGGATCCGGCCCAACTCCAAGCTCTTTATCAGGCCATGCAAGGGTCCAACGCATCTCCTTATACCATCATCCAAAATCAATCCAATCCTTCCATTGTTGGGCTTCCCATTCAGCCCACTCCAATTGATCTCACCCCGATCCAACCACGGACCATCACTTTCGCGGGCATGGAAACGGGCCAGTCTTCCAATTCGGCCCAACAATCCTTCGATAAGGGAAAGTCGCACATCCCCTCTTTTGTTCAAATGGATCATCACATATCTACTCTGGTAGCTTCGCAAGTTCTCATGGGCCCTTCCGATTTCTTGCACCCTCGGCAAGGGGTGGCTCAAGCCCATTCTAATCTGGGCCAATCTCAGGCCCAATATCCTTCTTATGGCCCCCCCATCTCTACTGTTTATCCCTCCACTCCTGCTCACGGGCTTCCACCTTCTATCGTAATCGTTCCATCTGCTCCTCAAATTCAATCAGCGTCCTTCACTACCCCTGCTCCCTCCCGAGAGCAGGACTTGCTTGACAAATGGGCCGCCATGCAGCAATAACTCGATTTCCTCCAGAAGCGGGTTGGCCCGCAATCTTTGGCAGATGTTCCTATCCCGAGCTTCCAGAATATTCGGTTCCCCCCACAATCAGAACTCCCTAACTACCGCAAGTACGATGGGAACGGTAATCCCTTCATTCATGTGAGGGATTTTCTATACGAGTCGGCGCAGTTCCAATATGATGATCGCCTTATGGCATACTTATTCCGCCGATCTTTGGATGGTGTTGCTCTGGAGTGGTTCTACTCTTTGCCGCTAGAAGAAGCTGAAAGTTTCAAGGTAGTAAAGGACAAATTTATCCAGCGGTTCCAAGACAGGGTCGGCCCGGAATACTCATTTACAGATCTAGTAGCCGAGATAATGAAGCCAGATGAGGAGTTCGTCACTTATGCAGACAGGTGGAGACAGATGGCTGCTAGAGTGCCTGGCCACATTCCGGAGGAAGAGAAGGTCAAGCTGCTCATTTCAAATGCTACCCCGACCTTCAGGAACATCCTGGCGATGAATGATATAGCTAACATGCAACAACTCTACAGCCGGGTGTGCTTCATACAAACCCAGTTCAAGGATTCTCCCATACACGCCCTATTTGAAAACCAAAAGCCCAAATATCACAAGAAACCACAAGGGCCGGTTACCGAGGGGGTCCAGACAAACGAACAGGTACAAGCCGTTGCCTTTCCATTCCAAGCCGCACCATTCCGCTTCCCCCAAAACCCACACACTCCACAAAATCCCGCCTCACAGAACTTTCAAGCTGCTCCACAAAACCCTCCGCCCGCCTTCACCATTCCATAAAACACCTTCATCACTCCGCAGCAACAACCACCACCTCCGCAATTCCATAATGTCCCTCCACCCAACGGCTATAACAACAATCCGAACAACAAGCGCCCGGCTCCCAAGAGGGCACAATATCCTCCACTGCCAGAGACCCTCACAGATATCTTCTCGGCTCTTATGTCGGTGAATGCAATTCAACTTCCTCCGGAACGGTCTAACTGGAACCCAGCCGTTGATCAGACGAAATATTGCATGTTCCATAGGCAGCCAAGCCACACTATCGAAGGATGTTATCAGTTCCGGGATCTGGTATACGATCTCCATGAGGGACAGAGAATCGATTGGGCTGTGATGCATCAGGCCATTGTTGAAATCAAGGAGAAAAGAGGGCAGCAGCCGAGGCAGCAAGCACAGCAGCAACAAGCACCACAGCCACAGTAGCCACTACCACAACAGTAACTACAACAGGCTCAGGATCTGGGGATCCATCAAAATCCGATGCCAAATCATCCGCCTGCTCTACAGCAACCTCAGCCGCCTGCACCAGCTCAAGTGAACGTAGTTCAACCCCCGACCCCTAGTGCCGAGTGGTCTTTTGATGACGATGGTGCCACACCGCAAGTCATGGCCCTCCACCACAACCACCGCAATACTCTTACCCCCTCCTTCGTCCTTCCTTCACACCCAATATCCGCTCCACTGGTCCTCCCGTTTACGCCCACTCCAACAAATTTAATACCACCCACCACTCCGTCATACCCTTCGCCATTTACCTCTGCCACCCTCATCACGCCATCACCTAACCTATCACCTGTCTTGACACCTCCACCAACACTCCCTCCATCCGTACCACCCACCATCACCATCCCGCCTTCCATCAATCCTTCACCCATCATCCACTCATCACCACTCACCACCATCACTAACCTTACACCCCACCAAATCATCTCCCCCACACAGCCTACACCGCTCATCCACCCCGCAGGGCCCATCATACTATCCACCGATGCCGCGGCCG
This sequence comes from Amorphophallus konjac, assembly GCA_022559845.1. Classification (NCBI taxonomy): domain Eukaryota; kingdom Viridiplantae; phylum Streptophyta; class Magnoliopsida; order Alismatales; family Araceae; genus Amorphophallus; species Amorphophallus konjac. The sequence goes on from CM040119.1 coordinate 88,503,504, forward strand.
CTACAAGTTGCGCCTTAAGAAGCGGGCATATGTTCCATCGGAATCACCCTACCAATTCCAACCCCCAGTCCTCTCAGCCAACAGTCGAGCAGGCAGAAACTGAACCTCTGCCGGGTACTCAATATGACTTGCTGCATCATCTGGATCGAGTGCCCGCTAAAATATCTGTGCTGGAGCTGATCAAAAGATCTACCCTTCATCAGGATGCATTGAGAGATTTCTTACATAAGGTAATGGTCAGTGAAGATATGGCAGTTGACAGCTTACCAACAGCCCTAGCAACTATTTCCAAAGGGCCAGCAATCACACTTTCAGAATCCGAGCTAGCGCTTCCGGAAGCTCGGCAAATGACGCTCTGCATAACAATCACTCTGAACGAAGTCAGCATTGAAGCAGCACTAGTTGACACAGGGGCTTCAATCAATGTGTGCCCACTCAGCACTCTACGAGCTTGCAACATATCCAAAGAGTTATTACGACCTACCCCGACCACTATAGCCGCATATGACAATTCAAGGCGAGCATGTCACGGGGTGGTCACTATCCAAGCAGAGCTCGGACCCCTTACAATGGCCGTAGAATTCTATGTACTAGACATCGACCCTATGTTCAAGGCTATCTTGGGTCGTCCATGGCTGGATACGCTCGGTGCCGTGCCCTCCACCGCACATCAGTGCGTCAAATTCCCTTTCCAAGGGAGGGTCGTCAAGGTCAAAAGCCTATCTACAGTGCAATCGGTTAAGGCCATTTCAGAACAGATTCTTCCTACACTTTGGCCAAGCAGCCGACCCGTCATATCAGTGCTAGATTTAAACTTTCCATGGGCTTATACGCCTCCTAGGCCCATCACTACTCCAGTTAACATCAAGATGAAGCCTCAGATCTGAGACCCCAAAGGCTGGAACATTATACTGAAACTGGGCTACCAACCGGGTAGAGGCCTCGGTGCACAATTACAAGGAATGACCAAGCCCATACCCAAGGGAAGAAAGATGGGCATGAGAGGTCTTGGCTACAAAGAGACCGCATTATCTGTGATGGGTGATTCTGGGCCACTCACCTGGGACTACCGCCAGCACTTTGTCCGAGGGCCTCTCCAGCCCGACACATTGGCTCTGCAGCCAGCTCCGTTAGGGAGAAATACAGTATGTCTGATTGCCAGTCCTCCGCCGGCACTAAAAAGGCCAGAACATGATATGCTTGATTATGGTCAAACCCTTCAGAGATTGTTTCATGAAGAAGACTGCCAAAAGAAGCAAGAGGTTCGGCTCATGCAATGGAGACCGAAGAAGCGGCCAGATGATGATCCATGGGAGGAGGGGAGCTCACCGATTGTCTTTTCTTGGTCTCCCTCCCGCTTTCAATCTCTCCTCCAGCAATGGGAGTTCTTATCCCGTCTTCCTCCTATCATGGTAAACCCATCCTTCGTTGATCCGCCCGAGATTCTATTCGTTCCTTGCGCTTGCGGGCACTGCCCGCCCATTGATTTTTCCACTCTATTCACTCCTCCTCCTCCCAACGCCCAACTCCACGAGATGTAGTTCTCATCTTCCGATCCCTTCTTTGACTGCATCTTCCCTGAGCTATTCCCTATGCAGCTCCCGCCTCCTCCATCTTGCTGTATTCTCTTCTGATTTCCATAAAAAACGTCAAATTCAAAATGGAGATTTCAGTGGAAGATTATGCTACCCTATCTCCATCCTCATCCCAGGGGCACGAGTCCCCTGCTCCTTCCCTTCCACTAGGTCTCCTTTCTCCTAGGTTAGGGTTAGGGTCTCTCGAGTCTAGGGAAGTAGAATTAGTTAGGTCTAAAGAAGTAGGGTCTTGTTCAGGGTCATCCAACCCTTCCTCCTCTGAGCCGGGCCCGCTTGCGCGTCCTCCCAAATCTGTTCCTGATAGGTTCTTGCAAGACCTAGCTCAGCGCTGTCATGCCCTTTTAAAATGTCCGGAATTTGTTGCTACGGCAATTGCGATTGAGGATGAAGAAGAAATAGAAGGGGCATGGGGCGATGACGGACTCGGCGTCTATGAAATCCTGGGTGAAAAAGATCCGATTAATGAGGACAGCGACGTAGATGACACTGCCGATTTGTATGCACAAGGAGTTAAGAGATTCAATGAGCCGTCGACGGCAGTGGACGAACCTACGAAAGAAATCAACTTGGGAACTGAAGAAGACCCAAGGCCCATCATTGTTGCCGCTAATCTCCCTCCTCAAGTAGAAGAAGATTTAATCAAAGTTCTAAGGAGTATAGCGATTCCTTCGCCTGGTCTTACGAGGACATGCCGGGTCTTGACCCCTCCTTAGTGGAACACCGGCTCGTGCTTAAACCGGGGGCAACACCTGTCAAACAACGGTCAAGAAGATTTCACCCCCACATGGCCTTGAAGATCAAGGAAGAGGTCGACAAGTTATACAAGGCCAGATTCATCAGAGTTGTTTTATATCCTCAGTAGGTGGCAAACATAGTCCCTGTTATCAAGAAGGATGGAAAAGTGCATATTTGCATCGATTTCAGGGATCTTAATAAAGCATGTCCTAAAGATGATTTCCCGCTGCCTCATATAGACGTCCTGGTGGACAACACTGCCGGGTATGAAGCTCTGTCATTTATGGACGGGTACTCAGGCTACAATCAAATCCGTCTCGCTCCGGAAGATCAAGAGAAAACTTCCTTCACCATGCCCTGGGGCACGTACTGTTATGTGGTTATGCCATTTGGTCTGAAGAACGTAGGTGCCACCTATCAAAGGGCAATGATGGCCATCTTCCACGACATGATGCACATCTATATGGAAGCTTACGTGGATGATATCCTGGTGAAGTCAAGAACCAAGGAGGAACACCCCTCTATCCTGGCTAAGGTGCTGTAGAGAGCCAGGGAGTACAAGCTCAAGATGAATCCGAAGAAGTGTGTGTTCGGTGTCTCCTCAGGGAAATTGCTAGGTTTCATAGTGAGCAAACGGGGGATCCAGATTGATCCTAACATAGCACAGGCCGTCATGGACATGCCTCCACCGAAGAACATTACGGAACTTCGAGGATTGATTGGTCGATTGCAATTCATCAGAAGATTCATATCCCAGTATTCTCAAAGGTGCCGTCCGTTTTATGAATTACTTAAGGCGGGGGTCAAGTTCGAATGGAATCAAGATTGTCTGAAGGCCTATGAGGACCTTAAGGAATATCTATCCAATCCCCCGGTTCTGTAACCTCCTGTCCCTGGGAAACCCCTAATCCTATACATCTCGGTTATTGAGGACTCCCTAGGGGCGGTCTTAGCACAAGTGGACGATGAAGGGAAAGTGCGGGCTGCATACTATCTCTCTCGGTTGTTTAATCCAGCTGAATCCAAGTACACCGCTATGGAAAAGACTTGTGCCGCCTTAGTGTGGGTAGCTCAGAAGCTGAAACATTACTTTCTTGCCCACCCAGTTAGGTTGATCTCTAGAATGGACCCGATCCGTTATCTCTTAGAAAAGCATGTCCTTTCTAGTAGGTTAGCTAGCTGGCAGAGCTTCCTCTCTCAGTTCGACATCACCTTTGTTGTTCAGAAGGCAGTCAAAGGATATGCCATTGCTGAGCATCTTGCCCATCTCCCCATCCCTTACACCGATTCCATTCAGGACGATTTCCCTGATGAGCATCTTTCTGTTATCTCTCATCACCCCTTCTGGTCTCTGCACTTCGATGGTGCACTCAACTCTCAAGGCTGAGGGATCGGTGCTGTTTTGCTTACTCCGGAGGGAGTGACCATTCCCTTCTCTTATCAACTTCGATTTCCTGCTACCAACAACATCACTGAGTATGAGGCTCTCCTGGTCGGGTTGAAGCACGCCTACCTCCTAGGCGCGCGTTATTTAAACATCATAGGAGATTCTCAGCTCGTCCTACGGCAAGTTCTGTCCACTTACTGTACTCGTGACCCTAAGCTCAAGCCTTATCAAGATCTGGTCACGCTCCTTGCCAGGCAATTCCGTAAGCTGATCTATATCCATACTCCCCGTTCTCAGAACATTCTAGCTGATGCTCTGGCATCCCTTACTTCTTCCCTATCTTTCCCTCTCAGTCGGAGCACTGAGACTATCGTCGTTCAGAGATTGGACGCACCCTCTCTTCAGGACCCTTGGTTCGTCAATCTTAGGAGATCTATAGAGGCAAGAGCTGAGAAGGAAGACCTCAAAGAAGTATCTTTAACAGAACTAGAAGAGATCCTGGACGAGGAAGAGTTGCCTTGGTATCATGAAATCGAGTTGTTTTGTAAGGAGGGATTGTTCCCAGAAGGGGCAACTGCTGAGCAACGTAAGTCAATCAGAAGAGCCGCCGCAAGGTATACTATTGTCGCGGGAGAACTGTACAGGCGCGCTACTAATGGGATGCTCATGAGATGCTTAGATGATGTTGAAGCTTGGAAGGTGGCCGAAGCAGCCCATTCTAGTGAGTGTGGGGGTCATGTCAATGGCCAGGCTCTAGCGAAGAAGATCCTGAGGCAGGGCTACTATTGGCCCACTCGAGAGGAAGATTGCTCCCTCTATGTCCGGAGGTGTCTTAAGTGCCAACTCCACGCTGATAAAATTCATTCTCCAGCTTCGCCTCTCCATCCTATGACCGCTCCTTGGCCATTCTCTATGTGGGCCTTTGACGTTGTCGGCCCACTCGGTGATCCTAACTCCCAGATCAAGCAGAAATCCTTTATCCTTACCGCCACTAAGTACTTCACCAAGTGGGCTGAAGCCGAGGCGTACGCAGAGATCAAAGCTACAATGGTGTGCCGCTTTATTATGAAGAATATCATCTCACGGTTCGGAGTGCCAAGCAGCATCATCACCGACAACGGACCCCAGTTCGTTTCCCAAGAGCTCAAGGACCTATGTAAGAAATTCAATATTGCATTGCATCATTCATCTCCATATTATCCTCAAGGCAACGGCCAAGCCGAGGCCACTAATAAAACCCTTCTTAAAATCATCAAGAAAACATGTGAAGCTCATAAGTTCTCTGATTGGCCAGAAAGATTAGTGGAAGCTCTGTGGGCTTACCGCACCTCCGTCCGTACCCCTACGGGACAAACTCCCTATTTTCTACCTATGGGATGGAGGCGGTGCTCCCATATGAGATCCTGATCCCTTCCCTTAGAGTACAGCTTGATAAGGAACTTAATCTCGATGAACGTCGAGAGGCGTTGCTGGTTCAGTTGGAACTCTTAGATGAGAAGAGGATGAATGCGGCCGATCATGTATCCGTTTATCAAAAGAGGGTTTCGCGTTATTTTCAAAAGAAGGTAATCGAACATAAGTTTCAAAAAGGTGATATGGTTTTGAAACGAAAATTCATTCGGTCTGCAGGTCCTAGGTCTAAATTACAACCTAATTGGGAAGGGCCGTTTGTCGTAAAAGAAGCTTATCCAGGAAATGCTTATCGTTTAGTAAATGCGGAAGGTGAGGAGCTCTCTCACCCGTGGAATGGGTTGTATCTTAAGCGTTTCTTTCCTTTGAGTCTAACCATGTGCTACCCCGGCGGCAAGATGTTCCTCCTGTCACTAAAGGAGTCCCGAGTGAGGCAATCACACACTACACGACATCCCTGGTCAGGTTTTCCAACGTTGAGAAAGGACAACGTTTCTCCTTGGCCATGCTTTGGGGGAAAGTCAAGGTCCCTATCCGTTTCTTCCCTCAGCTAAAACAAGGGGCAAGAGGTGAATAAAGAGGCGATAATCGATCCAAACACCCTCACGAGAGGAGGTCTCAAATAGGGGCAGTCCGTTATGACCTGACGCCACAAAAAAGCAAAAGAGACATCGAAGGGGCAATCTTTATGACAAAATCAAAAGCATCACCTCAAAGTCGATATAGTATGAATTATGAATTCCAAAGATCCAGAAAGGTAAAGCAAGAAAAGCTAGGCATGACAAGAGTGGCAGTACAGTTCCCCGCGGGACGTTATGAGCCCGGTCGCATGCATGCCTAGGATGTATTAAGGTTCGATGACGGACACAAAGCCCCGGCACAACAGACCAAGTCTCTAATGGGTTGTACGGAAAGGAAATCAAGTCTTAAAAACTTCTATATTTGGCCTAAAGCTTACCCCCCCGTATTCTATTTTTCTTTTAGGACCAAGATTAATACCCTGGGCATGGCCCTGGCAGAAACACCATCATGACAATTGGACCTTGTCCAGGGGTCGTCACCTTCTCTCACACCCACCCCCCGGGCTCAATATCAACAAGGAAGGGCTCACGCTGCTGGGGAAGCACTAGTTTTCCAAAATCCAAAAAAATTAAATATTTTCAAAATCCAAACAAATTTAATATTTTCCAAAATCCAAAATCAAACAAAAAAAATCACATATTTCAAAACCCAAAACTCACAAAAATTCAGATATTTTCCAAAATCCAAAAAAATACCATCATGTGCATCGCATGCATCGCATTAGTTCTATTATGTTTTTCCCGCCTATTTAATAAGGCTCCACCCCTTGACTAAATATCAAGAAACGATCATTATTTAACTTACTTCAAGGCAAGGGGTTGAGTCTAAGAACAGATCTAACTTGTTTCATGTTTTAAATGTGCGCAGAACACAGGATCAAGATCAAAGTGAGAAGCTCACAATTATGCAGATTCAAAGGCTGTAACGCGTCATCACCAGACCGCTACAGTCATCTAACAGTCATATCCCTACCGTCACTCCTCTTCTTGCATAAGCTTTCTTTCTTTCAGTAGCCATCATTCTAACGGCCAAGGTTAGGACCGTTACTGACTCTAACGGCCTGAGTTTTGACCATTACATCCCTCAGAGAACAGGGTTCTTCGTGCTTCCACTCTGACGGCCTATCGTCAGGCCGTCGTTTCTTTGTAGCGGCCCACTGCCCACCCGTTACATCCTCTAGAGGCTCTGCCTGTTCACATCATTCTAGCCAATCAAACCACAATGCTCATGCTCATTCAACTAAGGCAATCTCATCTCATTCAAGCAAGCTTAATGAAACATGAATTCATAAAAATTCCAAACTCGGATTGTCAATTACAAACAATATCTCTCATGAACAAAAGGAAATCAAGGTACATTCAGTTTTTTTATCCGCGAGAGTGCGGATTCTTCTCAGCTCTTTCACGTAATCACGGCGTGCCTCATCGTTCTCTTCTACTTCTGCTTGCCACGGACGCACCTTGCTGATCTCCCACATGGTCAGCGCGTTCCGGATCGCCCTTTCATCCTCCTCGGTCCCCATCTTCCTAGGTAGAAGGGGAGGGTAGTGTGATAGTGCAGGAGCTTGGGTTCTTGGAAGTCCGATCTGAAGATGGCACCGGTGAGGGTTGTAGATCGCCATGGTGGTGTTCCCCACTAGCTGGAGGTCCAGGCCTTGACGCCGCGGTATTTTAAGAAGAGTGCTTCGAAGGATTCTTGGTCGCATGATGAACTTATCTATTGGCAAAGTGTTGAAGAAGAGGCGCCATTCATCCCGCGTTTTCTTATCCGCCGTCTTACATTCAACCTGTGGAGAGTATCCAAATGCCCCTCCAATGAAGAAGAGAGGGTGGCTCCCGAAGATTCGGCTAGTTGAAGTTAGGTCCTCCTTGTATTGGAATTTGACTCTTACTCACATCCAGCACTCAAGGAGTATCATAGAGCCGAACAGAAGTCCTCCTAGGCAAGCCGAGCTGAGTCCTTCATAAAGGTATGAAAGGATCGCTTGAGAGATGGACATTCCCCGCCACAACCCACTAATAATGTTGAGATTTTGGGTGTCTAGAAGGTGGTCGGTCGTAGTGAAAAGGAAGACTCCGCATAGGCAAACCGCCACCGCCTTGGCTATTGCTTCGTGTCTCTCCCACTTATTTTTACAATGAGACACTATCCACTGGGCCAAGGGTATCAAATGAATATGGTGTGGGCTGATCATGGTCCTCACATCCTTTAGATTATGGATGAAATCACTCAAGATTGAGGACGGGTCAATAGGCTCTATTGTATAGCAAACCCGATCTTCATCCCCCGCCTTAGTCTTAGGGAAGGCTAGGTAGGTCTCTACCTCTTCTAATAGGACTGTTGCTTCGAAGAAAGGGAAGATGAAAGTATGAGTATGTGGATGCCATAGTTCTACAAGAGCTGAAATACTTGGTCAATCTAAGGATAATTTCTGGAAAATTTTGCCTAAAACCAAGAGTGGTTGAAGGTGCCAAGCTTTAAGGATGGATGTGACTTCTATAAAGAGTACTTTTACCATGGGAGCCACCCACTTCAGATTAGAGTAGCATCTTGGATCAGGAAGAGGCTTGAAGAAAGAAGGAGAAGAAGAAGTCATAAAGAGAATTAAAGTGCAGACTTTTCTGAACTTGGATGTGTTGTTGAGGAACTTACCACCCTTTGAATATTGGAGCTTAAGTGCTTTGGAATTGACGTCAACCGTTGGAGCTCTCCATGTTCTTTTCTGGCAGCTTTAGGTCCGGTGTAGACCTTCTCCTCCATAGCCATCACCTCGAAGCTTCTCTTCATCTTCATTTCTTCCCTTAGGAGAGGTTCTTCAGCCCTAGAGCAGAGGTTTTTAGCAAAGCTACGATTTTTGGTTGAGTTTCCAAGTTTTAAAGGCTTGATTTTGGCTTAGAAAGGATAAGACTTGAGTTGGAAGGCTTTATCTTCAATCTAGATAGGTTCTAGTGGGAGATTAAGTGGATAAATCTCGGGTTTAGGCTCTCACGTTTCAATCCGTCTCGGAACACAACTCAGTCTCTAACGGTATATCGTGGGGCCGTCATTTGTCTCTAACGCGCCATCCTTAGGCCGTCGCATTTCCTGTGGGTTTGATTTGGCCCGACCCTGTTCTGTGAAGCTTAACGGTCTAGTCTTTGGCCGTCATTATCTTGTAACGCGTGGACCATGATCCGTTACACTCTCGGTCGTTCAGATGTTGGCTTTTGGGTTCAACATTTTCCCGACGGTCTTGGATATGGCCGTTATTTCACCCCGACGCGTCTCCCGTGGGCCGTCGCATTTCCTGCTAGTTGCCCTGACAACCCATCATTCTGCCATGATCGACGGTCTAGCATTGGTCGTTATTCCCTCTGACGCACCAGAGGTGGGCCGTCGCTTTTCCTGCAGCTCAGATTACAAATTTGGCCACTGTTGTGTATAACGCCCTTCAGCCAGTGCGTTATTTGATTATGACGGTCTGACCCTGGACCGTTACTTTCTCTGCTGCTGAATTCAGGCAATTTCTTCCTGCCCTTGTGTTAGACTTGGCGGTCTTTCACACATTCTACAACTCATTCATCATCCACGCATTCTCATACATACTCCTTTTTTTTCCGCATACATGCATTCGTACATTCACACACATCTCTCGCACTCAAATCATCTGAATCGATCATTCATTTCTGCATTCACATTCAAACCTGCCAAACCATTCGTTCACTCATTCATTCCTGCATTTTTATTCATTCACACTCATGAAACAAAGCAAAAATGCCAAAAAATAATTTCATTTTTCTATATATATAGTCATGTACAAAAATAAAAAAGAAATGCATCATTCGGCCGCCACGTTCGCCGAGCCGCCCTCCTCATCTCCACCCTCTAGCTTCCTTGCTGGTGGTGCTATGGACGCACTCTCCTCCTACTGTCCTCTCTCCACCCTCTCATTCCTCCGCTGGCCGGAGGAACTCACAAGGAAATCAGCCACCATCCCGCTCCGAGTGATGCTCCTCTGTGCTCCGCTCTGCGAAACACTCCGCTCAGGTCCTCGGCCTATCATCCGAACAGTCCTCTCGAGGGTCCGCAGCGCGATCTTCATATCGTAAGCCTGGCACCGAGCCTCGCGTGCCTCGGTCCGGTAGCGGTCTAAATCTACCGTCCCAACTCAGAGTCGCTCGATCTCGGCCTGTGACCGAGTCAGCTCCTCCCGGAGTCGCTGTGTCTCGGTCGTTGCTGCGGCTAGTTCTCTCGCCTGTAGGTTGCATTTTACATAGATAATCATAAAGTATTTAATTGGCATAATCATAAAGCATAAGCATTTTTTTGCATCTTACCCGCTCCGCGAGGGTGGCCTCCGCCTCCTTGGCCCGGGCAACCGCCCGAGCAAACTCAGCCTCCTACTCAGCCCTGCCTCCCATAGGCTGCGAGGAAGATGATGGGGCATCCGGTCCCGCTCGTTGGGCTCCCTCGGCCCGCTGCATTTAGAAATCACGGTTAGGTGTCGTGGTTAGTCAGCATTAGCATCATTTTTGCATTGCATAATCCTAATCATTTAAGTCTAAGTTTTAGAATCTTACCAGAAGCTCCAGGGCGGTCCGGTACTCGTCCCGCTGCTAGATGGTGGAGTGGAGTAGTCCCTCCAGCTCGGCTATCCGTCCCTCAGGGTCTAGCTACATTTAGAAAGCATGTAAGTCAGTGCATCTAGCTCGTTGCATTTTTGCATATAGAAAGGGTTTTTGAGTTTAGAATTTGCATACCGGTCGTCGGGTACCTCGGTACATCCGGTCGCCGTAGAATCGAGCGAAGGCCTTCAGATATGCCTCGTCGCTCTCATCTCGCTCCTTCACTGCTCGGCCCCACATGTTCCAGTCATGGACGTACTTCACCTTCCGAGCGCACCAATCCATGTTGCCACTAATGCCCCTTGCTGACTTGCCTGGGTGGTCATCACTGTGGCGTGGAAAGGTCACCTCGGGCTGGTGTAGTCCCCGAGTCCGCAGGATCAGCCTGTAGTGCAGAGGCTCGATGATGTGGATGCAGTGCAGCCAGATATCTCATCCCCGATATGATAAGGCCGCCTCCACCCACGGCTGTCCCGTGTAACCCTCGCTGCGGTACGGGGTCCTTCTCACCTGAAAGCATTTAGAAGCATTCAAGAGCATTCAGGAGCATTTAGAAGCATTTAGAAGCATTTAGAAGCATTTAGAAGCATTCAAGAGCATTCAGAAGCATTGGGGAGCATTTAGAAGCATTCAGGAGTATTTAAGAGCATTTAGAAGCATTTCGAAGCATTTAAAAGCATGTAGAAATCATTCAAGTTCTGGACTTACCGACGTGTGTGGGTAGGAGTCCAGGTCGTCCTGGATCGTCCGGGTCAATCTGATGATCGACCCTGTGTCCCTCTCTACCGTCCACCGTCTCGCAATCGGGATGTGGCCGAGGTGGAGTAGTGTACCTCTCCCGATGCCCGGAAGATACATGTAGCTCCAGATCTGCATTTTAGAAATCAAGTCAGTCAAATTGTATAATCATTTGCATAGCATTCTTTTGCATAATATAGAAAGCATTTAAATTGCATTTACCTGTAGAAAAGGTGAGAAGCCGCCCAGCATCGTCTGTCGGTCCGTCGTGCTGAGGGACTCGAACAGGAACGCTAGCACCGCCGCTCCCCAGGCGTATCTCCCAACTCTGTGCAAATTTTCTATCATCGGAAGCAGTCGGCAGCTGATGACGTCCGCTCGAGTCGCGAAGAGGAGCTTCCCGAATAGCAGCATCAGGAAGCGTCTGAGCACTCTGTCTCCCTCTGGTCCTGCCTCCGCCGCCACGCGAGGGCGCACCTGGTCTATCACTCTGCCCAGATGCTCCTCGGGTAGCTCTCCAACGGCGATCGCCACTCCTCTCAGCCCCAAGCTCTCCTGCAGTACTGATCTCGAGAGTTGAGATGAGGACTGTCCCGGCCTGATCAAATCCAACCCGAGCAGTTGCTGCGCCATCTCCCGGTAATCACCGTACGTCCATCCTGTCACTGCAGCTCCGTGGACTCTCAACCCGGTAATCCTCGCTATATCTTCTAGTGTGGGGATCATATGGCCCCACGGGAAGATGAACGCCCTGCTAATCGGGTCCCACCTCTCATGCATTGCGTACAGCAATGGTGTGTCCATCCGGATTACCTCGATGCTGAGCACCTCGGCGAATCCCATACTGGCTAGCCATTCTCTCTAGAAGTCGGGCAATGTCTGGTACACTGCCCGGATCTGCAGCCAGGAGATCCTTGATCTTCGCTTTCCCTACATGTCATTTAGATCATAAGTTAGTTGATTGCATCATAAAACATGGCATAAGCATTTTAAAATGAAAATCAAACAAAAATCTGAAATTGAAAAACCTTAAAAAATAGTCTAGGTCCCTGGTAGATATAACGGCCCTGGGGTAGGGCGTTGCTTGGCTCTGACGCACGCAGGGTGGCGCGTCAGGCGTGTGACGGTCGCTGGCAGGACCGTCACATTGTCTGCGTTTTGGCATTTTTTCTTTGCATTCCTGTGGTCTCCCACTTTGGCCAAATGGCCTATAATCAATCCTAATGGGTTCTTGGACCCATTTTCTACCCTCAAAACCCACATGCATACATAATAACAATTCAAAAAAATCAAAAATTGAAGGAGTTAGGGCGGGAGGACCTACCTCATGGTCCATGCCCCTTCTCCTCTTCTTTGCTGATTATTTGGGCTCTTCTTCACCCAATGGGGCTTCTCCTTGGTTCTCCACGGCCGTGGGAGCTTCATCTTCCTCCCTTGAATCTCTTCTCGCCGTTTGTTCTTCTTCCACCGGCGGGATTGCTTCTCGTTCGAGCCGGCGGTGGAACCGCCGTATTGCCTTCCTCTTTCCTCTTTCCCTCTTCTGTGGAGGCGACTGGGAACCCTCGTCGCCGGCCATGGTGGTGGTGGGGGTTGGAATCGCCGGAGTTTTTTGGGGCGTTTGGTTGCTTGGTGATTGAATGAAGGCCGTGACCGTTCGGTTTTATTTTTTTTTATTTTTTTTGAACGCTCAGGAAATGTGGCGGTCTATCGACCGACCGTTACACCATTCTGACGCATCTGGATTTGACCGTTACATGTGTTGGCCCTGTTTTATTGAAGAATGTGAACCGCCTGGTTTATGACGGACTGGGGGTGGTCTGTTACTTGGTATGACGCACGTACATGAGACCGTTACAAACTTGCAAGTTTCTTGATGAATTAAATGGTCTAATTGATGTCAAAATGGTTCCAGGTTCTGTCAAGATGTTCATTGATGATGTCTCTCGCACGTACAAATGGTTATGCCTTGATTCATGATCATATTTATTTTTGGCTAACCTATCTTTCATGAAGGAATTTATGAACGAAGTCACACTTGGCTGTCTGTCAGGCAGGTAAGTCAGGTATTGTATTTCGTTTCCTTATCCCTTAATGCATTACTATATGTTATCTATGACATATTATCTCGAGAACTGGCCGGTCATTCATGTGTTCTGGGATCTGATGTTCCCCTTAAACAAAAATGATGATGATCTGAGTTCACATGTTTAATCGTTGGATAAGCCGTTAGGTTGGAAAAGTTTGGGGACGATGGTTCTATCTTGCACGCCGTGGTTGCGGATGGTGTCCTGACCCTAATTTCTCCGGTCTAGCAATATTATTCTCGAGTATCTTGCTATTTTATTTTTCTTTTACATTCGCTTTGATGATTTCTTTTCCTTTAGCCCAGCATGCATCATGCGCATTCTTTGAGCATTCATGAAGCTTCATCTGTTCAAGGTATCTCAGTGATGGTGAATAGCTGTGTTCTTGATCTCGAACAAGGAGAATCATTCCACTCTGAATAAGAAGGTTTCTTTCGATCTGCTCACTTGATCTGGTGGGCTGAAGATTCCTGTCTGGAGTTTAGTCAGTTCCCTTTCCTTTCCGTTGCCTCCGGCGGCTAGCAGTGTTTCCATTCCTTAGTTGTTAGCTCCTCCAGACTTGCACTCTTTGGTTGACTATTTCTTTTTGATCAGTTCGAAGTTTTCCATAAATTCCTATCGCTTGCTGGTAAAGAACGGGTGTCGTTTACCTTAACGCCCTCTTCTTGATCTACTCCGCTTCACTTCTGCTTCATCTCCATGTTCCATTTCGCTTTCGCTTCACCTCCGCTCGTTCCCCTACAAACAAGACGTTAAGGAGGGGCATTTGTTGACACCCGTTTTATGACCAATAAGTCGGGTCATCTCCTTGTTCATTCTACATGATGCTCCGAGTAATTCACTCTTCATTGAGTCTCCTTGATTGATGTGGAGCCTATTTTCTTGGGTCTTTTTCCTTGATTGGATGTGGCTTTTTGTAGCATTTCATTTGACTAAGGCTTAGCAAAACCTTCATTTCTTTTTTGAACTCCATTGATAATAACGGTCTGCTCCAGGAGCGTTGTTTCTTTATAACGAGTGGGTCCTGGGCCGTTACTCCTTGAAGAATCCTGAAGCTTAAGGTCTCGTTTCAAATCTGTATCCTTTGTCTTACACGTTGATAAAAATGGTCTGTCGTGCAGCCGTTTTTTCATTTTGACGCCCCATGCCTTGGCCGTTGCTTTCTTCACAGAGTCCTATTGCTTTGACCTTCTCCCTGTTGATCTTATCTTTTAGGGATAAGATTGAAAGTAACGGACGATCCTTGGTGCATTATTTCCAAGTGGCGGTCTGTCGAGCAGCCGTTACTTCCTTCAGAGAGTCCTGGCAGTTCAGGCCTTTTCTCTGCTACTCCGTGGTCGAGATAAGAACTTGGATTGACGATATCTCTTTCAAATCTGATCCTCAGGACCTTCTGTTTGATTCTATGGACTCTTGGTGATATTATCTTCAAGGATTTGCTAAGAGTTATCCCTTTCTCTTGCCGGATTATCCTCTGCTCGACCTGAGGGTTTGAGGGTCTATAAATAGAACCCTTAACTTCATGGCCAAGAGGGGGGGAAGATCTGGAGTTTGCGTCGAAGTGCTACAGCATTCTAGAGCCACGTTTGATCAAGGAGAAGTGCTTCTCACGTTCGTTTGCTGCCTGGTGAAGGGAGTATTTGTTCCTTTGGTTCTAAAGTTCATAATTGCATATTGAGTTTCCATTCAATCTCCCTTTCATCATAAGCATTATTTCTCTCCTTTCTCCACGTTTTTCACTGGTTTTCATCATCTAAACATCCTCCTAATCTTTTAAAACGCCCAGACGGGTTAAAAAACCAAAACTCCCCGGTATTTCCCTCTCCTTGTGATGATATTTTGTTTATTGAAGAATTGATGCTATATTATTGAAAGGGCTAATTTGGGTTGTTTTGTTCTTGTCTTCCACTTCTTTGGCAGGTTTACAGGTTCACCAGTACGAGGCCCAAGTCTTCTAGCCGGCTGGAAGAGTTGGAGTTAAAAGGATCCACACTTTGCTACTACAGGTATTACGACGGCCTTGTGCAGGCGCGTCAGAGTCTTCCAACGGTCTATCGAGCGACCGTCACTTTCAAGTGACTCACGAGGTTCTGGCCGTTACTTCTAGCTGACCTGCAGGTTCTCTTTGGTTTTCTCTCCCGTGGGCGGGTGCTTCATCCACCTATTTCCAAGGTATTTTTCAAGTCTTTGGCTTGTTTTACTTTGGTGGCGATCATAATTTTCCTTGGTATTGGGCGTTAGCTTTCTCCTTCATTGCATATCTTTTATTTCCTTGCTTGTTCCACCCCTTGTGGTGTGTTTCCATTTACTCTTTGCTCCACGCCCCGGCGTGTGTTTTCCTTTTCCTTAGCTTAGTTTGATTGAGATAGCATGCCCATGCTAGAGCTAGCTTTGATTGCCTAGGTTCATGATCACATGTGCATAGGTTAAGAGCAGATCTTTGATTATTTGCTTGTCATCTTGCTACATATCATCACACAAGACCCCCCAAGAAAAAGAAGATAGATAAGCAAAGTAAAATCAACAGCATGGAATCAAGGTAAGGAGTCATAATCTCAGGTAAGTTCTTTAGAAGAATTTATTTACAATACTTTAGACTAACTACTCTCAAAATTTCACAACTTTAGGTCAAGAGGTCGAGGAGTTAGAGCCCAAGGAAGTTGCTAAATTATCATAGGAAGTACAAGGATCAAAGAGTAGCACCTAGCACCAAATTCGAAGTTTAAAGGTCTTAGAAGAGGTAGGTCATCTCATGAACGGTAAAAACATCTTGATAGGACTAAAAGTCCTCTGATTTGACTGAATTTCACGCATCATAGATCATCAATTTCATGTTTTCATAGTTCCATGCATTTCATACATCTCTTAGCCTTAAATAGAAATAAAAGAAGTTATCTTGTCTATTCACTGGAACCCATGCATATAGATAGCCTATACTTCGTTATCATGTCTAGAATAGACATGGTATTTGATTTAGACATGATGTGAGTTGATCTCTTAGGTTTCATATCATTTCCAGTCGGCACCATAGTAGGACCGTCACACTCAAGTAACGGCCATACGATGGACCGTCACAGTCCCTGATTGCCTATTGATTTCTCTGTTGACTCTGACGCATCTATGCAGGAGCATTACATTCTGTAACGGTTGTTCGATAGACCGTCACAATCCCTATGATGCACCTTGGCTAGACCATCAGGTGCCTGTGTACTATCAACTCAAGACAGATTGGAAACTTGCCAGATTTACTTATTATTATGCCTAGTTACCTAAGTGTTAACCTGATTGCGTGAGTTTGAGATTATTTAATCATTCATGATAGGTATTGCATGTTTCGGTATCTCACTATTACTTTAAGTTATATTAATTTCATGAGCCCAAACTCTATAGTTTTGTAATTAGAAACATGATTTTGAATGATGTATTGATAGAGCTTTTATCATGATTTCACATCGATATATATCTATATATATTCTTTCTCTATGAATAGAGTCATTTCTATAAGTACATGGCACATACTCCGGTATGTTGACCATTAGTTCACATTTTTTCACTATAGGAACATATTCTTGGACATGAGGACCTCTCTATTGGATATTCCTTCCAATGGACTAGGAAATCTTGTTTCAAGGCCTCCGTAATTCCTCGCGAGCCTGGGATTTCCACTAGGACACCGAGTTGGTTGTACTATTAAAGCCCATTAACTAGAATACACTATCGTTATTTTCTGGATCTAGTAATGTAACGGCCTTACATTGGACCGTCAGAATCACGTAACAGCCCATTGCATGACCGTCACATTTCTTTGAGTCTATTTTGATTGCTCTGGACTCTGATCATTGTAACGGTCCTCTACTAGAGCGTCACATGATGTAACGGCCCAGTAAATGACCGTCACAGTCCTTGTTCTGTTAACCCAAGTTTGACCAAAGGGTTGATTTTCTAAGGTTCTAGATGGACTAATGATAGTCTAGAACTTATCATATTGACCAAGAAACCCAATGCGATGAATGAAAGTTTAAGAATGTACCGTTATGCTGTCAATTTATTTTATGAGCATAACCTTGTTTAATGTCATTCTTGAATTCCTCATATTCAAATTGAAGCGTTCATACATTGATTTTCATTATTTGATATTGCTATATTCTTGGCCATACTTTATTATCATGCGTGGTAAGACCTTGATTTATATTTGAAGATGCGATCGAGCACTGATTATGTTCAAGGGCTCTACGCTAGTCCCCTTGACTGATTGTCGGAAACATACTATTTTATAAACTATGGGGTATGATACTACTGGCGTCGCATTGCGCTGGGAGTACTTTCTTTATAAATAAGTGAATTATCCACGGCTCGTGAAGTGAAAAATCACAACGCGATGCATCATGATCAAGTTCTTGTACATGACTTTCTTGCTCGATATTCCATATAAATTCATGAAGCACTTGCTCATAAGCATAATATGTTGGAGTGCTCATTATGTGGCTTGATAGTGCATTCTCGTTACATTCTTGTTCATGAAAAGGCCACTATCATGTTCTTGTTATATTCTTGATAAGTTCATTCTTGCTCACTCTATCTTACATGATTATCTCGTTACTATGGTTTAATCGCATGATCATCGCATTGCATGATTTTGCCTTATTTCTTTAGAGTAAAAATATTAATCACTTTAATAGTGCTTTCATGTTGATGCGAAGATACCTACTGGGCAAGTGAGCTTATTACCTATTTTCCAATATTTTTCAGGAGATGGAAGTAGTTCAGATTCAAATTCGGGCTATACTAGTGGCGGGTCCGGAAGTGAGTGAAAGTCTTGTAAAGCTACGAGCGAAGACTTAGGAAGTCTATAATGTTTAGATTGAGTCAATGTAATTTTCTTGTTTATTGAGTCTAGTAGAATGAAAGGTGATTATTGTAAAGGAATACTTTGATCATTTATGAAATAAAGTTGGAGTTTGATTAAATTTTGTGCAATTACATTTATGTGTGTGATTGTCTCGTGCTCTGGTCGTTCTTACTTGCAAGAGGCTTACCATGCCGGCTGTTCGTGTTTCTCGAGAGAGTCTTCCGCTATAATAAAGGCTCGGGGCGTGACACATTCGCCCATGTCAGAATGCCTCACATATGGTGGGTGTTGACTTGTGTATGATAGATACATACGACGTGAGAGAAGTGCAATTGACATACCTCCAGCGTATTAGGGCACCGAACAAGTCACCCATGCACAATTCTCCTTCGCTCATTGTTTGGAACCGCGCTTGAACTCCTGTGCTTGCCGGATGCTAGAGGTTGGATGGATGATCAGTTGTGTTTGCATATGCCCCTTGAGCCCCTAAGGGATTTTTATAGGGGAAGTTGAAGGGTCACAAGGGGTTTACGCGGACCAGCTAAGGGGGGTGAGTTGGTCCGCGTAAACCTAAGTGAATAGTGTCACTGGGTTACACGGGTTGAGAGAGGGGGAGGGGGTTTACGCGGACCAGCCAGGGGGCCCAGGCTGGTCCGCATAAACCCCCCTCGGATGGGGTTTATGGGGACCAGCCTAAGGGGCTGGGTTGGTCCACGTAAACCCCCCCCAAACGGTTTAGGCGGACTAGCCTGGGGGCCCAGGCTGGTCCTCCTAAACCCCACCCCGGGGGGGGGGGGGGGGTTAGGCGGAGTGGCTCTGATTTTTCTTTTTTGAAAAAATTAAATGTTTTTAATTGAATGGGTGGTTTATTAGGACCAGCTAGGGGTGGTAAGCTGGTCCGCGTAAACCCCCCCCCCCCCATGGGGGGTTTAGGCAGACCGGCCTAGGGGCCCAAGCTGGTCCGCTTAAACCCCCCCGGGGGGTTTAGGTGGGTTCTTTCCAAGGAGAGAGGGGGCTGGTCCCACCTATAAAATTATTTTTTTGGGTCTTTTTTCTTCCTAAATTGACTAAGAAAGAAAAGGACAACTGGGTAGAAGGATATGCAGAGCTAGCGGAGGCTTGTGTGCGCGTCGACTTGCGGAATCCCCGCGTGCTGTCGCTTTGCACTCCCCGTCCACGTGTCGGCTTCTCGAACTGGTATGGCACACGAACCGCTTCGTAGGACCGTAGATCGAACGAACTGGGCTGAGTGGGGTCGTGGGACCACCCTGCTGGAGGGAGGGTGCGGCCCCGAGGGAGTTCGCCCTCCCTGGGGCGCGCGACCGCCCCTGGGTGAACCATCCCCAGGCTGGCCGTAACCCCGGGGCATGGCCCCCGAGGGTCTGCATGTGCTGCCTGGGGATGTCCTTTCATAGACTTGGAACTTCGGGAGGCTGGGATGGGCCCGTGGGGCCGTTCTTCTTCGAGTCGTAGCGGCCGCTCGCAAGGTGTTCGGGCGAATGCCCGACACACTCCGGGTTACCGAACAAGCCGCGTAGGTGACCGACAGGCCCTGGATTTGGCCTAGGGTCAAGGGTAGAAGTCCATCGGGGCTGGGAGGAGGCACCTTGGACTCATGGGCCTCACCTTGTGTTGCGTGCCTCATTGTATGGGGGGTTGGCAGGGTAGCCTCGGGTTTGCCCGAGTTGTAAAGTTGAGTGGCTCATTGCCACGTATCTGAGGGTCGGGGGTGGCCCCGACTTACTGGGGGATCATTGTGGGACCCCATTAGTGTGTTGGAACCACGGGGTGGCTCGTGGTTTCGTGTAGAAGGGCTGGAATGTATGCGCCCACAAGGTGTTCGGAAATATGCCGAACACGCGTGTGTGGGCCGTATGCAAGTGCTACGGGCCTCCAAAGCTTGTGGTTGACTTGCTCAGGTCTCCCTTTGACCTTGGAGGGTTGAATGAAGTGTCTCGGAGTGAGCCCGCGGCTCTTTCACTGGATGCCACATGGCGTCGCTTAACGTCAAGGCGCCCCTGGGTGGTCCCGGGCGGCCATGTAGGGTTCGGGAAAGCCCATATGAGAGTGGCCGGGGTTGACCCCAGACAATTGCTTGTGTCACAGCGTGTCACGGCAGGTCGGTCGTGACCCTTGTGGGGACCCGTCGGGTTGGAGAAAGGCCTAGATAGCCCGTGCCTTGAATGTGTTCGGGGAAATGCCCGAACCCTTACTCTTTGTTATTTTGGCTTGGAAATAGTCGGGTACAACAAATGCCCCCCACGGGGTGTGCGTTGGAGGCGGGGATGAGGGCGTACAGCCCGTGAAACCATCCTTCTGAGTTGTTGTAGTTGTATTTTGACACTTCATGTGCCTTTATTTTGTTGTGTTGTACATGTGGATTTTCTGGTATACGGACTATCTTCTTGGATGCCCTGTCTTGCAGCCATGGCACGCTTCGGCAGAGACGGGCGGGTCCCGAGGCGGATGGCTTGGGAGGAGGATCACTGGGTGCGGCGGACTAAGTGGCTGATGCCTCGTTTGGGCGCACCCGTGATTACTGTGGCTGGCATAGAGTAGCTGGACCGGGGCCATACGGCAGTGGCTGAGGGTCCGATGGGTGAGAGGACAGCTTGAGCAGGGGCCGTGGAAGTGGCCAGGATTCTGGAGGTGGGTGGTTTATACAGTTACGACCAGAGCGGGGGCTATCCATTAGAGTTCCCCCTAGATCGTCACATGTTTGAATTCATCTACGGCTATGCCCCCCCTGGCATGGAGGAGGGCGACTCGCATATCCTAGGGGCCCACTGCCGGCTTGAGAGGGCCATCTTGATTGACAGGGATAGCCTGCATGGTACAGTGTTCTACAGCTATCCGAGCTTTTCAAAGGACTTCTTGAGGCAGCGCCAGTTTCCCAGTGTTGACTGCCTAGGGTTCTTCGGCGTGGCGGAGCAGTCCGGAGTCAGGGTTTGGCCGATGGGCCCCGCTAGCTGGGATTTGCACGGTCACCACCGCATGGAAACAGAGGGGATTACCGGGTTGGTATTGGAGCCTGCTGGTGTGCAGTACGCTGGAGAGGGCTATGATGATCACAGTATGCTGAATGGAGTCATGCGACAGACTGTCAATAGCTGGTATTGTGGATGGACAGTGATCCTGTTACACTACTACCGCCAGGGTGCCACTGAGTAGTTGATGGGGATTGTCCACCACTACCGGCCATTGCTGGATCGCACTGAGATCAGGTACGCGGTGACTGCCGCTCTGTATGCGTACCCGTGCTATAACGGACTGCTGTAGAGCTTGGTCGAGCGTTTCAACCATCGTTGGAACACGGTGGCAACAACAGAGGGGGAGACCAGTCTTGACTTGTGGTCTCTATTCAGGATTTCTGGCTTGCCGGTCATTGGCAAAGGGTACGAGGAGGTAGTGCTAGATGACCTCCACCGCAGTCATGTCGACGGACTGGGAAGATACCGAATGCCTCACAGTTATCGGTATATCATGATGACCTAGAGAGATTTAGCTCTGGCAGGGAGAGAGAGAGCCGCATAGACTCTCCGGGTACCACTGAATGTATGGGTCCGTCATTTCTACTACGGGCCATTTTGCTTCTACCAGGAGTTCGCCAGGGACCAGACTCCATGGGAGGAGTACAATGAGGTGGAGCTACGCTTCCAGACGTACTCCAGATATGTGTATGCATAGTAGGAGGGGTGGAATCCCCACGGTCTGCCAGATGTGATACACCTTGCAGCGTATCTGGCATATTGGTTGGTAACTTTTGTAGTTCTCCATGGAGAGGATGGGCTATTGAGAGCTGAGTTGTTATGGCCGGCTTGCTTTTTGGCTGAGGGGAGACAGTTAGCTCTGGCTCCTACTGCACTGGCCAACATCTACCAAGGACTTGGAGTTCTGGCGGCACACTCAGTGCTGAGGGAAAGGAGTATACTCTTATCGACCCACTACCTTAGCGTGTGGGCGGGGTTGCTATTCCCGGGGCTGGTGACGCGAGGTACCGTGGCGAACCCGACGGCACCACTTCTGTTTAGCTTTACGGGGCTTCCAGATGGGGATGCAGAGGAGTAGCTTGAGGGGGTCAGGAGGGCCCTTTGTTACCTACCTGCCGTAGGCGAGGAGGGACTGCCCTTTGACAGTGCAGCGAGGGACTATGGCCTCTTTCTGGGGGTTTCAAGTGGAGGGGTGACCAGCGCCCACCCCGGTCAGGGGGCGGCCGATACAGGACCACGGACTGAGTGGATACTGAGCACCCGAGCAGCTGTGATGGCATTGCACCGGTGGGTGACGAGTTCCATGGAGCCGTACTACCCACATCGCTTTGCTAGAAACTTCGGGTACGACCAGGCGATTCCGCCGAACAAGGAGTTCCCTCTAACGGGCAGACAGTACAAGGGCAAGGATACCCACCTACTTGTATAGGCTAGGTGGGACTTTTACTGCCACCGAGAGCCGGAGCGATTCCCGATGCCAGGACAGGGACGCTGGGGATGATTTGATGTGCACTATGCCCGGTGGTGGTTCGGGCACAATCACCTCTACCGACAGAAGGCCTCCGCGATCAGGAAGGCATAGGAGAGTCGCTTGTTGAGGGAGGATCTGCCTCCTATCGCACTGGATGAGGGGTACCTGAGGACCCGTGTTGCTCAGATCCACCAAGAGATCGAGTGGATTGTAGCACAGTGGCCCTGGAGTGGCCGGGGTTCATCTTCTGGGAGCCGAAGCAACGGAGGGGCATTGAAGCCCCTGGGACGGGCATCGACTACAGCGACTGGAGTGAAGGTGTCTCGATCGAGAGCACCTAAGGCCTGGTGGACTTAGTTCTTGGCCGATTGTGGCATCCGGGGCAGAGGGTCGCTGGACCGGGAACTCCCGCACGGGAGTTTCGCCGATACAGCAGTCGATGACTAGAGATGACACATCGCCCACGCGATTGGGTCAGCGTGACCTATGGAGTTCGTGTCCTAGGTTGAGAGCGCACGCACTCCACGGGATATTCGGGAGGCCGTCACGATGGTTGCCTGAGCCCAGGCGTTAGTGATGGAGCAGCTGGTACCTTTACCATTGACCCCCTTTGGGGCTTTAGGTTAGGCTTTCCTTCTTTAGATGGCACTCTCCCTTTCTTTTTGTACTTCTTAGATACAGAACTGAGGTGTTGTATAATGCTGTGTTTGTCAATAGGTTCTGCGGCAAAGGGGGACCAGCCCTCCACGGGAACATCCTCAGGGAATGGAGATGGAGGTCTGTAGCCTCGGAGGAAACGCCCTCGTGTGGAGGATGCAACGACTAAGGCTGGTGAGTCCCCTCGGGGACTCGAGACCGGTGAGCAAGCTAAGGCGAGGACAGCCTTGAGTAAGTGTCGCTTTGCATTCTTTGCTCCTGCTTGGTTTAGCCATGGTAGACGGCTAATCTTATTTTGGTGGATTTGTGTTTTGTAGCCCCGTCGGAGACTAGAGTGGAGGCGGCTTTCTCTCCCCCTCGGGAGGTGGCTCCTCCGCCTGAAGAAGGGGATGAGTTCGAGATAGACATGGAGGGGCTCCTTCGTATGATGGATGAGCTTGCACCCCATGCTGGGACCTTCCCTGACTTTGAGTTGCGGGAGGCTACTGGCGGAGCTCCTTCGAGTAAGGGCTTCTGACGCTAAGTGTGAGCTGCGATTCACTTGCTTTCGGTTACTGACATAACCGTTTGGATTGTGTAGAGGAGGCAGAGATGT
Source organism: Amorphophallus konjac (assembly GCA_022559845.1). NCBI lineage: Eukaryota > Viridiplantae > Streptophyta > Magnoliopsida > Alismatales > Araceae > Amorphophallus > Amorphophallus konjac. The sequence goes on from CM040119.1 coordinate 88,527,201, forward strand.
CGGGGGCCAAGGCCCCTGCTGAGATACTGAGGGGAGCCCCTGAGGAGGTGGGAGAGCCAGCACCCACGGTGGCTAGTAGTTGTTTGGGTAAGTGTCCAATTATTATTGAGGGGATCTTCCCGTCGTTGTTGGACTCTTTTAGCAAGCCTGAATTATTGACATGACTTATGTTACTGATTTAGCAGGTGAAGATGCGGTGGCTACTCTGGAGATGATCCAGGAGCTGGTTGATGCCGGCCCGTCAGTGGCCTAGCCATCTTTCGGAGATGAGCCCGGACCGGTGACTTCTGTGCCCCCAGCCACCGTTAAGGACACATTGAGTAGACCACCGCCATTGCTAACGAAGGTGCCTCTCCCATTTTTGCCGAACGTGGTGTCGGCCTGTACGGTGGGGCTGGAGGAGTCCTCTAGTGTGGGACCATCAGGTATGCAACCGAGCACTTGATCACTTCAGGGTGGATTATTTGACTTTCCCACCCGTGCTAAGCTTTAACTAGGGTGGATTGCAGGTACCTCTTCCCCGCTGGAGGAAGGAGAGCTTCCCCGAGACATGGATCGGTTCTCAGGAGATGAGCCTCCCATCGCCACTACTACTCAGGGTGACGAGTGTAGATTTGTTTTTTAATTAGATTCTTATCCCGTCGCCTTTAAATACATACATGCATAAGCATGTGAATCAAAGACAGGGGAGATGAAAGGATGATAAATACTAACCGTGATCGCCACCAAAGATTAACAACGCCAAAGGATGAAGAGGTGTAAAGAACGGCGCGTGTACCTTGGAAAGAAAACTTGATCGCGCTTGACAAACGAGGTGCGGGGAACTTGTGGATTCAAACCTACTCTCCTTCCAGCCGGCTAGAGAAAGAGGGCCTCACGTTGTATTCATGCTCTCATGCAAAACAAAGATGAAACACAAAGGCAAAAAACCAATTAGAACATGAAGTGTAGAAATCTGCCCAAAGTGATAAAATAGCATGAATAAAAGGGGGAGAACGCACCGGGGGGAGGTTCTTAACCCTGTGGAAGGGTGGAAAAGATAAGTGGGTGTGTTGTGCATGCATGAGATTTGAAATCATGAGATTTGATTGAGAGAATAGAGAGAAAATGATGATGCAAAATGGAGAAAAACGCATGTGTAGCAGAAGGTGCAGAAAACTGTGATTATTTGTGATTTTGAGGAGAGGAGAACTAAGAGTGTAGATCGTGAAATCAAGCCCAGAAGGATGGAATTGAAATCTAATACTTCCCTCTTCAAGCCAGGGTCGAAGGATTGAGTCGGCGGTGCAGCATGGCTTCGCCCCACGTCCGGAAAGAGCCCCCCGTCGCAACTGCGAACTGGGCAATTTTTATAGAGTTTTATAAGAAAGCCTCATCTTCTTATCACGATTCCCGGAGATAGAGTCCAAAATAAATCGAGTTCTCTAGATCAAACTCGAGATAATACTAAGGACAAGAGATAGGAACAAACGGGGATCAATTCGGAGGAGGATTCTAGAAGATATGGCTCTTGGAAGGTAGCCCCGGAGCCTTATCTACAGAGTTTGAGTTGAACCAGGACACTTAAATCCTGATCTTTTGAGCATGATTCTGAGCAACATAGCCAATGAAATTTGGAGTTCTTTTGACTGAGTTCAAGATAATACCAAGGAGAAAGCATAGGAACAAATGGCGCTCCATTCGGAGTAGAATTCAAGAAGTTACGGGCTCTGCAAGGGGGCCACGGCGCACAGAAACAGAGTAGAGTCCAGCACGAATTGGACTCTCAGGTGTGTGTAACGGTCTATCATACGACCATCAAAGTTATTTAACGGACTAGGGTAGGTCCGTCACACTCTGGGGGTCGAACGGGGTGTTTTCGGATGAGTTTCGGTGTAACGCACCCATACTAGACCGTCACATGGACTCTTACGGTCTAGGGTAGGACCGCCACATTCTGGGTGTTGAACAGGGTGTTTCGGTCAAGTTTCGGTGTAACAGTCTATCGTAGGACCGTCACACCGCTCTAACGCACCTATGTAGGGCCGTCACACTGATGGAGGGAAAAATTGAGCAGACTGCGCACGACTTTAGAAATTGAAGCGTATCTCTCAAACGAGGCAGAACTAGTGAAAGTGGTAGGAGAAGAAAGTGTAGATAACTGAGAGAGGAACAACTTTCATGAAGAAATAAATTTGAGAAAATGATTGGAAGATGGAGAAAATGGGACTGGAACAGAGAGAAAATTCTGAGACACAGGTAAATAGCATAGCATGATAGAAAAATATGAATATCTCACAAACGGGGCAGAACTGACCAACGGCGTCGAAGAAGAAATTGTATATCTTTGAAATATGAACAACATTGATGAAGACAACTTTTTAAGTATAGGAATGTAAGAAGGTGAAAAGGGACCACTTTCAGGACTGCGCAGCGGGAGAGAGCCGATTACTTGAGGGAAACCGGCCTAAATGGGCCGAAAGTCGACTTTGAAGCCGGAATTTGATGAGATAAGCTCCGGGGCTCTAAGAAATCATGATCTCCAAGACTTAAAGAATATGAAATGGTAAAAATGGGCTCGAAATCCATCCGAGAATGTTCCAAAATAATGGCTAATTCGAGGCATCAAAAATGATGAATAAGAGAAATGACTCAACTTGTGGGATAAAACGGGTGTCAACAGATGTCCCTCCTTGATGTTCGCTTTGCAAGGGAGCGAGCGAAAGCGATGCGGAGGTGAAATGGAAAGTAGATGGAGCGAAAGTGATAGCGACGTGAAATGGAGATGAAGCGGAGATAAAGTGGAGAGAACTGATAAGCGGGCATTAAGGCAAAAAGACACCCGTCACAACCAACAAGCGATAGGAATTCTCCCGAAAATGCCGAACTAACCATCTGAAATGGATGACAAGGATGAGACATGTCTCGAGAACTAAACTAAGGGAAAGAAAACACGACCAGCCTCATCGGGGACACAATCCACGGACAATGAGTGGGTCGGAAGGAACACATCATAAGAGCTGGAAAAGGAGAGATAAAACTGAGATAAAATCCAGACATGAATCATGCTGGCCAACCAGACCAAGCGACAAGATCAGAGAAATCGTTCAAATTCAGAGTGGAATGAAGAATCTCTTATCCAAGAGAACTGAGGTGTAATTAACCATTGCTGAGGAGAAATCCTTGAACGGATCACGAGACATGAGTGCTCAAAAATGACATGATGCATGATGGGTTAAAATAAAGAAATCATTAAAACGAATGCAAAGAAAGATAAAATAGAAAGTACTCAAGGATAATATTACTAGACTAAGCTAGGACGGGGTCAAGAGTCTTCTTGCAACCACGGTGTGCGAAACAGAGTCTATCATCCCCCACCCGACTCAACCGAGCGGCCTATCCAACGATTAACCGTATGCTCCTAGATCATCATCGTTTTTGTTAAAGGGGAACATCAGATCCCAGCACACACGGGCAACCAGTCGGTCCTTGAGAGGCTATAATAAGGTATATACCATATAGTAATGCAACAACGAGCAGGGATAGAGAGCCATACCTGACTTACCTGCCAAGCGAAACGGCATTTTTTTAGAATTTTTGATTTCTGCTTTTAATGGATTTTCAAATAAGAAAACAACAATATGAATAAACATGATGTGAACATGAACGAATATGAATGAGCATGACATGAACATAACATAATAAGAGAAATATGAACGAAACATGTCACAACATAACATAACAAAGATGGATGAAACATAATAAACAAACAAATGGCATGCATGCATGCGACTAAAGGCACGGTGGGACAAGACAACACGCACATGGTGGGACAGCACAGGCGGTGGTATAAGGACATGGTGGGGCAAAGCCACGTGGGATGACAATACCACGAAGGACAAAGACACGTGTGATGAATGGCACGGCGGGGCAAAAGATACGATCAATCACGAGAGGACATAGATAGATATGATAAGGACACATCGGACAAAAGACATGGAGGACCATAGACATGGTAAAGACAACAAACACATTCTTCAATCAAAGCCCAAGATCAGACGAAGCAGAACCGCAAGGTTCAAAATCGTGAGACAATGCCTCTCATGGAGACATGATTAAGCAGATAAGCGAAAGCTGAGAAGGCCATGAGCTTCAGAACAGATCCAGAGATATGATTGAAGAGATGAGAATAGATCAAAAGATGAACATGAGCAGGAGATATAGCAAAATATAGAGCAAGGAAAGTTTGAACCTGTAACCTGCAGCCTGCACACTTAGCAAATAGATTACGTATCTGTCCTCAAGATAAAAAAGAAAAGGAACAAGAGAGAAGTATTTTTGGATTTTTGTATTTCTTATTTTTTTGCCATATTCAATTTTTTGTTATTTTTTTGACATATTTGATTTCTTTTGGAAGTTTGACATATTTCATTTTTTTTGGAATTTTGACATATTTGATTTTTTTGGATTTTTGATAATATTTCATTTTTTTTGGATTTTGACAATATTTCATTTATTTTTTTTAGATTTTTGAAAATAGCAATCCGCAGCACCCAAAGACAAGCTCGAACTACTGGCCAGGGATCGCCGTCCCTCCCCTCTCATTAAAGACTTCCCTTGAGCAGGGCGTGCATGTGAGGGTGGCTTACCATAACCAACCGCCTCTAAAGAACGGTGCCCCTACTAAGGCCATACACGAGATACAACCCAGCCTAAGAGGGAGGAGCAGAAGAAAATTGGAGACAAGCTTTATGCAGGATGGGAGGTATCAAGATTCGACTTCCTTCCAAGGCACCACCCTCAAAGAGATAGGTCTATTACGCCGGGGCTTTGTGTCTTTGATTTTGAGACCCATATCTATCAGGCACGCATGCGACTGGGCTCATGACGTCCCGCGGGAAACTTTACTTCCACTCTTGCCATGCCTTTGATTTATAATTTTGCATTAATTTTCATATATGATCTTCATTTGACAGCCCTTGTTGGCTAGATATTGCATGAAAGCTCACTTTCGAGGGTCAAGACTGCCCCTATTTGAGACCTCTCTGGTATTGGGGAGCGCCTAGGTTGGTCATGTCATCCATCAATCTCTTGCCCCTGCACTTGGCCGAGTAGAGAAAAGAAAAAGACCTTTGTCATACCCATGGTATGGCCAAAGCAGCAACGATGTTGCACTAGAGAGATCGGCTATGGCTTGCCGTGAAGTGTGTGAAAAACCCATGCCTAAAGGTCACCCTCAACGATCGGGGAATGAACTGGACTGCCAGCGCGGAGCTATCACCAGCCTAAGGATGCTGCAGAAGCTAACTTTTTTATTTGACACAAAGTTAAGATCTAATTAAACAAAGACTCCTAAAGCCACTCAATCATGTTAAGGAATCATGTGCAGAAACAATAGAAATAATGAAAATGAAAGCATGTTCTTGCATAAAATAAAGATACCTTTGCAGATCCATGGCGTGGAAACCAGCATCCTGAAGCGATTTTGATCATCGAGCTTTGAGGAGCGCAAGTAGCTTTGCATTCCTTGCTTGCCAGGATAAAGGATGAAAGGAGAGCAAAGGATTGGATTCCTCGACACAGAGGAGTGGCAGACATCATACTGATGAAGAAGGGATAAAAAGGAAGAGAGACGAGGGCTAGAACTCCCTCGCTAAGGCACTGAGGCCCTGATAACAAGGAACCAGATACATAATAAATAAGGATTAACTGAGATCAAGGCGGGCTAAAGCCTCGAAAATAGTACGAAAAAGGGCGAAGACCCCGAAAGGGTGAAGAGGAATGAGTAGAAAGATGATAAGAAGAATCATCCGACGTGGTCGGAGAAGAGGGACGAGAATCATCCGATAGGGCCGGAGAAGAAGAATGATAGACACCCCACAAGGTCGGGGAATAAGAAGAAGAACCCGGAGATACCGGAGGAGAATTAGAGGAGGACATAGACTGAGGCCAAGAATGGTGAGGAGATGGAAAGTCCGGAGGTTTCGGATAGGAAAAGGAAGAACGGGGATTCGCGGACCCGAGATGCGAATAGAGAATCATGGAGGGAGAATTAGGAGAGCACAGATACACCACCCAGGGGTGGGAACTGAGCAAAAGAAATGATGAGTGAAATGAAGAAGAAGGAAGAGAAGTGGACCCCTGAGTGCACAACTGACGGCCCTTAAACTTACGCCGCCGCCTCTTCTTAGCTGGAATTGGCTTGAAATGGACCCTCTTGGGCCGGACTTGAATCCTTGGGCACCTTGCCTTGTAATATCTTCTCAAATAGTGAGCCCACCTAGCAGATGGCCTTGCCCGACTATGGACATGCAGCTTCATCGGGGCGGTTGCCCCTAGACTCCCGGTGCTAACAATAGTAAGTGGGCATTCTTGGACAAGTAACCCTTCAGAGTGATGAATATCACAAACCCACGGCGTTTTGTCTCTCGGCACTAGAAGCATGAGATTCGACAACTCCACTCGGAACTCAGCCTTGAAGCACAACTCCCTTGATAAGAGAGATGGGTGAAGCTGAGGGAGAGTAATACATGGCGTTGACATGGCCGGTTTGCTAATAAACCGAGGAAGATTGCATAACAAGTGCAGAATATCCTTGGAAAGTGTAGAAGATACAGCCAATTGCCCCTTGAACATAGAGTCCATAATTTGCTTGGCAACCGTATACGTTAGCACAACACGGGTAGAGAACCCTTCTTGGCCTGTCATCTGAACAGCAATAGAGCGAGGAGAAATAATAGCATCAATGGTGAACTCTCCGGCGAGCAAGGAGATTGCCACCGGCCTCGCTCGGGAAGAAACTGGCATCAACTCAAGGGAACTCTTCTTAGCAACTGTCATCTTCGAAAGTAGAGGCGCATCATCCCCAAAATAGCCAAGGACCAGGACACAGATCGGCATCCGACAGATAAAATCCTTACTCTTGAAATGCACAGACGGCACTGAATCATCTCAACTTGGCTTATTGTCTCCTTGTGGATTAGACCCAAGGGGCACCAAAGGAAGCGCACACCCACTCCGTGGGGTGGAAGTGGTTGGAGAAGTAAAGGGAATATGTTTGGGTGGTACGTGTGAAGGTTTGGAAGGCATGGAGGCTCCAGCGGGAGTGGTGATGGAAAGTGAAGGCGCAGGCGATGTGGCGATGATAGGCTCGGGTGGCGACAAAGGTGAAGGTGAAAGCGTGGCTAAGGGTAAAGGTAAAGGCAAATGTGTGGCTTGCTCAGGCTCGGGCAAAGGTGATGACGGAGATGGAGGCAAGGGTGGAGATGGAGGTGGTGATGGAAGCACTGGTGGTGGAGACGGAGATGATGGTCATGTCAATGGAGATGGTGAGGATAGTGATGAAGGCGATGGGGGTAGTGGACATGGTGGTGGAGAGGGTGAAGAGGGAGGTTGTGGTGTCCACCGTCGACGTGTCGACACAACACGTCGAGCGGTGTTGGGAATGGAAGCGGTGGTAGTGGCGGCGGGAGAAGAAGGTGTCACGCCCCGAGAGCGGAAGATACCCGGAGATGCGTGACGAGTTTATATCAATCATGTCAATCAGAGTAGTAGTGTATTCGACACAAAGACAGAGATGCGCAAAAGTAAAGATAACCCAATCCATTTATTTCTTTATAATAAATAGTCTATTACAAACCCAATACTCTATTCAAAAAGAAAAGTACACATTTGACTCAAGAAATATATAAAAGACTAGATGACACTTGGAAAAGCTCTAGCTCTTTCACTCTTGATTCTCCCCATCCGATTGACTTTCCTCATCGTCGGACTTACCTGAAAAGTAGGGACAACACGGAGTGAGTGAACGCTCAGTAAGAAATTATATCTCAGGAACTAGCAAAGGGGTTTAAGTAATTACATCTTTCATGAATGCACTATAGCTATGCATGCTCGCATAAAACGACAAGATAGAGAGAGAGTGTATAATAATAAGATAGCAAGAAGAACTAGTCATGAACTTTCAAGAACTTATATCGAAAGATATCAAGATATTCAAGCAAGTACTTTATCATGTCAAGATGAAATTTGGCTATCACATTCAAGTACGTAAGTAATTACCCTTTTTCGGGCCACGCAAGTCATGTAATATCAAGTCAAGTATAAGATTTGTGGAATGTTCAATCAAGCTAGACATGCACTTCGGTATAATGCCAATACCGTGATCAATCAACTCCCTCGGGCACAAGTACTTTCGGGTGCTCCTCCCAGGACCAGATCGGGCCCTATATGCGCAGGCATTAGTCATGTATTTTTTTAACATCCACATTTTTGTGTATAGCCATCATGGAATTTCAATAAGCAAGCTTGTAGTCATGAAGGATAGACTTTGAAAGAGTAGAGTCCAAAAATATGATACTTGACATAGATAGGCGATAATAACGGTACAATCACGATTATCGATAAAACTAGGTGGAATTGGTTCCCTTCACTCGGGTACCATGATAAGTAAGTAGAGACACTCTTTTATATAGAATTGAGGTCCATATGAATAGCACCTCAATGGCAAGACGTCCTCATTCTTAATATAGAATTGAGGTTCACAAGAACATCAAGTTTAATATAGAATTGGGGTCTACAAGAACATCATAACAATGTTGATATAGAATTGGGGTTTACAAGAACAGCATAACAACGGCATATTCTTCCCCGTTCATTAAGATAATACTCATATCATACCCATGGCATGACATGAGGGCCGGTATTACCATGTTTCTATAGAGGGACATGGCAAAGATTGTGTAATGGGTTTTTAGGGTACAACCAGCTCAGTCGGCCTTGAGGGAATCCAAGGCGGCGAGGAGTCTTACGGAGGTCTCTATGACTAACTCGCTAGTCCAAAGGAACGGAATGTCCAATGGAGAGCTTGTATGTCAATGAGAATTGAGTGTGTAATGCGATAAATCATCGTAGAAAACATGGGACTATACTCACGGAGTGGAGTAATAGTGCCTATATATAAATATATGTAATGAATCCCTCGGATAACAGTAATCAGGAAAATTCAGTAATGCAGAAAGTAGCGACTTTGGTAAAGTCGTTTTTCATGTAATTAACACCTTAATCAGGGGCGTTTATATTAGATTTGACGACATGTACAGCAGTGGTCCTTTAAATATTTCTAGTTTTGCAGAATATTATAAATCTGGAAATTTTAATGAAACGCGCCCTGGACAGGGGCGTTAGTTTACAGAAGGCGCCCTGGTATGGGGCGTCAGTTCAAGAAAAGACGACCTGGACAAGGTCGTTAATTCACAAGTTTACAAGTTTCGAGACAATGAAATTTCAGGAAAACATGTTATAGGGTCAGGACTAGAAAAATAGTAGGATTACAAGAGATTGATCATGCATTAATCTAGAATCATGTTTGAATTGATATATAATTTTTAAACATGGTATTTAGTAATTAAAAGAAATTGACGTCCCTGTACAGGGCGTCAAATATGAAATTGACGACCTAGTCATTGTCGTTTCTTGTAATTTAGCGCCCTTGATTGGGGCGTTTCTTTCAAAAACTCTTTAGAAACTTAATCAAAACGCATGAAATCTATATGCATGTATTAACGGATGATGTTATAATTATTACTATGCTAGTTTGGGCTACAGTCCCTGAGAAAATCCTACCTTTTGATGAAGATTTTGAACGGATGCAGGTTCTGGGAAGAAAAGAACGATACTCTGTTTTATAAACAGAGTATTCTGAAACTTTTGAATTCAATATCAGCAGCAAGGCAGAGGAGGCACGAACAGACACAGTCGTTTGTTGATGAAGAACCCACGTTCTTCAGTAGATTAAGAGCTCTTCAACCTGTAAGTGGAAGAAGATGAAGAAGATTTATTCTTCATACTATCCTATCGGTAGAGAAGGAAAACCAAAGGAAGAACCCACCTGTTCTTCACGGACGGCAGTCAGATTCCCTATAAACAAAAGAGGATGAAGAATCAATTCATGTTCTTCACATAATAGTAAACAGAGAAGGAAATAAGGAAGAACTGTTAGTTCTTCACCTACCGTAGCAGAGACGATCGACCAAATAGCTTTCTAGGGTTCGATCCATCAAGGTATTTATAGGATTCTGGAAATCCTAATAAGGTTAGTGTTCGATTGGAAGTAACACTTCCATGATAGAGTTATTACTACATTAGAACTCTTTCTCATAGTTATCAACTTACCCTGGATAAGTTCCCGGTTCGAACGAAACTGGAATGGAATTAACGCCTTATTCTAGGGCGTCGAATTTTAAATTGACGCCCTGGCATGCGTCGTTTCTTGTGGAAACGCGTCCAAGCAAAGGGCGTTTCAAATACTTGCCTTTTTATGTAATTTTGGTTGTTTAAGATTTGACGCCATGAAATGTGGGCGTCCTTTCTCAAAAACACGCCTTAGGTGAGGGTGTTTCTTGTGAAGTAGCGCCTTGCTCCAAGGCGTTAATTTCATCAGGGCTTTGTTCTTCTTGTTTCAACCTTTTTCATTTGTTCACTTAATCTTTTAGTTTATTTCAATTTATCTAAATTTATTTCTTTTAATTTTATACGGGTTGCTACACCCTCCCCCACTTAAAAGAATTTGGTCCCCAAATTCATAGCATATATTTTCATATGGAGAGTGTAGAGTTCATACCTTCTAAAATAACTCTGGAAATCGCTTCCTCATAGATTCCTCGGTCTCCCATGTAGCTTCATGTTCTGAATTCTTATTCCATTATACTTTTAGCATGGGAATAACCTTATTCCTTAGGGTTCGTACTTCTTGATCTAGTATTCTTATGGGCTTCTGCTCGTATGTGAGATCTTTCCGGATTACTAGATTTCCATGCTCAATAATATGTGATGGATCATGCACATACTTCTTTAACATAGATATGTGGAACACATCATGTACTTCAGACAGTTGAGGTGGCAATGCGATGCGATAAGCAACCTCGCCAATTCTTTCTAGTATCTCAAAAGGTCCGATAAATCTTGGTGTAAGCTTGCCCTTAACACAAAATCTTCGTATTCCACGTCTAGGCGATATCTTGAGAAATACATGATCTCAAACTTGGAATTCAAGATCTCTTCTTCTTGTGTCGGCATAAGCTTTTTGTCTAGACTGAGCAACTTGTAGTCTTTCTCTGATCAATTGTATCTTCTCGGTAGTGTCCCTTACCATGTCTGGACCTAATAGTTGTTTCTCTCCAACTTCGTCCCAGCATAAGGGTGATCGACAACTCCTTCCGTATAAGGCTTCAAAAGGTGCCATTTGTATACTTCCCTGGTAGCTATTATTGTATGCAAATTCGACCAGAGGCAAGTGATCACGCCAGTTTCCACCAAAATCAATATTGCATGCTCTTAGCATATCTTCGACTACTTGATTGGTTCTCTCGGTCTGACCATCCGTTTGAGGGTGAAAAGCTGTACTAAAGTTAAGTCTCGTCCCCAACGAATATTGTAGTCCCTTCCAAAAATGAGAAGTAAAACGGGGATCTCTATCAGACACGATTGAAACAGGAATACCATGTAATCTAACTATCTCCTTGATATACAATGCAGCTAAGACATCAACTGACCATCGACTCTTGATTGGCAAGAAATGCGCTGATTTAGTCAATCGGTCAATGATAACCCATATTCCATCATGTCCTTTTTTTGATTTAGATAAACCCATGATGAAATCCATACCGATATCCTCCCACTTCCATTTAGGGATATCTAAAGGATGTAGTTTTCCAGCAGGCTTTTGGTGTTCCGCCTTGACTTGATGGCACGTGAGACAGCGTGATACGTAGTCCGCTATTTCTCTTTTCATGTTGGGCCACCAAAAATTTCTTTTTACATCTTGGTACATTTTGGTAGATCCTGGATGAATCGTATACCTTGACCTATGAGCTTCATCTAAGATCCTCTTCTTCAATTCTGGGCAGTCTGGTATACAAGTTCTATTCTTGAATAACAATCTTCTATCAGAAGTTAATTGGAAATCCGATTGTCCTTCCAATTTGCCTTTGATCTCTACTAACATTGGGTCATTATCTTGAAGTGCTTGTATTTCAGTTAATAGGTCTGACTGTATGCTTATATGAGATAATGTGACACATCTAGGGTCTGTGTTCATGCCTATATTGAGTTCAGAGAATTGCTCTAGTAACTTCCATTCTTGAATCATACAATTGGCTAACAGTGCTCTCGGCTTTCGACTAAGGGCATCTGCTACATGATTACCCTTTCCGGGATGATATTGTATATTGAAGTCGAAGTCCTTGAGATATTCCAGCCATCGTCTTTGCCTCATATTTAACTCCTTCTGTGAGAAAAGATATTTGAGACTCTTGTGATCGGAGTATACAGTAAACTGTACTCCATAAAGATAATGTCTCCATATTTTCAGTGCAAATACTACCGCGGCCAATTCTAAGTCATGGACGGGGTAGTTTTCTTCATGCTTCTTTAATTGACGAGAAGAGTATGCTATAACCTTCCCTTGTTGCATTAGAACACATCCGAGGCCAATGCCAGAAGCATCAGTGTATACCTCGAACTTTTCTCCTTCAATTGGCAATGCTAAGATAGGAGCTGTAGTAAGATGATCCTTGAGAGTTTGGAAGCTTCTTTCACATTACTCACTCCATTCATAACGGATCTCCTTGCGAGTTAACCTCGTAAGTGGCACGGCGATTTTAGAAAAATCCTTGATGAATCGCCTGTAATAGCCGGCAAGACCTAAGAAACTTCGGATCTCGCTAGCATTGGTCGGTCTTTCCCAGTTCCTTACAGCTTCAACCTTTGATGGGTCTACAGACAAGCCATCCCTTGATATAACATGTCTGAGAAAAGTCACTTCTTCAAGCCAGAATTCACACTTGCTAAGTTTTGCGTATAATTGGTTTGTCCTCAATATTTGTAATGCAATCCTCAAATGTTCCTCATGCTCTTCCTTGGTCTTGGAATAAATCAATATATCATCAATAAAGACCACCACGAATTGATCCAAATAAGGCCTGAATATACTATTCATTAACTGCATAAAGGCAGCAGGGGCATTCGTTAGTCCGAAAGGCATAACAACAAATTCATAATGGCCATACCTGCTTCTGAACGCGGTTTTATGAATATCCTTGTCCTTGATTCTTAGTTGGTGATATCCTGACCTAAGATCAATTTTGGAAAAGTACTTGGATCCTGAAACTTGATCAAACAATTCATCGATTCTCGGCAGTGGATACTTGTTCTTGATAGTGAGATGATTCAACTGTCGATAGTCGATGCATAACCTCATGGATCCGTCTTTCTTCTTTACAAATAATACAGGCGCTCCCCACGGGGAAGTACTTGGTCTAATGAATCCTTTCTTAATGAGTTCCATCAATTACTCTTTTAACTCCTTGAGTTCAGCAGGTGACATCCTATAAGGTGCCTTTGAAATTGGACCAGCACCAGGGACTAAGTCAATGGTGAAGGCCACTTCTCTTTGCGGGGGTAATCCCGACAAATCTTCCGGAAACATGTCCGGAAATTCCTGCACCACTGGAACGTCTTCTAGCTTAGCTTCCTTAGCTTCTTTAACGGTGACAAAGACAAGGAAAGATGCACATCCTTTCCTGATGAGCTTGCTAGCTCGGAGAGCTGAAATAAGAGGGGATCTGCTCCGACCCTTGGGGCTAGTAAAGATTAGTTCTGAAAATTCCTTGAATGTAACCTTGCTATTGCGGCAATCAACCGTTGCCTGATACTTGGATAACCAATCTGCTCCTAGTATAACATCATACTCTTTCAGATCTAAACATATGAGATCAATAGGGAGATTCCTTCCTTTTACCAAGACTTCACAGTTTTGATAATGGTGAGTAATATCTGTTTCGTTTCCGAGAGGAGTAGATAAAATTATTTTCATCCATTCCGGTTCCATAGGTAGTGGGTTAGCAAACTTCTTGGAAATAAAAGAATGTGATGCACCCGTATCAAATAAGACATGTGCATACTTGGAACAAACTTTCAGTGTACCTTCTACTAGTCCGCCTTCTTCTTCTTGTTCGGTCTCCTTGATTGCGTGAAGACGCGCATTCTTGGTTACCGGGCGTTTCCCGACCTCGGCTTGATCGTTAAGTAATGGGCAATCGGGAATCCGATGCTCACGACTCCCACAACGGAGACATGCTCCTAGTTTCCTCCAGCATTCTTTTGCTCTATGGCCTGCCTTGTCACAATGTTTGCACACTGTGTTTGATGGGGTAGTGGTGATAGAGAAGGGCTTGGTCTTCTTAAACTTCTGATCTTGCGAGGAAATTCCTCCATTGCTAGGTCTCTTCTTGAAGTTGGGTTGAAAGGAACCCGAACTTGTAACTTGTTCTTTCTTGTCCTTCCCACGGATTCTATCAGATAGTTCCGTGGCGTCCTCTAATAGCTGAGCTCGGCGCATAATTTCCGAGTAGACCTGTATATCCATCGGCGCCAGTTGTGTGATATATTGGGGCCTGAGCCCATTAAGGAACCTCCTAGCGTTCATCTTCTCAGTGCTAACTAAGTGCTTAGCATACCAAGACAATCTAGAGAATTGGGCCTCATACTCGGCCACTGACAAGGATCGTTGCTTCAGTGCAGCAAATTCTGCAGCTTTCTTTTCCTGCACTCGGTCTGAAAAATATTTTGCATTTAAGTGTTCAACGAATTCCTCCCATGTAACTTGGTCTTGATTTAGAGTAGCCTCTATTGATTCCCACCAGCATCTAGCATCCCTTTCCAGCTGAAAGGTAGCTAACAAAATTTTATCCTGATCCGTGCATTGCATGACACGGAAGATACGTTCTGTTTCCCTAATCCAGTGTTCAGCGTCATCCGGATCAGTAGAACCCGTGAACTTGGGTGGGTTTAAGTTCTTGAAAGTCTGATGGAGACTTCCTGCTAGTTGTCCACCTCCTTGTGCTACTTGTTGCAGCACCTGAGTCATGCCTTGAAGCGTACGTTGCATGTTGCGCCATTGAGCACGTTCGGCAGCCATTGTCCTACAATTACAATAACTATATTAGTATATACTCGCGTTAAGGGCTTTTAAGTTAACTCAACCCTTAGTTCTACCCAATCCCTCCTTGTGCTACTTGTTGCAGCACCTGAGTCATGCCTTGAAGCGTACGTTGCATGTTGCGCCATTGAGCACGTTCGACAGCCATTGTCCTACAATTACAATAACTATATTAGTATATACTCGCGTTAAGGGCTTTTAAGTTAACTCAACCCTTGGTTCTACCCAATCTCACTGGTTAAAGTTTGAACCTATCCTTGGACTTGGGTTTTTCCTAGGAATTGAATACCCTAGGCTCTGATACCACAAAAATTGTCACGCCCCGAGAGCGGAAGATACCCGGAGATGCGTGACGAGTTTATATCAATCATGTCAATCAGAGTAGTAGTGTATTCGACACAAAGACAGAGATGCGCAAAAGTAATGATAACCCAATCCATTTATTTCTTTATAATAAATAGTCTATTACAAACCCAATACTCTATTCAAAAAGAAAAGTACACATTTGACTCAAGAAATATATAAAAGACTAGATGACACTTGAAAAAGCTCTAGCTCTTTCACTCTTGATTCTCCCCATCCGATTGACTTTTCTCATCGTCGGACTTACCTGAAAAGTAGGGACAACACGGAGTGAGCGAACGCTCAGTAGGAAATTATATCTCAGGAACTAGCAAAGGGGTTTAAGTAATTACATCTTTCATGAATGCACTATAGCTATGCATGCTCGCATAAAACGACAAGATAGAGAGAGAGTGTATAACAATAAGATAGCAAGAAGAACTAGTCATGAACTTTCAAGAACTTATATCGAAAGATATCAAGATATTCAAGCAAGTACTTTATCATGTCAAGATGAAATTTGGCTATCACGTTCAAGTACGCAAGTAATTACCCTTTTTCGGGCCACGCAAGTCATGTAATATCAAGTCAAGTACAAGATTTGTGGAATGTTCAATCAAGATAGTCATGCACTTCGGTATAATGCCAATACCGTGATCAATCAACTCCCTCGGGCACAAGTACTTTCGGGTGCTCCTCCCAGGACCAGATCGGGCCCTATATGCGCAGGCATTAGTCATGTATTTTTTTAACATCCACATTTTTGTGTATAGCCATCATGGAATTTCAATAAGCAAGCTTGTAGTCATGAAGGATAGACTTTGAAAGAGTAGAGTCCAAAAATATGATACTTGACATAGATAGGCGATAATAACGGTACAATCATGATTATCGATAAAACTAGGTGGAATTGGTTCCCTTCACTCGGGTACCATGATAAGTAAGTAGAGACACTCTTTTATATAGAATTGAGGTCCATATGAATAGCACCTCAATGGCAAGACGTCCTCATTCTTAATATAGAATTGAGGTTCACAAGAACATCAAGTTTAATATAGAATTGGGGTCTACAAGAACATCATAACAATGTTGATATAGAATTGGGGTTTACAAGAACAGCATAACAACGGCATATTCTTCCCCGTTCATTAAGATAATACTCATATCATACCCATGGCATGACATGAGGGCCGGTATTACCATGTTTCTATAGAGGGACATGGCAAAGATTGTGTAATGGGTTTTTAGGGTACAACCAGCTCAGTCGGCCTTGAGGGAATCCAAGGCAGCGAGGAGTCTTACGGAGGTCTCTATGACTAACTCGCTAGTCCAAAGGAACGGAATGTCCAATGGAGAGCTTGTATGTCACTGAGAATTGAGTGTGTAATGCGATAAATCATCGTAGAAAACATGGGACTATACTCACGGAGTGGAGTAATAGTGCCTATATATAAATATATGTAATGAATCCCTCGGATAACAGTAATCAGGAAAATTCAGTAATGCAGAAAGTAGCGACTTTGGTAAAGTCATTTTTCATGTAATTAACGCCTTAATCAGGGGCGTTTATATTAGATTTGACGACGTGTACAGCAGTCGTCCTTTCAATATTTCTAGTTTTGCAGAATATTATAAATCTGGAAATTTTAATGAAACGCGCCCTGGACAGGGGCGTTAGTTTACAGAAGGCGCCCTGGTATGGGGCGTCAGTTCAAGAAAAGACGACCTGGACAAGGTCGTTAATTCACAAGTTTACAAGTTTCGAGAAAATGAAATTTCAGGAAAACATGTTATAGGGTCAGGACCAGAAAAATAGCAGGATTACAAGAGATTGATCATGCATTAATCTAGAATCATGTTTGAATTGATATATAATTTTTAAACATGGTATTTAGTAATTAAAAGAAATTGACGTCCCTGTACAGGGCGTCAAATATGAAATTGACGACCTAGTCATTGTCGTTTCTTGTAATTTAGCGCCCTTGATTGGGGCGTTTCTTTCAAAAACTCTTTAGAAACTTAATCAAAACGCATGAAATCTAAAAGCATGTATTAACGGATGACGTTATAATTATTACTATGCTAGTTTGGGCTACAATCCCTGAGAAAATCCTACCTTTTGATGAAGATTTTGAACGGATGCAGGTTCTGGGAAGAAAAGAACGATACTCTGTTTTATAAACAGAGTATTCTGAAACTTTTGAATTCAATATCAGCAGCAAGGCAGAGGAGGCACGAACAGACACAGTCGTTTGTTGATGAAGAACCCACGTTCTTCAATAGATTAAGAGCTCTTCAACCTGTAAGTGGAAGAAGATGAACAAGATTTATTCTTCATACTATCCTATCGGAAGAGAAGGAAAACCAAAGGAAGAACCCACCTGTTCTTCACGGATGGCAGTCAGATTCCCTATAAACAAAAGAGGATGAAGAATCAATTCATGTTCTTCACATAATAGTAAACAGAGAAGGAAATAAGGAAGAACTGTTAGTTCTTCACCTACCGTAGCAGAGACGATCGACCAAATAGCTTTCTAGGGTTCGATCCATCAAGGTATTTATAGGATTCTGGAAATCCTAATAAGGTTAGTGTTCGATTGGAAGTAACACTTCCATGATAGAGTTATTACTACATTCGAACTCTTTCTCATAGTTATCAACTTACCCTGGATAAGTTCCCGGTTCGAACGAAACTGGAATGGAATTAACGCCTTATTCTAGGGCGTCGAATTTTAAATTGACGCCTTGGCATGCGTCGTTTCTTGTGGAAACGCGTCCAAGCAAAGGGCGTTTCAAATACTTGCCTTTTTATGTAATTTTGGTTGTTTAAGATTTGACGCCATGAAATGTGGGCGTCCTTTCTCAAAAACACGCCTTAGGTGAGGGCGTTTCTTGTGAAGTAGCGCCTTGCTCCAAGGCGTTAATTTCATCAGGGCTTTGTTCTTCTTATTTCAACCTTTTTCATTTGTTCACTTAATCTTTTAGTTTATTTCAATTTATCTAAATTTATTTCTTTTAATTTTATACGGGTTGCTACAGAAGGGGAGGCACTAGCATGAGCAGAGGGTTGGGTTTGTGGTGACGATGGAGCCGGGGTAGGAGATGGCGGAGGTAACAGAGTAGGTGACGGAGCAGGTGCAGCACTAGATGAGGAATCACAGGGGTGCCCCTGGCCTTGAAGTAACGGAGACGGCTGCCCGGGTGGCACTTCTTGCTGCTGTTGTTGGCTGCGAAGATGTAAAATGACTTTGTGAATAGCAGCCCAATCAATCCTTTTATTAACTTCCAGATCATAAACATAATCCCAGAACTCGGGGCAATCCTCAACCAAATGCCCCTGCTGGCGGTGGAAATAACAGAACTGGAGCATATCCCTGACCGCGGGTCGGAAAGGCATAGCCGGAGAGAGCGGCAACGCGTGAGTGGCCATCAAAGCCCAAAATATATCGGTGAAACACTCTGGCAATGGAAGGCGAGGAGCCTGCTTCGGGCAAGGTGGATGACGAGGGATATGTAATGGTGGAGAAGGTTGTGGAGACGGAAGTGGAGGTTGCGTAGGCAAGAGTGCGTGGCTAGTGGTGGAGGGCTTTGGTGATGGCATGTGTGGAACGGGGTGATGTGGTATGTAGACGGCATCCACTTGCTCGGGATGTGGTGTTCCCTTGACCGGAAGTGGAGATGGAGATGAGTATGTGGATGCGGGAGGCTGACTCATGGAAGGTTGATATGCGGAGGCGTATGGGTACGTAGAGGCGAGAGGTTGGCTCGTGGAGGGATATGTGGCGGAAGGCTGACTCATGGCGGGCCGACTAATGGGAGCGTAGGGTTGGCACGTGGAGGGTGAAGGTTGATATGTGGAGGTGGATGGTGGAGACTCGAGGTCAAGGGAATCTTGGATTTGTTGGCGAATGAAGCGGGCTCGACTGTATAAGTGTTGCCAGGAGGTGATGTTGTTGAGGGCTAAGATAAATCGATACTCAGGCACGGCATTGGATATCAGCATCTTGATTTGCTCTCCCTCCGGTATGTGCCCCGGGACCTGTGCGGCAAGGCGACGCCAACGATCGGCAAAGGTGCAGAAATCCTCTTCAGGCTTCATTATCTCATGGGCCAGATCCGCCATATAGTACTTAGGCCCAACCTGATCTTGAAACTGCTGAATAAATCCCTCTTGTACAGCTTGAAAATTCACAACTTGCTCTTCCGGAAGAGAGAAGAACCAATCCCGAGCCGGGCCTTCCAATGACAGACCAAACAGATAAGCCATCAAGTGTTGGTCATGTCGAAATTGGGCTGACTCATAAACAAACTCCTTCAAGTGCACATACGGGTCACCGACTCCACTATAACGGCGATATGTGGGAATTTGTGATGGAGACGGAAGCCGAAGACCTTGAAATGCGAACGGAACACTTAAAGAGGATTTGGGATCGATTCAACGTTGAAGCTCATCAAGCTGACGTTGGGTTTGAGCAATCATCTCCTCGATAGGGAGAGATCGAGAAGAATATGGGCCAGGTTGAGCAAGAGGTTGTGAATTAGGACCAAGAGCATGGTATTGGGCCGGATAAGAGGATCCGGGCTGAGAAGAAAAAGGGCCCATTCTGGGAATGGAAGGGTGAGCGGGCCTGGAAGAGATGTTGGAACATCGGTTGAATGGGCCAGCAGCAACATGGGCAGAATAATGAGGCCCATTAAGAGAATAATGCCCATTAGCAATTGGGCCAGCAACATATGAAGAAGAAGGAGGAGGCCCATGAATAGAAGATGACCCATTATGAGAAGAAGGCCCATGAAGATGAGATGCAATAAGACGTTGGGCCTGGGCCGGGTCCATTTGGTGAACAAGGCTTGAAAGATGGGCCATGAGATTAGCCTGTTCCTTGGATGGATCAGAAGGACCACGGGAAGATGGGCCCGCGTGGGAAGAGGATTCCATACGGGAATAGGAAGAAGATTGGGAAAAAGGATGATACAAGGGGTTGAAATGATACTCCATCAGGGCAAATGGAGACTTAATACAAGGAGATCAAGGACAATACAAACGGGGAAGCAAGGGTTTAATGGGCTTGAGAACAAGGGGGGCTGACCCACTAATGCAAAGACGAATGGACAATAGACCACGGGACAATGGACTGGACAATGAACCAACAAAATGGACTGACTTAAGTGGGCCTAACAACAACAAAACATGTGGATGCAGCACAAAACACCACTAATGGGCTTAGACAAGCCCAAACAACATAAACAATGCAATGTGAAAGTTTTCACCCAAGTCGAACAAGTTAATATGATGGGAAATCTTTTAGGGGTTTTAATAGACCTTTTAATGATTTGAATTAGGAAAAAATCCCTCAAGATAGGAATCCTATGGGAATAAGGTCCAAATTTGGTGTTGACTAAGATTAACTCCCTTACACGTATGCAAATGCAAGCCTAAGGGGTGGAAAGGTACAACCGGCTCGGTGTCCGTGTGGGAATCCACGGCTCATGGGGACTTATGGAGGTCCCAGATAAGATCACCTAGTCGACTCCAATGAATATGGAGGTGAGAGGATCACTTACCAATGTAGGAAATGGAACTATGATATGCAATGTATGGCCATATGAGCACCGGAGTGCATGCAAATTCAAGCTTAAAACTAGAAAATCAAGACAAAATTAAACTATGCAAGCATGATCCAACTAAGCCAAATAGTATATGGATGAAAAGACAATACAAAGGTCTGCACAACAGGCCCAAGAACAGATCAATCTGACCCCGGGAGGTCAATCAAATCACTGAGCAATGTTGCCCCTGTGAACCTATGTGCAGACTACATGCAGATTTTATGCACAAAATGCTAAAATGATGACAATTTTTAACTAAGCAAATGAGACCCAAATGATGTAAATAAGCTATGGATAGAAAGAAAATACAAAGGACTATCCAATGGAATAAAAATCAATGCAATCAGATGTCGGGAAGA
This sequence comes from Amorphophallus konjac, assembly GCA_022559845.1. Taxonomy (NCBI): domain Eukaryota; kingdom Viridiplantae; phylum Streptophyta; class Magnoliopsida; order Alismatales; family Araceae; genus Amorphophallus; species Amorphophallus konjac. The sequence continues at coordinate 88,548,489 of CM040119.1, forward strand.
TAGCCAAATCACTGAGTAAAGATGTACCTGCGAACCTGTCCCAGAGCCTGCCTGCAGAACTTATGCACAAAACTCAAAAGGTTGGACAATATTAGAATATGTAAATGTTAACCAAATGATTCAAATGATATATGGATGGAAAGACAATACAAAGGGCTATCCAACGCAACAAGAAATAGCTCAATCGAACTACGGGATCAAAAGTTATGCCCCGACGAACACGGCCCTGCGAGCATGAGTGCAAGACTGCCAGAAGCTGTAACGGTCTACCAAATGACCGTTATATGACAGTGACGGTCTACCATAAGACCGTCACATAACCAGAGTCCGTAAAACACCAAAAATAGTGGGAGGATGGAGGAAATATCACCTAAATATGAACATGCACCCACACAACTAACAAAAGAGCATGAAAACAAGCGTGATGGGCATTGGTGTCCCACCGTGATCGCCAAAAAACTGTAGATTTGTTTTTTAATTAGATTCCTATCCCGCCCCCTTTAAATACATACATGCATAAGCATGTGAATCAAAGACAGGGGGATGAAAGGATGAGAAATACTAACCGTGATCGCCACCAAGGATTAACAACGCCAAAGGATGAAGAAGTGTAAAGAACGGCGTCGTGTACCTCGGAAAGAAAACTTGATCGCACTTGACAAACGAGGTGCGGGGAACTTGTGGATTCAAACCTCCTCTCCTTCCAGCCGGCTAGAGGAAGAGGTCCTCACGTTGTATTCATGCTCTCCTGCAAAACAAAGATGAAACACACAGGCAAAAAACCCATTAAAACATGAAGTGTAGAAATCTGCCCAAAGTGATAAAATAGCATGAATAAAAGGGGCAGAACGCACCGGGGGGAGGTTTTTAACCCCTGTGGAAGGGTGGAAAAGATAGGTGGGTGTGTTGTGCATGCATGAGATTTGAAATCATGAGATTTGATTGAGAGAATAGAGAGAAAACGATGATGCAAAATGGAGAAAAATGCATGTGTAGCAGAAAGTGCAGAAAACTGTGATTATTTGTGATTTTGAGGAAAGGAGAACTAAGAGTGTAGATCGTGAAATCAAGCCCAGAAGGATGGAATTGAAAGCTAATACTTCCCTCTTCAAGACAGGGTCGAAGGATTGAGTCGGCGGTGCAGCATGGCTTCGCCCCACGTCCGGAAAGAGCCCCCCGTCGCAATTGCGAACTGGGCAGTTTTTATAGAGTTTTGTAAGAAAGCCTCATCTTCTTATCACGATTCCTGGAGATAGAGTCCAAAATAAATCGAGTTCTCTAGATCAAACTCAAGATAATACTAAGGACAAGAGATAGGAACAAACGGGGATCAATTCGGAGGAGGATTCTAGAAGATATGGCTCTTGGAAGGTAGCCCTGGAGCCTTATCTGCAGAGTTTGAGTTGAACCAGGATACTTAAATCCTGATATTTTGAGCATGATTATAAGAAACATAGCCAATGAACTTTGTAGTTATTTGAACTGAATTCAAGATAATACCAAGGAGAAACCATAGGAACAAACGGCGCTCCATTCGGAGTAGAATTCAAGAAGTTATGGGCTCTACAAGGGGGCCACGGCGCACAGAAACGGAGCAGAGTCCAGAACGAATTGGACTCTCAGGTGTGTAACGGTCTATCATACGACCGTCAAAGTTATGTAATGGACTAGGGTAGGTCCGTCACACTCTGGGGGTCGAACGGGGCGTTTTCGGATGAGTTTCGGTGTAACGCACCCATACTAGACCGTCACATGGACTCTGACGGTCTAGGGTAGGATCACCACATTCTGGGTGTTGAACAGGGTGTTTCGGGCAAGTTTTGGTGTAACAGTCTATCGTAGGACCGTCACACCGCTCTAACGCGCCTATGTAGGGCCGTCACACTGATGGAGGAAAAAATTGAGCAGACTGCGCGTGACTTTAGAAATTGAAGCGTATCTCTGAAACGACGCAGAACTAGTGAAAGTGGTAGAAAGAAAAAAGTGTAGATAACTGAGAGAGAAACAACTTTCATGAAGAAAGAAATTTGAGAAAATGATTGGAAGATGGAGAAAATGGGGCTGGAACAGAGAGAAACTTTTGAGACACAGGTAAACAGCATATCATGACAGAAAAATATGAATATCTCACACACGGGGCAGAACTGACCAACGGCATAGAAGAAGACATTGTAGATCTTTGAAATATGAACAACTTTTATGAAGACAACTTTTTAAGTAGAGGAATGAAAGAAGGTCAAAAAGGACCACTTTCAAGACTGCGCAGCGGGAGAGAGCCGATTACTTGAGGGAAGCCGGCCTAAATGGGCCGAAAGTCGACTTTGAAGCCGGAATTTGATGAGATAAGCTCCGGGGCTCTAAGAAATCATGATCTCCAAGACTTAGAGGATATGAAATGGTAAAAATGGGCTCGAAATCCATCCGAGAAAGCTCCAAAATAATGGCTAATTCGGGACATCAAAAATGATGAATAAAAAAAATGACTCAACTTGTGGGATAAAACGGGTGTCAACAACAAGGAGTTTGTTGACAATGAGGAGATTTGTGAAGGGGACGCCCCGACTGGTGAGCTTCTTCCCCGGCACCTTCGACTAGGGAGCTATCTTCTTGTGAGGCTGGACTTGATAGTAGCCTAATATGGTTCCCCGATGTACAGGTGCCTCCGATTTGCCCTCGGTCAGGGGTTCATCAGAGAGCTTGTCCGATTCTTCAGAGGGTGGCAGCGCCACAATGGAGACTGATGAGAGCTCGAGCTTGAGCTCTTCTTCCTCCGGGGCCTCTTCTGCTGGGGATGCCGAGATGGAGGCGGCGCTGGAAGGTATATGTGGCTTCTCCTTGCCTCCGCATTGGCTTTGATATAGAGTTTATGGCAGAGTGCTGACATTTTTGTGTTGTGTCAAGGCCTGGAGTCTGAGAAGGAGCACGAGCTGGCTCCCGTCGAGGAGGGTTGGGCGGAGCCCTCTATCACCTCAACGACCATTGGGGAGGACCAGGTTGCAGGGGATTCCCTACGCTCTCCAACTCTAGTAGATGACACTATCAGGGCGGAGGAAAGGTTACCCACACCGACCCCGAGCGGGGAAGTCGCAGGCGCGCCAGTAACCGCACCAGGTGAGAGTTAGGACCTTTCTCAGATTTTTCACCTTGTCTTGTCATAGGGAAGCCCTGAACATTGCTGACCCGTTTCGTGTTCGACGGGGTTGTGCAGGTCCTTCCGGTGTGCTGGCTGAGGCGGGTCACTCCTCTCTCAAGTTGGGGATCGAGTGGCCTACATCTGTTTCACCACCGGAGCCGCTGCTGGACGCCAGCATAGGTGCGGCCTTGCTCCAGCGAGCCCGGGGTTATGTAGGGGGTGATCCCCTGCCTTTTCTGGAAGAGCTTTGGTAGTGGTTGAGGGAGTGCACACGTGGCTACCATGGCCTTGGATTCCATCGTGGGCTCTGCATGTCTGGCTTGGCCGGCATCTGGGTGGAGTAACTGTGGCTTATGGAGGCTCAGGAGCAGCGGGCAGAGCGACTGGCGGCCATTCGGGAGGTGCAGGAGCAGTGTGTTCAGCTTGTGTCAGCTGTGACCGAGTAGAGGAGGCTTGCCGACACAGCCGTGTCTCTTGCTTAGAACCGTGCCAGGCAGCTGAGCAAGGTGACCAACAGAGCTGAGGCCCTACAGAATGCCTTAGAGGAGCAGCAGCAAGCCGTAGAGCTTGCTAGGGTCGAGTGGCGGGCTGCCGAAGCCAGCGTTCTGCTTGCGTTGACCTTGGAGGCTGAGTTGACAGTTGCGGAGTCCCGCTTGGCGGAGCTAGAGGGGAGCGAGGCTATGCCGCGAGTGTATTTCTTCCCTTCCCCCTTTTTGTTATCCGGACTGTATATGTTTGTTACCCCAAGGGCATGTCTTGGGCTTCCTTTTACAGAGTGTTAATGACAAACTCCAGATTTTAGTGTTATTATTTTCTGAGTTGTTCTTCTCCCTAGTCTGTGGAATAGGGTTGAGTACAAGGGGTGGCTACCACTTACTATCAGTCGTGCTTGATTTTCTTAACACGTACCGGCGTAAGGGGCAGGGGACCGAGTTTTACCCGAACTGGAGCTGGGATAAAAGATTAGGTGGGGTGAGTGGCGTAACTGGATTTTAAGTAGTGGAAACTGAGTGATGGTTGTTGGGAAGTAGGGAAAAGGCCCAAGTGTAGGGTTGAAGTAGGCCGACTAAGGCGTGGCGGCCTACTTGGTTAAGGTCGGGAACTGATTTTAGGATGTATCAATTGTACGTTGACGCCAGAGTGCTGGGCGTTTGTAGGTCGTTAGCCGGTAGTGTAGCTCTTTTAGGCTTGAGGAACTGGAACTGAGCTGGCCGAATGGCCTTAGAAAGTATCACAGCCGAAAGCCGTGATCGGGGCTGGGACTGGTTGGCCCACCCGTGGAGGGATCCTGGCCGAGACTAGAGCTGGGAGCTGGTGGCTGGCCCGTAAGGGCGTTGTAGTCAGTGACTGGGATTAGAAATTGGTGGCTGGCGTGTGAAGGCGTTATAGATGGGGTACTGGGACTGGTGGCTAGAGGCTGGCCTTTGAAGGCATTGTAGCCGAAGACTGGAGTTGAAAGCTTGCGGCTGGCCTGTGAAGGCGTTGTAGCCGAAGTGCTGGGACTGGGAGGCTGGCGTCTGGCCTGTGAAGGCATTGTAGCTAAAACTGGAACTAGAGGCTGGCGGCTGACCTATGAAGGCGTTCTAGCAGAAACTGGAATTGGGAACTGGCGACTGGCCTGTGAAGGCGTTGTAGTCGAAACTGGAGTTGAAAGTTGGCGGCTGGTCTGTAAAGGCGTTGTAGCCGAAGTGCTGGGACTGGGATGTTGGCGGCTGGCCTGTGAAGGCGTTGTAGCCGAAACTGGAACTGGTGACTGGCGACTGGCCTACGAAGGCGTTGCAGCCGAGGACTGGGACTGGGAACTGGCGGCTGGCTTGTGAAGGCGTTGTAGCCGAAACTGGAACTGGGAACTGGAATCGGAACTGGCACTGGAGATGACCCACCCTCAAGGTGTAGTGGCCATCATTGTCGTGGAGTGATGTTGAGCTCGCCATCGGGGCGTGTCATGTCCGACGACTTTTGTAAATGAAGAGTAGAGAGAGAGAGAATTTTTTTTTTCTTTACCAGCCCTACCGCCCTTGCGGGTTTTCGCCAAAGTTGGCCCCCTTTTGATTTTTCCGGTGCGCCCTTGCGGGTTTTCACACTGAGGGGTAACCCGATTTTGCCTGAGGCGCCCTTGCGGGTTTTCACCTCAGCTGGGTTAGTGGCAAATTATGCACCCGGTCGGCTCCATGCAATGGATTCGACCAGGCACCTGGTCGGCTCCATGTAAAGGGGTTTCCCGATTTTGCGTGAGGTGCACTTTTGGGTTTCCACCTCAGCCGGGTTGCTGGCCTTTTTGCCCCCAGCCACCCCCTTGTGGTGAGGATGTCTGGGTCTACTGGGACATCTCTATTTTTGACCCCATTTTTTTGTTGTTTTTTTTTACTTACCTGTGAGCCTGGCGGCTAGACTGGTGCTGGTGCAGAAGTGCCCATGCTCTCGTGGTGACGGGAATGAGGGCAGGGGATTAGTCCCCGCAGATGCTTGGCGGCTGTTCCGAGGAGCTAAGCTGGCTGGTTGATTGGGAATTAGAGACTGGGAGGATTGGCCGGCTAGATCCTTCATGGGGAAGGGCCGGTCTTATTAGTAGCAGATTGGACGTGCGCCTTAGTCTGGCTGGTGCGCGAACTCATGCTCTGGTACATAATATAGCTTCATATGTTTGCCGTTGAGAGGCGGGAACGGTCTATGACCTTTGTGATCGACAACCGTGTAGGCCCCACCCTCATAGACATTCTGGATGATGTATGGACCTCACCAATTTGGTTGAAGTTTTCCGCCGGAGCATCCTGTCATGACTTCCTTTTTCTTGATCAGGATGAGGTCACCTTGCTTGAAAGGTCACTACTTGACGAGCTTATCATAGGCCCAGGCCATGAGGGCCTGGTATACTTGCAGGTGTTGGTAGGCTTCGAGTCGCTTTCCTTCTAGATCGGCAAGCTCTTCTAGCCTTCTCTGGTACTCACTTTCATCTGGGCCGACAAGGCCAGTGTGGATTGCCACATGATAAGAGGCTAACTGGACTTCGATGGCAACAATTGCTTCTGTCCCGTAAGCGAGGGAGAACGGCGAGCACCCCATAGGGGTCTTGTAGACTGTCCGATAGGCCCATAATGCTTTAAAGACCTTTTCACCCCAATCGCGTTTCTGGTGGCTAACCATCTTAGCCAGGAGCTTGCAGAGGATTTTGTTAAAGGCTTCCACTAACCCGTTAGACTGGTGGTTGTAGACCAAAGATGTTCTCCAGTCAATGTGGAATTTGGCCGCTAACTGGTATACGGCCTTATTCTTGAAAGGTGTCCCATTGTTAGACACTACGCGACTGGGAATACCGAATCAGTATATAATGTTGTGCCGGACGAATCTGGCAATGATTTCCCCGATGACCTCTCGTAAAAGTAGAGCCTCTGCCCAACGAGAGAAATAGTCAGTGGCGGCCAAGATGTATTTATGGCCCTTGGAAGATGCCCCACTCGACAAATGGCCAGGTGGGGGCTGTAGGACGCAGTGGGTTGGGAGGTCTTCTGGGTACTGGGCCAAAGGCTTGGCATTGATGCCATGTACGAGCATACTGGATGCAGTCGACGTACATGGTCGGCCAGTAGAAGCCTTTGAGCTTGATGTTGTGCTTCATTTGATCTCCGACCTGGTGTACACCGCACAATCCAGAGTGAACCTCCTGCATGACGGCTCGAGCCTCGGCAAGAGAGACACATCTCAGACAAATTGATTTGTCCTTCTCGTGGACAAGCCGATATAAGGAGTCGCCGATCAACTCGTAAGAGGTTGCTCGGCAGAGTAGCTAGACTATTTGAGCTCGGTCAGGAGGGAGCCACCCTTTCTTGAATTTTATGATGGGCGCACGCCAATCATCCTCTTCTGGAGACGTTCTCCGGTCAAGCTCGTGGACCTCGTAAATGGTGAGATCGGTATTGCCTTCAAGTGAGCTTGGCATCAGCCTTTTGTGTTTGATGACGATGTCGACCTCGCCCTCGGGCGGAAGCTTAATGGCCACGCCCAATTTTGCTAAGGCGTCCTCCTGAGCGTTGCTGCTTCTAGGAATGTGATCTATTTCGAAGAAATAGAACTTCATGGTTAGTCTGGCGACGACGGTGTGGTATGGAACCAACTCTGGCTTCCGCACGTCATAGATGCCGAGGACCTGTCGGACTATTAGTTGGGAGTCCCCGTAGGCTTTGAGGCATTTAATGCCCATGTGGAGAGCCATCTGGAGCCCAATGAGTAGAGCTTCATACTTGGCTTCGTTGTTGGTCAGGGACTTCATAAGGGTGCAAGAGTTGTACAAAACTCCACCCTGAGGAGTTAGGAAAACTATGCTGGCGCCTGTCGTGGTAGCTGGATCCTGATTGCTCCGGGTGATCCCTCGGGAAGCACCGTCAAAGTAGAGCTACCAGCAAGACACGTTGGTTGTAAGAGCGCTGGGCTGCCAATAATGCAAGACATCTCCGCTCTATTCAACTAGTTGTTGTGATTGAGCAACAATGATTGTGAGAGCACTTTGCTTCCAATAATGCAAGATATCTCCGCTCTGTTCAACCGGTTGTTGCGATTGAGTAGCAAGGGACTCCTCGTCCAGGAGCTCCGAGTTGAAGGGTGAGTCGTCTAGTGCTGGATGGGCTGCCAAGAATTCAGCCATACCTTGTCCCTTGATCACTTTTCTGGGGACATAAGTAATGTCATACTCTATCAACAGGAGAGCCCACCTTCCTAGTCTGCCTGAGAGGACAAGTCACCGAAGGAGATACTTCAGGGGGTCATGCTTGGATATAAGCTTGACTTGATGGGACAGGAGGTAATGCCGCAGCTTCTTAACTGCAAACACTAAGGCCAAGCAGACCTTCTCCATGGGGGAGTAGTGGTACTCGGAACCGATTAACTTCCGGCTGAGGTAATAGATGCGCTGATCTTTACCTTCCTCGTTGATTTGGGCTAACAGAGCTCCTAGCGAAGCGTCCATGGCCGCAATGTAAAGGATGAGGGGTGTACCCTTGATCGGTGCCCCCAGGACTGGGGGAGTAAGGAGGTACTCCTTGATTTGCTCGAAAGCTGCCTGGCGTTCCGAGTCCCATGTAAATGGGGCGTCTTTCTTCATCAGCTTGCTGAAAGACGCGCATCGACCGTAGAGGTTAGAGATAAACCTCCGAATGTAGGTCAGCCTCCCTTGGAAGGACCTGAGTTCGGTGATGTTGCTGGGTGGTGGAAGCTCCCGAATTGCTTTGATCTTGCTGGGATCCACCTCGATTCCTCGGTATTTGACAACAAAGCCAAGAAATTTGCCGCTGGATACGCCGAACGCGCATTTCATGGGGTTCATCTTGATCCCATATTGCCGAAGACGCTCGAAGACTTGGCGAAGGTCGCGCAAATGGTCCTTGCGCCTTTTGGTCTTGACGACGAGGTCGTCGACATAGCATTCGACGGTGTTGTGCAGCATCTCATGAATATTTTGGTCATGGACCTCTGGTAAGTAGCACGGACATTCTTCAGACCGAAGGGCATGCGCTTGTAGTTGAAAATCCCCTTGGGGGATCTAAAAGCTGTATGGTTCTTGCCATTGAGGGACATCCGGATCTGGTTATAACCGGACGACCCATCCATGAAAGACAGGGCTTCATGATCGGTGGTCATGTCGACCATTGTTTCTGTGATTGGGACTGGGAAGTCATCCTTCGGACAGGCTTTGTTGAGGTCCCGGAAGTTGACGCAGATGCGGACTTGACCATTCTTATTTTTGACTGGAACTATGTTGGCGAGCCAAATCGAGTAGATGCACGGCTCAATGAAGTCGACCTCTGCCATTTTATGGACTTCAGCCAAAATCTGGAGCTCCTGCTCATGGCGCATGCACCACTGTGGTTGCTTGATCGGAGCGACTGAGGGAGAAATGGCTATATCGTGCTCCCTTGCGGAGGGGTCTAGCCATGGCATCTCCTTGCATGTCCAGGTGAAGCAGTCTTTGTATTCAAGCAAGAGTTGCTTGTAGTCTTGCTTCTCTGCCTCGGTAAGGAGAGCACTGACGAATGTAGGCTGAGGGGCTTCATCTTCCCCAAGTTGATTTCCACAAGATTGTCGACGGTTGCCTGGCCGTCGTCCTCCAGCTCGGGAGGAGCGGGTTGGAAGTCGATGAAATCCTCATTATCGGTGTTGGCTTCGAGCATTTCTTGGTTCCCGAAGCCATTGGTTGATGCCGATAGGACTGGAGGGCCGTTGTTACTGGGATCCATCGAGTATTGATATAGGTCACCGGCTCATGGCCAACAGTTGTCAAACGGGGCTTCCGAGGTCTCCCCAGGGTTGCCTGACGAAGTTGATAATCCTTCGCTGCTAGGACCAGTGATACCCCCCCTCGGGAGGGTTTATTGAACTGGATCCCTCGACTGGCTGAGAGACCGGAGGAGCTTCTTCTCCCCCTTTGTCTTGGCAGGGAAGCGAAGAAGGTTCCCCGATGGCTTGAGCCGGGGTTCTGGCCTTGATGAAGATCGGGATCAGGATTTGCTCTTCCTCATCCTCGGAGATGTCGAATTTAGCTTCGACTCTAGCTCTGTCGTCGGCTGGTTGCGCCAAGCTTACGACGTTGACTGCATAGTGGACATGAAAGTATGGGTCTTGGTTGTAGCCAAGTCCCCTGGTGTCCTTGTAGAAGGACGGGGGTTGCCCCCGGGCCTAGGAAGGGGTCCACAGCTGACAAAAGTATCTTTGCTGTGCAGAAGTTTGCCACAGGGGAATGTGCTGCTTTAAACATATTTCTTGAATATGCGGGGACAGATCGCCCCACACCTGTACTACTTCAGGGGTATCATCGGCTCACCTGGACCAGCCGAAGTCATCGTCTGGCGGGGCTTGAGGGACCATGTCTCCATTATAGAAGATGATGGGTTTGTCCCCGTTAGCCTTCTTCTTGTTTCGACATTGTCACTTGAAGGTGACAACGAAGGTTGTCAACGACTCGACGTTGTGCTCGTCAGATGCGCGTGGAATCTGGATGCAGTCTGGTGGCAAGCATATACTCTTGTTGATGGCTCGGCTAATAAAATTAGCCTCGAAGTCGATTTGGCGCCTCTCGGGGTGATCTGGGGTTGACTTGGAGCCTAGGTGCAGTCGGTGAAGCTTGGCCTTTTCCTCGTCCAAAGAGAAGAGATCATCATCATCTTCCTCTGAGAGCCAACCGTTGCTTTTGCTCTTAATTACAGGGTACAGACTAATCCCCTTGAAGTAGAGCGCAGCGTCGGCCAGGTTGCATTCTGCCGGTGTGAACGGCGACAGGTCTGCAAAGACCTTATGTTGCTCTCCATCCTTGGCATACTTGATGCATTGGTGGAGAGTCGATGGGACGACCCAATTTTCATGGAGCCAGGGTCTGTCCAGTAGCATCTTATAAGATGTGTTGGAGTCGATGATGTAGAATGTCACCTTGGAGGTGAAGTCATCGAGCACCAGGTCGACATCCACTCGACCGAGGACGTCCTTGGTGTTCTGGTTAAAACTAGATATCTTGACTGCTTGAACCTTCTGGAGGAACGGGGTCAGATATAGAGACTTGAATGTCTTGAGCGGCATGATGCTAACAGCGGCACCAGTATCCACCAAGATCTGGTTCACATCGTGCCCATTGATCTTCCCCTTCATGTAGAGAGGACGGTTGTGGCACGGAGGAGAGAGAAGCATGTCTTTCTCCTTAAAGGAGATGGTGGCTAAGAAGGCTCCATAGGCAGTCGCCTTCATTTTTGGTGCATGTCCTTCATAGACTTCCGGCTCTTGGAGTATTTTGATAAGGGTTTCCCTTAGATCCCTACTCCAAGCGATGGCTTCCCAAATTGAAATACTGGTGGGGAAGCGTTTCATCTGGTGGAGGACCTTCCAGTCAGCTCGAGCTCAAGCATCCTCCAGAGAGGGTAGTATGTCAGGCTGAACCTTCTGCAAGTTGACGTGTTGTTCCCCATCGGGAAGTTGCACTGCCTTGCCCTTACCACCGGGATCAGACTGACCTTGAGAACCAACGGACTCTTGGAATAGGGATGCCAATGACGGCGCTTTTGGGGGTGATTGGCGGGCTGGCTCGCCCTTGCCGGACGGTCCCGCTTGCTCAGCTACAGCAGTCAGTACTAGTGCAGAGGCTGGGAGGCTGGCAGTAGCCTCTTCAGCACCGGAAGAATCCAAAATATCAGGTCTGCCCTGAATTTCAACTTCTGGGATGGGAGCTGGTTCCTCTCCTTAAAAGAGGATAATTCGCTCCGGATCGAAAGTAGACGGAGAGAGGGGTAACTCGAGAGTTCTCCCATGGCCTCTACCGTGTGCTCGGTCACGACCTCGGCCGCGACTGGTGTGTTCTGGAGCTAGCTGTAGCCCAAGAGGGGCAATGGTTCTTTGTCTTGTCCGGGAGGCTACTGGCTCGCCTGGCCGAGAAACGTTGATGTTGTCAGGAGGTGGGATGGCCACCATGTTGCAGGTGCAACGCCGAAGCATTTCTTCCAGCTGCTCTGTGGTGATCTCCTTGTCTTTATAGCACAAGGAGCGCCCATTAGGGATCACGAGTCTTTCGCCGTCCTTGAGCTTTTGGATCATCTCTTGGACCCAATTTCTGAGGTGGGCTCATTTTTGTATTTCTTCCCACGGGATGTAGCTATCGAGTGGGAGAGCCCCGGTAGGACGAAGAGGAACGTATTCCTCCAGGTCATCAATGAGCCGTTGGAGCCTTTGGAGGGGCATTGGCTCAGCCGGATATTGTAGGGTGGCGGCTTGTTCAGCTTGCTTCTTGAGCCGCCTTCTGAGATTCTTCCTCCTATTTCTCTCTTGTCTCTTGGCGATAGTAGTCTCCAAGGGAGTAGGAGGGAGAGGTGCTAGAGCTAGAGTTGATAGATCCTAGTGAGGATATCTCTAAGCTGGTGTCTTAACTGGGCAAGGTCAATGACTCTCTTCGCCCAGATTTCGATCCAAGCGCCTTCCGCTTGTTGTATTTGGAAGGTGGCATTGATTGCCTGCTCGATTACCTTGAGCGGTAATTCCTGGTATGCCGGGATACTGGGGATGGCGTTCGAAGACGTGTGCGCGGTTTGATGCCTTAGCCACGGTGATGACAGGAGTCTACGGGGAGTCGGTAGGCTGGTGCTGGCGTCCGAAGATGTGTGCGAGATTTGATGCCCTAACCGCGGTGGCAACAACTTTTGTTGAGAAGCGGGGCAAGAGATATGCTTATTGTCATGCTCCTTAGCTTTGCCTCTGTGATCATGCTGAGGACTGGGTCTGGCGACGACTGACGGCGTCGCAAGACATTGTTGCTCTGCATGGTTGTCCTGACTCTGTGGACTGGCTGAGCCTTGTGGCGGTGGTCCCGCCACTTGAATTGAAGCCACTGAAGACTCCGAAGATATCTTCTTCATACTCTGAATTGTGTCAACATGTAGGTGGAGAGGACTCGACGGCCCATCCGCTGAGGAGATGCGTTGAGGCTGAGGTGGGGCCTCACCCTGCTTTTGCTTTCCCTTCCTATCCACGGCTGTCGGAGGCGGAGATAGGACGAGAGGAGGACAAGAAAGGGCTATGGAGCTCGTCATCATCTCGCCCACCAAAATGTCCTCTCGACCGAGAAGGACCCGGAGGAGCCTGGCAGTGTCTTCTTCAGGGAAAGGGAGAGACTTCAGTTCCCGCCAGGACCGCCATCGTGTAGCCGAAGTGGCTGGGGTTGGCTGGCTAGGTGCTGATGTCTGGGAGTCAGAAGGGGTCGGAGGAGCCAGAGAATGGATGACATTGACTGAGAAGTCAGCCGGGCCCATCTCTTGACTAGCATCATGCTCTCTACGCCTCCGCAATCGCTCGAGCACCTCTTGGTTGTCGGTCCGAAACTCGAGCCATTCTGAAGGTTGCTAGTAAGGCAGCCCGCGCCCATTTTCTTGAGGGGAGTCTGGACGCTCTAGCGCACTCCTAGCAGTGCTCAGGGTCTCTTCGACAGCTTGCCGAAGCCTGACAACTAGCATGGAGTTCCCCTCTGCGTCGATCTTCTCCCATTGGATCTGTTCCTGGATGAGGTGTTGAACTTCCTCACAAGACTCGATCCAGTCGCAGATTCTGGCGTGGAAGGGGCAGTATTGCGGGTGACTACGATCCCAGTGGGTGTAGTCAGCAGGCGAGTCGCGAGGCATGATTTGCCCGTTCTCGACAAGAATATCGAAGAGTCGTCGGGTTCTCTCCCTGGGGAAGGAGAGAGGTCTCTGATCATGCCAGGGCCTCCACCCTGGATACCAGATCGAACTTTCCATTCAACTGGCGTTGGGCTCCTCTGACTCATCGTCAGAAAGAGAAAATGTGGTCATCATGTGGATGACATTGGCTGAGGGGTGGGCCACGCGTGCTGCCTTAGCCGGCCTGGCCCACGTATGTGGTTGCGGGGGATCAACGAGACTGCTCTTCATTTTGACGAGGCCATCTTGGATCAGCTTCTGCGCCTGGGTTTTGAAGACGTAGCAATCTTTAATTGAGTGACCCAGCATGCGATGATACAAGCAATAACTGGGATCGTCGGTCTTCAGGGCCTCATCCGGCTTGCGGATTTCGGGCAGCTCGACGATTTTCTGGGCCATGCAGAGCTCGAAGAGCATCTTCCTGTATTCCTTCTTGAAAGAGAAGGGTGTCTTCATATGCTCCGAGAAGGAGGGAGCGGCCGGCTTATCCACTGGCTTTTTGTTAGAGCCACTGGATTTGGCCCCCTTACATGCCTTGGCGGCAGGCGTGAACTCTATAATATTCACCTCCTTATCGGGCTGGCGTTCTTGCTCTTGCTTACCCGTGGCTGCAGTACAGCTCGGGTTATTGGCGAAGAACATCTCTATTTCGGTGACTGTCGAATTAAGTTGATCGAAGCCTTTGATATTGGTGCCGAGAAGCTTTTCGCTGACCTCAGCCGCCAGACCTCGACGGCATATGGTGATGGCGTCCTCTTGAACGGGTGGATTGACACACCTCATGCTGAGGTCTCGCCATTTTTTTATGAAGTCGAGGGCGCCCTCGCCCTTTTTCTACCGGAGACAATAGAGTTCGGCCAGGGAGACCTTCCGCTCGATCGTTTGAAAGCGGTTGAGAAATTTCTTTTGGAGATCAGCCCAGTGGATGACTGAGTTGAGCTTCAGGCGAGAGTACCATTGGAAGGCCGTTGCCGTGAGTGAAGTGGCGAAGTAGTGGAGGAGATATGATTCGTCCAACGCTAACTCGCCCATGGCCGTAACATAGTAGGCCAGGTGTTCCTGTGGCGACCCCTGCCCGTTAAACTTTTGTAGCGTTGGGGGCTTGGAGTACTCTGGGGGGAGCTTTTTCAGCTGGTGGTTAAGTGGGTAGGGTACACTATAGAGATCCACCGTAACCGCCCCTTCACCATACTGGGTGAGCTTTGTCTCAACAATGCGCTCGATCATCTGGCGTTGCGCCAGGAGATTTTCTGGCATTGGCGTGTTGGAGGCTCGTGGCTGGACCTTAACCGGGGGCGTGCCAAACCCAGTTGCCAATAGGGTTTGGACAATTGTCGCTGAGGTGTTGGCAGCATCGCGGGCCGCCGGGGGTACCGGTGCCTTGCCTGGGGCTTAACAGGTTACTGAGGATGAAGGTCTCGTTCCTGGACGAGGTCTTATAGGAGAGCCTTCGGATGATGGTTCTTCTTCATGAGAGTGTCGAGGGTCACTTCTTGAGCCTCGTTCGCAGGAGGGTCATTGTAGACCGGTTCTGCATTTATGGGAGGGTCGCGGTCGTCCACCGGGACTTCTTCTACACGTTCCGATGCCTGCGGTCCGATAGAAGTACCGATATGACCGGTTGGAGGAGGCGGCGGAGCTTGATGGTGTGGCCTCCTAAAGTGGGACAGAGGCTGATTCAAGTCGTCGGACTGGGTGTCTGGCTGATGTCCGGCAGTGTAACACGCGAACACTTGAACCGCGTCATTGATGAACCGGGCTGTCTGCTTCCTATGTGTGTGCCACTTTGGGCAGACAGGTGTCCCTAGTCTATCAAAGACCGAGGTACGTTGTAGAGGGGGCTCACTCCTGATATCGGTCGAAGGAGAGCTAGGACAGGTTACTGGAGGGCCCGAGAACGGGCTCGCCTTTGCCTCCGCTTACTTCTGCGGGGGACATTGGGCGATTGGGTGTCGTCAGACGATGCTACTGTGAGGCTTGTCGCATTCCGTCTGATGCCACGTCTGAGTGCCCAGATGATACGCGCCCTTCGAATAGCTTGGGCTTCTTCTGGGGTGACCCAGATTCTCCTTAAGTTACATTGCTGATCTCCCTTGTCGCTATTTTTCCGACGAGTTGTCTTGGGAGGCCGTGTGTCTGGTTGTGGTGGGTGCCCCCGGGCTGCAGCCGAGGAACCTGGTCCTTTGAGCTTTGCCCCGTCCTCTCGTGTTTGACGCAAGAGGTCAAAATGATTGGAGGTGGGGATGGTGGGAACGATCTATCCCTGGGGTATGATTGGTTCACCCCCGTCGAGACGGATCCGCAAGTCGCCGACAAGAACCGTCTTGCCGGAGTTGTTGGTTGCATCAGCGAGCCGTCTGCCTCTGCGGCCATGGCGACACTTCTTCTGAAGAGCTAAGGAAGACTCTGCCCCAAGATGGTAGACCGAGAAAATCGAGCCTGAAGCGACCGATAGCGTGAAGCTGTCAGTCTGAGGTGCTGGGATCGGCCCCCGGGGTGTGTAACCCAAGCCGGGAGTCGGTGGCTGGGCGACTCGGGTGTAAGCCTCCGCCCGCGCCGATAGGAGTGTCGCCGATGCCCGAGATGATGCTCCCGCACCGGAAAGCGACACCGTCGAAAGTGCTGAGGTGTCGACGCCCCTGGGTTGAGGACCCACGGTCTGGGCTCAGGTCGGGGGACCCGAGGAGGGTGCTGAGGAACCTCGCCCCCTGGGTAGAAGACCCACTGGGAGAGCTGGTTCAGCTGGGGCTCGGGACCGGGGTCCCGAGTGTAATGTCGGGGAGCCGCGAACTCGGGGCTGGGAGCCCATGTTGAGAGTCGGCTTTGCTAGGATTTGGGGTCGGAAACCCAATGAAGATGCTGAGGTGCCGTGGACCCGGGGCAGGGAGCCCGTGTTGGGTGCCGACCCAACCAGGGCTCGAGGTTGGGAACCGGAGGAAGATGGTGGGAAGCCGTGGACCTGGGGCAGGGAGCCCGGTCGGCTTGGCTGGAGCTCAGGATTGGGAACCCGAGGAAGGTGCTAAGAAGCCATGGACCCGGGGCAGGGAGCCCGTGTTGGGTGTCAGCTTGGTAGGAGCTCGGGATTGGGAACCTGTGGAAGGTCCTGTGATAGTGACCGAAGTTCGGGGCACGGGGCCCGCGTTGGAGATCGGACGACACTGGCCCCGGGAGCTAACGCTTACCCCGACCGGCGTTGATCTGGGGTCCCGGCAGGGGCCAGTGGTGACGGTCTGGTGCCCGACACTCAGGTGGGCCGTCGGAACTAGAGACGCATGTGACATATTGGCCATAGGAGCCAATGGAGAAATTGGAGTTGGTTGAAGGGTAGCCACGGGGACTACACCCAAGAAGTAGGGTGATCCGATAACAGGGGCGAAGCTGCGGAAAGCGATCGGCGTCACCAAGTAGCCCGGGTGGGTGGCGATGACGTTGGGACCGTAGGTGATGGCCGCCATTGTTGTTGGAGTGCTGAGTGCTACGGAGGAGACAGTTGCTGATAGTCATCGGGCGTAGTCCGACGAGTGCCCTCCGCTGCCTCTCCTGCAAGGATAGGGAAAGGGCACTAGGGCTTCAGGGCTGGCACATACTTTTCTTTAGCAACAAGAAGGAAGGCGGGAGACGTCCCACTGGGCGTGCCATCCTCTCTGTTGCACTGGTTTTTATGCCGCATAACCGGGGTGAAGGAACGGATACAACGGGGAAGGAAAATACGGGAGTTTGATGTATCTCGAGTATCCTCCTTACGGTTGTTTGCCTCTCACGACGATATCAGGCATTCTCCTTTTACGGAAAGTCAAGAAGGGTCGAATGGCACGGAAGTGTCAAGATAAGAGTTAACCGGACAGGGTGCGGGCGTGCCAGTCGATTTCTTAGAAAGCACACATGGAACCAAGGGTTGACCTGGAAGCGCCACCAGGGCGCAGCACGTGGGCTCAGGCGATTGGGTGACACGTGGAGAGAAGAAGTTCCATGGGTGCGAGTGCGTAGGCGATTGTGGGAATCGTGTACTGGACGTCTTTCCCCACCGGCCGCAAGCAACCGGTGTTTATTTACATCGGATTGAATCCGAATACCTTCGTTTTGAGCTTAAAAAAAGTCAGTATATAAGTCTGAAGCCATGGGCAGAGGGCTGGGGGCATTCAGCAGCTATGGGTGCGCATTAGACTGAGGGGTGTGTTTACTGGGGTTAGGGAGTTAGGCACGGATGCCAAGTGGTGTAGATTGAAAACTGAGGGCTTGAATGTGAGTGCGAGAGCACTCATCTAATTGGTGATGTTATACTTGTTGACACCCGTTTTATACCGATAAGTTGAGTCGTTTCTCTTATTCACTTTTTTGATGCCTCGGGTTGACCGTCACTCGTTGGGACTGTTTTCAGGTGTATTTTGGGCCAGTTTTATGTGTAACCTCCCTCCTTGGTGGAGTCCGCATCGATTCGGGGCCTGTTGGGCTTTGGTTTTTGGTTGATTGAACATGTTTATAAAAATCAAGCGTCCAAGAGCATGTACGGTTCAACCGCAGCCGTTCCACACTGGCACGGTTAGATATGGACCGTTCATACATTTATGGTTGATTTCTGAGGATTTTATGAATTTTCGCCGACAGGACTTTGTGCGGCCATCTTCTAGCCATTCAACTCAATGAACGGGCTAATTACAACCGCCTACATCTCAGAGTCCTACGCTTGACAATTTTCTCAGATAATTATCCAACTAATTGAATTATCACCGACAAGGCTAGAACGGCTTGTCCTTGGCCGCTCTACAGTTGAACGGTCTCAATTGAGCCGTTCTTCTATAAGAGTCCAACGGCGGGCGTTTCGGTCAGTTCGAGGGATAATTGGGATTATTTTCTGATTATTAGAATTTCCACCAACGGGCTTGGACAGTTATCATGTAACCGCCCCTCTTGTTGAGCGGTCTATCTTAAGACCGTTCATCCCATCGATTGTGGAATTTCAATAGATTTTAATACTTTTATCCATGGTTTTTATCCCCAACTTCTTTTATCAATATCTCCGTGGATACTCAACCATTTTAGCTACCATTTCGACTGGATGAGAGATGATTATATTATCTACGATTTATCTTCAATAATCTCGTCCCGAAAATGGCTCAAAACCCTAGTTTCGAGGCTGGCTTTCTAGGCTCTATAAATAGACTCTAAAGGCCAGACTTAAAAAGGGGGGGAGATTTTTGATCGACGGCGAAGCCCTGCCGCATTCTTGAGCGACCTAGCACCAAGGAGGGAGGCTCTCTACGTCCATACGAGCCTCCGGTCCAGGGAGTAGTCCATGCTTTGAGTTGTCAGCACTTCATCAGCACGAGGCCCATCCCCTCTGGCCGGTTGGAGAGGGTGGAGGTGAACCCTTTAGCAACTTCTGGCGTGATGGACTCAAGCGGTTCTTGACTGTCCGTTCAAGATGACGTGCGGCTGTCTAGGATCCGCTCTTCTTCTTCCTGCGGTCTTCTTCAAGCCGTCCATCCTCCAGGAGCGCTTCCTCCCGCACGTTCTGCAGCACCCTTACGTGGTCTATCGTAAGACCGCACGTCTATAGGCGGCTCTTCATCAACCGCTCATCCTCCTAGTGCTGCAGCTAGGCAAGTGTCTCCCTTTCTTTTCCAAAGCACGACGCGTTCATCACGTTCGGTGCTTTGGTGGCGATCACGGTCACTTTCATTTGCCTTGCTACTCTTACGGTTTTTCATTTACTTATGCATCACATTGTTGATCCATTCATAGCACATATTCCATCACGGTAAAGAGGAGGAAAAATATATCTACACCCTTCTTTTATGGCGATCACAGTGGGACTCCTAGTGCCCATCGTGCTTGTGAATTGCTGACCCCCTTTCATTGTCTAGCTTTCCTCTTGAAGTGATTTGCAGGTTGGGCGTGCTTTCTGTTTTCTGGGACGTGAGCGGTTCGTCCATAGCCATTCATCCTCTGGCGTGGCTGCTCATCCACCGCTCGTCTCTTGCTACCAGTGCTAGTCTCCCTTCAGCGCCTTGTTGCAAACGGTGTACCATTGATCGTCTATCTTTCTGAGCGGTCCGTTTCTGGCCGTGCACCGCTTCGGCACAGGTACGCCTCTTTCTGTCCTGGCTGCAGGTACGCGGCTGCTGGAGGTCCGTCCTAGAGCTTGAGCGGTCAGTTACAGACCATCCTTCTGGTACTTTCTTCATCACTGCTGTCCTATTGTCGTTCTATTACTCCCTGGATTATACGGTCCTCTACAGACCGTCTGACGTTTGCGCGATCATATCCAGACCGTCCTTCTGGTGCCACAGCACCCTCTTTATTCATTTTGATGTCTATATTCTACATGATTTGTCAGTTTGGTGCTAGTTGATTGATCTCCCCCTACCATTGTCACATCTTGGTGTCATTGCTAGTATATTTGCTTGATCATTGTTTGATAGTTGCTAGGCTAGATTGTGCATGCACTCCGGTGCGCATAGGGGCATTCATCTCTGTTCATCTGTAGTTGCATTCCTACCGAGGTAGGGTTCCCTCTCGTCTCCATATTCCTTGGAGCCGACTAGGTGACCCTGCTGAGGGCCTCCGTAAGTCCCCGTGAGCCGTGGATTCCCACACGGACGCCGGGCCGGTTGTACCGTCGCCACACCTTAGCCTAGGGTTTGCATCCGTAAGTGAGAGTTCCTTAGAGTCACCCCGTTCCCCCATCCATACCATGGTTAGGCACCTATTGATCGAGTGAATTTTGCACTTTGTTTAATCCATTAAGATTCAAAGGGGAAATTATAAGAATTTGATGCGCATCATCTAAAAAACTTGATTGCTTAATTGGGTGATTCTTCTCTCATCTCCTTCTTTCATTGCACGTTTGTGTTTGTTTGTTTGCGTGGTTTGGTTTAGGGTGGTCTTGTCCCTCCACTCTGCTCCATTTGGTGTATGTGGAGTTGTTTCCCCCACTTTGGATCACCTCTTAGGGTCAGTTCTCCTTTCCGATCTTACTTTAATCTTCTGTTCGATTCACCATCCTCCATGTCGTCCTACGATTTCTCTCAGTCTCACGAGGACTCTCTTCCTCGCGGACTTCTGGAGGACCCACCCAGGGTCGCCCCCATGCAGGAAGGAGAGAGGACTGCCCCTCCCCTCCCGACTATTCTCAGTGAGGGATCTCACCCCCCTCTCTCTGATCCTTCCGTTCAGAATCTGGCTAGTCAGATCCTTAACATGATGGCTCAGCTGGACCCCACCTAGTTCCACCTTATTCGGCAAGCTTTGCAGGGGGCCGATGCCCCGAGTTCAGTTCCTTCCCGTGGTGTGACCACTGTTGCCACCACCTCCGCTATTGCTGGGGCCACCTCTGTGGCCCCTATTGATCTTACCCCTACTTGTCCCCAGGTTCTCCGGTACTCCAGTATGGAGGCGGGCCAGGCTTCCACCTCGGCCCATCAACCGCTCATAAGGGGAAGTCTCAAATCCCCTATGTTCCTTACCTTGATCCATATGCTACTGTCTCTCCATCGCCGCAGGCCCTTCTGGCCCCGGTTGATCTTGCCAGGTTGCAGCAAAGGGCCGCCCAGCTGGCTCAGGCGGATGCGAGCCCTCCCCTGGCCCATTATCCATCTTACGGGCCGCCCCTTCAATCGATTTATCCTCTGGCTACATATCCAGGCACTACTCCTTCTGCTCCTTCTCCTCCTTCCCGGGAACGGGAGATTCTCGACAAATGGGCTGCTATGCAGCAACAAATTGACCTCCTCCACAAGCGGGTTGGCCCGCAATCTTTGGCTGACGTCCCTATTCCTAACTTCAGGGACATTCGTTTTCCTTCTCAATCCGAGCTCCCCGTATATCGCAATTATGACAGGAATGGCAACCCGTTCATCCATGTCCGGGAGTTTCTATATGAGTCAGCACAGTTCCAGCAAGACGACTGCCTGATGGCTTATTTATTTCACCGATCACTGGAAGGGGTCGCCCTGGAATTGTTTTATACTTTGCCCATGGAGGAGGCCAAGAATTTCTAGACCGTCAAAGAGAGGTTTATTCAGAGATTTCGAGATCGGGTCGGACCTGAATATTCCTTCACCGACCTGGTAGTCGAGAAGATGAAGCCGGAAGAAGATTTTGCAACCTATGCTGATCGATGGAGGCAGATGGCCTCACATGTGCCCGGGCAAATCCTGGAAGAAGAGAAAGTGATGTTATTGATCTCCAACGCCACACCAACATTCAGGAACATATTGGCGATGAACGACATCTCAAATATGCACCAGTTGTACAGTAGAGCTCAGTTCATACAAACCCAGTTCAAGGACTTGTTGGAACGCACTGAATTTCGTGTGTGATGATATCGGAGTGTTCTTTTTATCGGTTTATCGGTTTATCTAGTGCGAGGGCGTGCCAATCACCTAGGTGACAATGTGTTCGGGCTTCAAGACTAGAGTGATCCGAAGCCCGGGGTGCGCTCCGTCTGACTAATCAGACGATTGTGGATATCGGGTCGGGACTGGAGACCCGCCGCGCGATAAAGGCCACGACGTTAATTAAATCCCCTCGGAGAGGGGAAGACCTCTGATTAATCGCCAAGAAAAGGGGCCTCATGGCCTAAATATTAGTTTCCATGAAAGGAGTGAATGGCATATTGAAATAGCATTAAAATTCCCTATAGTGGGGTGCAGAGAGATATTTGAAGCCGTTTCGGTCATAAATTGACCATTTGGTGCTCGAACAAATGTCCTGTATGAACACCTCACAATCATTGCAGGAAAATCGGAGCATCTGTATGCCCGGGCATGGCGGAGTCAGATTAATGATCTATTAGCCTGAGATGGCTGTGGACTATGGCCATATCAGGATTTATGAGGACCACATCCGATGCCACGGGGCGTCATTGCTCTTCCCTTCACACACAGTCCGGGGAAGTGAATCGTTACGTGCAAAGCCCGAATTCATCAACGTGCGCCCTCGCACGTGGATCGACCTGTGCGGTCAGGTCGCGGTCAGGTCGCCGGATTAAGGAAGCAAAGGGGATGGGGCGCGTCGGATTAGTATCACGAGGAGGGCGCGCCGGTTTAAGTGTGTTAAAAGGGGGGGGGCACGCCGGTTATATGGCAAGAAGGGGAGGCGCGCCGGTTTTGGGCTCATGTAAGGGGGGCGCGCCGGATTAAGTTCAAGAAGAATGGCACGCCTGATTTAAGCTCATAAAGTGATGGGAGCGCATACTATTCATTCCAAGAGTTTGAATGTGGATTTGAGTGTGGGGTTAAACCGGCGTGGGGGGGTAGCGCGCCGGATTAACCCACGCCGGATTAGGGGGCGCCGGATTAAGCATCGTACAGCTTTCTTTCAACCCTTTTATGCTCTGTTTCTTCTTTCCTCCAACTGCAAGTTGATTTATTGATTGGTCTGTTCATCTTATTGATGGATTATGTTTGTGGAAGGAAGATTTAAGTGTGTTAATTATTTATTCAGGTGGATTAGCATAATGATTCGAGCGTTTTATTAGAAAAGTTTATGTAAGAACTCAGAGATTCGGTTTGTTTCAGTGGTTTTCGACATATGTTGTTCTTTCCCCACAGAGTTTATTCTGCTCGTTCATTCTTATAGGTTATTCGCTTGGCAAAATTTGGGCAGCATCTCCCCTAGACCCGAAGGGTCCGGGGGAAAAAATGGGGTGCGCCCTACGGAGAGAACTCCGACGGCCCCGAAACATCCCGGTGTGCGCATAAGCGACGACACCAGTGAAATTACCCCATTTGGGGCCGGAGGTCCCGAGGGCTAGCCTACAAGGGAGTCCGGTGACCCATGGGTTGTTGCGATCGTATCGACTCCCCCCGTCTGGGGCCAGAGGTCCTGAGGGCCAGCCTACAAAGGAACTCCGGTGACCCGAGGGTTGCCGTGATCGCGTGGCTGAAGGCCACGTTAGAGCTAAAATCGACACAAGAACACGGCGGAGGGGAGATCCAGGGGATAGTAGTAAAAGGAAGTTAACGCATGCATGTGTATATATCTATCTACAGATACATATGTACATATCTATGCATATGTGATCCGACAAAAACATATGGAATTGCAAACGGGAAGGGATGAGCGAGCATCAAAATCGGGTTTCATGAAGGGGATAAGAAATGATCGGGGTTGAAGGCCCCGTGCTTCATTTCCACTTAAAAAGAAAGAACTACATCGGGGCTGGACGTCGCCGAGCAGAATACAAAGGAAGAGGAGAAAGACAATGACCCACCCTCACACAGCTGGCTCTCACTCTTCCTCCCCTTTCTCTCCCACTCTTTCTTTCTTCTTCTCCACACGGGTTTCAGGGCTTCAAGGGGTTTCTCTCAGAAGAAAAGCTTCCGCTCTCCAGGCTTCCAAGAGTTGTCAAACCCTCCAACCGAATTTAAGCTTTGCCTGGGCGCTCCTTTTATAGGGGTTGGAGGCCCTGTTTCAGAGGGAAAGGCCCCCTTTATTTACTTCTTTATTTCTTCTTCTTTCCCTCTTACTTCGCCTGCAACGCCGCTGTCGTGTCACCGTGTCGAATGCCGCTGTCGTGGACGTCACCTCCGCCGCGGCTACAGTGTGACCGGGAGGGGGGGCAGAGGCATGGCCTCCTCCTCCGCTGGCATATCCACCGCGAGCCACGTTGCTTTCATCATTTGCAGGAGAATGGGCAGCCAATCGACGGAATGAGCGTTCGGCGGTGTAGGGCTCGAGAATTTCCATTTGAAGAACAAGCTTGGCTGCCCAACGGATCGAAGCAGACATTTAGCCATTTTAAGCAGTTCGTCGACGTGCTGTTCGCAGGAAATAGGGGACCGCATTGATGACGGGATGGCTTCACTGCACAACGGATAAACGACTTGGAGAATAGATTGCTTGCTTCAGCTAATTCGGCGCGGGGGGATACCAATCGCGCCGGAATAGCCCTCTCTTTTGCCTTTAAATTGAGCGCACCGTATTATCATTCCGAAATGGGCACGCCGGTTTACCATAAAAAAGGGGGTGGCGCCGTTTTAACAAAAGCAAGGGGGAGCTCGTATTGGGGCATAAAGTGGGCCGCACCAGTTTTGTCATACTCAAGGGCGCGCCGGTTTAAGATGACCAAGGGGGGAACATTAATCGAAGGTGAGCGTGCCGTTTAAGCAAAAGGGGGGTGGCACCGTTTTAAGGCACGCCGCTTTAAGGCCCTTCTGCGCCGTTTTAAGCACCGAACGGGTTCTTTTCGAAGTGGTGGCCATTTATATGAATGTTGGCATTCCCGGAATGTTTCGGTTGCGATGTATGGCCTCCACAATGTTTCGTTCGCAGCCTCTGGGGCTCGGTCCCAGACTTTGCGTGACTTTCGGTGCACGTCGGGCTATGTCGGAGTTCCCGACTCTTCTTCGATTCAGCTCTCGGCACGGCCGGCTGTAGAGTTGTGGTCGTATCTTCCGCCCGGGGGGTTCCCTCATTGGCTAGCGGACCACCAAGCGAGTCCTCATCCTGATCGGGCGAGGCATGAGGTTTATTTAGCATTTCCGTCTTCGGCTTGCTCTTGAGTGTCAAGACGTGCATGCCATATGATCATCATCGACATTTTTCGACGTCCACAGGACTCCCCTATCCATTCTTTGTTTGAGTCCCAGAAACCCAAAACCGCCAGGAAATCGCAGGGCCCCGTCACTTAGGGAGTCCAAATTAACGAGCAGGTCCAGGCTGTTCTGTTCCCCCACCAAGCCACTCCACCTCGCTTCCCGCAGCCTCCGCGTAACCCCTAGTTAGCCACTCCACAAGTTCCTCAACCCACTTTCCAGGTTCCACAATACCCACAACAACAA
Source organism: Amorphophallus konjac (assembly GCA_022559845.1). NCBI lineage: Eukaryota > Viridiplantae > Streptophyta > Magnoliopsida > Alismatales > Araceae > Amorphophallus > Amorphophallus konjac. The sequence goes on from CM040119.1 coordinate 88,573,586, forward strand.
CCACCACCACCCCAACAGCCTCAGCGGCCACCGCAATACAACAATGTTCCTCCACCCGCCGCCTATGGATCTGCTCTGCCGAGTACAAAAGGAGCCCATTACCCTCCTCTTCCTGAGACTTTGCCTGATATTTTCTCTGCTCTGATGTACACTGGTGATCTTCAATTGCCTCCTGAGGGTCCAAATTGGAATCGGCCGCCGATCAGTCTCGATATTGCATATTCCATCAGCAGCCCGGGCACACAATAGAGCGGTGCTATCAGTTCAGAGACCTAGTGTATGATTTGCATGAGGGCCAAAGGATTGATTGGGCCCAGATGCACCATCTAATTGAAGACATCAAGCAGAGGCAGAGACAAGCCAGGCCGCAGCAGGCGGCGCCCTAGCAGCAGCAACAGCAATAGCAACCCCAGCCGCAGCAACAAGACCATGGGATCCATCAGAATCCCATGCCAATGCATCAACTCGCTCCTCAGCAACAACAACAGCCGTCAGCACCGGCACCAGCACAAGTGAACATTGTCCAAAGCCCAGCCCCCAACGGTGGGTGGACTTTTGATGATGAAACCCCCGCACATCTCTTGGCGTTCCACCATGGTGCGGACACCCGAGCAGTTGATCGGCACGATACGCCGAGCCACCGGTACCGCACACGGAGCACGACACGAGCCACCTCAGCGTCCATCTGGCTCGGAGACAGCCTGGAGACTCTGCCTTGAGCCTCCCCATTTATTATATTTAGTTAGACTTTATGTGTGTTTAATTTATATTTATTTCGTTGCATTCGGTTTGCCATTTTGAGTGTAATAGGGGCTTATGTGTAATTCGGACCCCGTGGGCCCCACGGGCCCCCCAGGCCCCACCCCATTGGGCCACCTCAGCCTAGGGTCCCACGTGGGGTCAGTCAACATGCCACATGGGGGCATCTAGAAGTTTGAATGCTAAATGGACACATGGGAGACAATGGACTAGAAAAGTCCACATGGGAGGCCACCTACCCCCACCACCTAGTCCACCCTCTCTCCTTGGTCCAAGGGCCGCCCCCCTCCCCTTAGTTTTTTATTATTTTGTGTGTGTGTGTGTCACATGCCATCCCAGCCCTTCATTCCTATCCCCTAGATCCAATGGTTGTGGATGGATGTGAGATGTAAGGTATTTAAACTTGTATTTTCCATTTTACTTGAATTAATGCCATTTGATTCACACAAATTCAAGAGTAAAGGGCTGGTGCGCCCCCCTCCTCTCCCCTCCCTCTCCCCCTTGGATGCTGTGAAGGCTTCCATTCTGAGGTGTGAAGCCTCATTTATCAGTTCCGACGATCGCCGCCGCCGCCACGAGCCGCCACCGCACCGCCATCGTCTTCATCGGAGTTCTGCCCGCGCAGTACCACAGCAACTTCCACGAAATTTGTGTCTCACCCACGAGCTGAGATAGATCTGGGAATTTTACTGGAGGTTCCAGAGGTATCAATAATATCCCATAAATTTTGGTTTGTCATTCAGATCCCGTTTCATAATTTTTGATTTTCGTCCACCCTTCCATTTCAGTTCTGCCAGAGTTCTGTCCAGATTCATATCCACCCTGTGTTTCATGTCTTAGGTCCATCTTTTGATTTCTGTTAGTCCCATAAATTTTACTGGAGTTTCCTTCCATCGACCCCTTCATCCATAAGTTTTCTAAATTTCTGGTTTACCCATTTCATATTTTCTAAAAATCGTTCTCAGTCCCATCCACAGTTCTGTCCACCTGTTCCCAGATCCTACCACCAGTCACTCCAAAAATCATATCAAATCGCCACCACCTCCAAATCCAATTCTAAAAATTGTCCCCGTTTCTTGGTTGGATTCCGTACAACATTGAAGAAGATCTCGAAGCCGGATTCCAATGGAAAGCAGGCGGTCAACGGCCATTTACAGGAAACTCATATGCTGATCTAATATTTCGGGAGCTATGCAATAGAGGATTGAAAAATAGTTAAAGCCCAGGTCCGCAGTGGTTCAGAAGATTCAACTGGCGCTAGGTTGAAGGATTTTGAATCCTATTTCCAACGGCGCTGGTTTCATCGCATTCCGACGACGGGGCTGATCGCAGCGGCCATTTTCACCGGAGCGCGCGCTGCTAAAACAGCAACCTCAGCTCGTGGACAGCAACTTCAAAGCTTAGAGATCGGGACCGATCGACCCCCGATCGGTGTTCCCGGCCGACCGCCATCCGTGGAGGCGTGCCACCAGGGGTCCCCATCATAGTGGGTTCCACCCCCGCAGATCCGGAGGACAGTGCCATCCGTGGGCCCCGCGGGCCCGCAGAACCCGTCGTTCGGAAAGCACGAAAACGCGGAGTTCGGCACCGCCGGGCGACATCAAGATGCTGCCCGTCAACCCGAGTTGCATGATTCCCGGGCTCCACATGTGACCTTTTACCTCCCTGCGTGGAGTGGGTCAAATCTTTGTATTGCTGTGATATTGTTTAACTGGGAGTCCGTGATTCGGCCGGGGTTGTCTTCGCCACGCCGGGTGCGTGGAGGTAATGGTCCGAACCTCTTGGCGTTCATTTACTTAGCTAGTATATGGTCTTTTGTCGCTGCCGAGAGTGTAGGTACTAACCCGTGTGTCCATGTCACCGCTGTGGGAGTGAGAGTGACCCGTCCCGTGACTCGATCCGAGTCCAGAAGTTGAGTCGGACTACCCTTGACCACCGCCGGTTCCTTAACCGCGCACGGTCCGCGCTTTCCCTCGCTTGGGACGACGAGTGAGCTTCCACTTCTGTTAGCGACGTGTTGCCACTAGGAGCTCGTAGTGTCGGGCTTAGTGTCTCCCTAGTGTGTGCTGCTGATCGCGTCTTCATCTAGAGTCTGAGGGTGGCACCTAATAGTCTCATCTCCCGTGTCTGTCCTGCATCAGTTTGGTATCAGAGCGAGGTTGAGTCTAGGGTAGTCATTGCATAAGTCTTGCATGCATCATGGTCTAAGTCAAGTCTAGGATCATCATTATTTTAAAAACAAAAAAAAGGTGTGTTTTAAATTGCATTTGCACCCTTATTTGGTATCTTAAAAGGTGTTGTCCGAACGTTAGGCTACGCCTACCGGGAGGTCACACACTTGCGGGAGTGATCTTCGGATCGATTAACTCCGCCCCGTACCAGATATTGGTCTAAGTGCATCATTTAGTGTGTGTTTGCATTAGTCGGTGTCTTCTAGGTCGTGTTTCAGTTGCATGCCCACCCGTCGAGGTACCCAGCACTCGCCACCACCACCTATGGCGGAGTCCCGAGCCCGTAGTTTCGATGAGTCTTCCACGGCCGAGATGTTTCGGGCCATCATGGATCGTTTAGACACGCGTATGGATGGTCTTAGTACACGTATGGATGGCATAGGAACGCGTCTAGAAGGGTGGATGAAAGCCCTCGAGGATCGGGCCGAGTCTTCGGATCAGTCCATCCAGGGCTTAGTTGGGAGGATTGCCATCCTCGAGAGGGGCCCAGTAGCGGCGTAACCCGCGCCGACGAACGGCCAACAGGAGCCGGTTCAACAGCCTGCTGTGCCAAGGGCTCAGGCAGAGAATGTTGGGGTTCAACAGGTGCATGTGGTGGATGATTATGCATCTGATAATGATCATGGGGGTAACGGTCATCGTCATCAACGACGGAATCGTGATGACGAGGATGACGATCGCATTCTTAGGGGTGTGCGTGTGGACCCTCCCACTTTTAGCGGGTCCTTGGACCCTAGGGTGTATTTAGATTGGGAGGCCGGCATAGACCGGTACTTCGAGTGGTTTGAGATGACGGACCACCGAAGAGTCCGATACGCAAAGATGAAGCTGCAAGGGCAGGCCCAAACTTATTGGATCAATGTGGAGAGCCTGCTCAACCAGCGACGTCAACCCCAGATCGGTACTTGGGATGATATGAAAACCAAGTTGAGGGAGAAGTACCTTCCCGCCTCATATCGCCAACGTCTCATAGACAAGTGGCAAAGCATCTCCCAAGGGAACCGATCCGTGACAGAGTACACCGCCGAGTTCGATGAGTATTACATGCGGTGCGGGGTCACGGAAGAGAGCACCATGACGATATCCTGCTTTCGGAGAGGTCTGTGGCCCAATTATCAATATGAACTCTTTCGCCGCAACGTGACCACTTTGGAGCAGGCGTATCAGATTGCTCTCGAATTGGAGCAGTTCGAGGCCGAGTTCGAGTCACCCCACCGGTTGGGCTCTTTTCCTCTTCGTAGTGTCGAGCCCCGTGGCTCTTCTGGCACGTATCTGAGGGCCCCCATGGCTCGACCTCAAGAGCCCGCTCGTCCCGAGCCGTTTGCTCCTAGGCCTCGTCCTTCACCCCCGAGGGACCTTCCTCGTCCCCAGCATCTTACAGCCCCACCCATAGCCCGTCCACCGGCACCCGCACCTCCTGCACGTCCTTTGTTGCCTACGCCTCCTATCCGTCGAGAGGATAAAGGTAAAGGACTTATGATTGGGGAGCCTAGTGGATCACGGAGCAGTCTTATCGCTGCAATGGGTTTGGCCATTTCGCCAACCAGTGTCCCACCCGCCCATCTCTTCACATTGGGGACACATAGGCCGAGGATACCACCCCTACGGGCCTCGAGTTAGTCAGCTATCAGGCAGATGAAGAGTTAGCTGACGAGTACTATGAGATGGGAGGTGAGGCCCAGGATGTCCAGCAGTCGAGCGATACCCACGTGGGGGTCGTTAGATGTATCCTCACCCAGCCACAGGCCAGTGATGACTGGCGTCGGACCACTATCCTTCAGGTATTCTGTAGGCTGGGAAAGCAAATTTGCAAGGTGGTCATCGATAGCGGGAGTTGTATCAATGCAATCTCCACGAACGCTGTCGCTCATCTTGGTCTCACACCCGTAGACCATCCTTGTCCCTATCAGGTATCATGGGTGGATACCACTTCCATTTCGGTCAGGCTGCGGTGCTTGGTCCCGCTGCAGCTCCACTCCTACCGTGACGAGATCTGGTCTGGTAGGCCGTGGTTATTCGACCGAGATGCCACACTCCATGGTCGGTCGAACACCTGTACCTTCGACCACGATGGCCAGCGGGTCACCCTCCACCCCGTTCGGCCCAGGAGCCCATCAGTCAGGGGTCCTACTGGCCCTAGTACTCCAAAGCCTTCCGTACCCGGGCCCAGTACCCCATCCCCAGCTCGGACTATGACCGTTACTTCTGGCCCAGGAGAGCCCTCGACGAGGAGATTGATGATGATTAGCTCCCGGGAAATGGAGCAGGAGCTTAGTCAGGGCTGTCCGGTGTTTGCTATTACGGTCCGAGAGGTGGAGCGGGACTCCGAGGGTGAGCTCCCACCCGAGATTGTTCCTATTCTGCAGGAGTTTGCTGATATTTTTCCCGATGAGCTTCCCGAGGGACTCCCACCCATGCAGGATATTCAGCATGCCATCGACCTTGTTCCGAGCTCTTCTTTGCCCAACCTTCCTCATTATCGAATGAGCCCCACGGAGCATGCCGAGCTTAAACGGCAGGTCGATGAGCTTGTGCAGAGAGGATCTGTCTGGGACAGCATGAGTCCATGTGCTGTACCTGCATTACTCGCCCCAAAGAAGGATGGTACGTAGAGAATGTGTATTGATAGTCGTGCCATCAACAAGACCACAGTAAAGTACAGGTTCCCTATTCCCCGCCTAGATGACATGCTAGACATGATGGCAGGTGCCACTATCTTTTCGAAGATCGATCTTAAGAGTGGCTACCATCAGGTGAGGATTAGGCCAGGTGATGAGTGGAAGACCGCATTTAAGACCAAGGACGGTCTATATGAGTGGTTGGTCATGCCTTTTGGGTTGACCAATGCCCCTAGCACTTTCATGCGGCTCATGACTCAGGTCCTTCGACCTTTCATTGGAGTCTTTGTAGTGGTGTATTTTGATGATATCCTTATCTATAGCCGCACCACAGGGGACCACTTGGATCACCTTTGGCAGGTCTGTCTACTTCTTCTGCGAGAGCAGTTGTTTGCGAACCCACAGAAGTGTGCCTTCATGACACCTCAGCTTACCTTCTTGGGTTTCATTGTGTCTAGTACTGGGGTCTCCGCCGATCCGGAGAAGGTCCGGGCCATTGTTGAGTGGCCGGAACCCCGTACGGTTCATGATGTCCGCAGATTTCATGGTCTTGCGACGTTCTATCGTCGCTTTATCCGCGAATTTAGCTCCGTCACCACCCCGATCACGGATTGCATCCGTAAGGGCACATTTGTATGGACGAAGGCCGCATCTGCCGCCTTCAAAGACATCAAGGAGCGCATGACCCAGACACCTATCCTTCGACTGCCTGATTTCTCGAAGGTGTTTGAGGTCTCTTGTGATGCATCGGGTGTTGGGATTGGAGGAGTTTTGAGTCAGGAGTCCCACCCGATCGCATATTTCAGCGAGAAGCTGAATGACGCGAAACTGTGATATTCCACATATGATAAAGAATTCTACGCAGTTGTTCAGGCTCTTAGGCATTGGAGGCACTATCTTTTACATCAGGAGTTTATCCTATACTCCGATCACGAGGCATTGAGGTACCTCCATTCGCAAAAGAAGCTTAACTCGCGTCATAGTCGTTGGGTCGAGTATCTCCAGCAGTTCACCTTTGTGCTGAAACATAAGGCTGGAGTGGAGAACAAGGTGGCTGATGCCTTGAGTCGGCGAGCATGTTTGCTTACCACCATGAGTGCCGAGGTCATAGGGCTCGAGAAGATGAAGGAGGCCTATGTTGATTGTCCTGACTTCGGTCAGATTTTTACCACCCTCCAGGCCGGACCCTCGAGAGATCTTGATGAGTATGTGCTTCAGGAGGGTTACCTCTTTCGAGGTAGCAGGCTATGTGTTCCCCGAACTTCGGTTCGAGATTTCTTAGTGTGGGAATTACATGCGGGAGGTCTAGCCGGCCACTTTGGTCGGAACAAGACTATTGAGGCAGTGGAGCATCGATTTTATTGGCCGAGCTTGAAGCGCGATGTTGCTAACATCGTGGCTCAGTGCCGTACATGTGCTACGGCCAAGATGAAGAAGCAAAGCTCGAGCCTTTATACGCCTCTCCCTGTGCCTGATGCCCCGTGGCAGGATGTTAGTATGGACTTTATTTTGGGATTGCCACGTACCTCCAGGAAGCATGATTCGGTCTATGTGGTGGTTGACCGTTTCTCGAAGATGGCCCTCTTTATTCCTTGCTCGAAGACTTCGGATGCTTCGAGGGTAGCCCGCCTTTTTCTTACGCATGTGGTGTGCAAGTTCGGGTTGCCTCGCACTATAGTGTCTGACCGTGATGTTAGATTCACTTCCTACTTTTGGAAGACACTATGGCATATGATGGGTACTCACCTCAAGTTTTCCACTGCATATCACCCCCAGACAGACGGTCAGACCGAGGTGGTCAATAGGAGTCTGGGAGATCTTTTGAGGTGTCTAGTTAAGGACCGCATTGGGGATTGGGATCTCATTTTACTTATGGCTGAGTTTGCATACAATGATTCGGTGAATAGGTCTATCGGCATGAGTCCATTTGAGATTGTCACAGGTCGTAGGCCAAGGAAACTCGTTGACCTTGTCCCCATGCCTATCCACGCTAGAGTGTCGGAGTCGACCGAGTCGTTTGCTAGGCATGTTAGGAGTTTGCATGACGACATTCGTCGTCACATTGAGGCCAGCAATGCACGGTACAAGGAGTTAGCCGATGCCCACCGACACCACCGAGAGTTCCATGAGGGCGAGTACGTCATGATCAGGGTAAGACCTGAACGGTTTCCCTCTGGAATTGTTAAGAAGTTGCAAGCTCGTGGAGCCGGTCCCTTTAGAGTGTTGAAACGCGTTGGATCCAATGCGTATGTTGTGGACCTGCCCGAGGAATATGGTATAAGCTCTACCTTCAATGTATCGGATCTTGTTGCATATAGGGACCCAGCGGTGATCCCTAGTGAGCCTTTTGAGCCATCTTCTCCCCTTGAGAGTGATCCCACACCTGAGTGTCCACTTCCACCTCCAGCCCCTTTTTCACGGCAGCGTGAGCATATCGATCGTATACTGGACGAGCAAGTGACAGTTACCAGGAGTGGATCTTACCCGCGCTACCTAGTGCGATGGAGAGGACGGCCCGCTACTGAGGACACATGGATCACACATGGCGAGTTGCAGCGGATTGATCCATACCTTTTGGAGCGATACAGGAGCGATGCAGACCCTTACTTGATAGGGTCGAGTTTCTCCCACCCGGGGAGAATTGGTGCGGACACCCGAGCAGTTGATCGGCACGATACGCCGAGCCACCGGTACCGCACACGGAGCACGACACGAGCCACCTCAGCGTCCATCTGGCTCGGAGACAGCCGGGAGACTCTACCTTGTGCCTCCCCATTTATTATATTTAGTTAGACTTTATGTGTGTTTAATTTGTATTTATTTCGTTGCATTCGGTTTGCCATTTTGAGTGTAATAGGGGCTTATGTGTAATTCGGACCCCGTGGGCCCTACGGGCCCCCCAGGCCCCACCCCATTGGGCCACCACAGCCTAGGGTCCCACGTGGGGTCAGTCAACATGCCACATGGGGGCATCTAGAAGTTTGAATGCTAAATGGACACATGGGAGACAATGGACTAGAAAAGTCCACATGGGAGGCCACCTACCCCCACCACCTAGTCCACCCTCTCTCCTTGGTCCAAGGGCCGCCCCCCTCCCCTTAATTTTTTATTATTTTTTGTGTGTGTGTGTCACATGCCATCCCAGCCCTTCATTCCTATCCCCTAGATCCAATGGTTGTGGATGGATGTGAGATGTAAGGTATTTAAACTTGTATTTTCCATTTTACTTGAATTAATGCCATTTGATTCACACAAATTCAAGAGTAAAGGGCTGGTGCGCCCCCCTCCTCTCCCCTCCCTCTCCCCCTTGGATGCTGTGAAGGCTTCCATTCTGAGGTGTGAAGCCTCATTTATCAGTTCCGACGATCGCCGCCGCCGCCACGAGCCGCCACCGCACCGCCATCGTCTTCATCGGAGTTCTGCCCGCGCAGTACCACAGCAACTTCCACGAAATTTGTGTCTCATCCACGAGCTCAGATAGATCTGGGAATTTTACTGGAGGTTCTAGAGGTGTCAAGAATATCCCATACATTTTGGTTTGTCATTCAGATCCCGTTTCATAATTTTTGATTTTCGTCCACCCTTCCATTTCAGTTCTGCCAGAGTTCTGTCCAGATTCATATCCACCCTGTGTTTCATATCTTAGGTCCATCTTTTGATTTCTGTTAGTTTCATAAATTGTACTGGAGTTTCCTTCCATCGACCCCTTCATCCATAATTTTTATAAATTTCTGGTTCGCCCATTTCATATTTTCTAAAAATCGTTCTCAGTCCCATCTACAGTTCTGTCCACCTGTTCCCAGATCCTACCACCAGTCACTCCGAAAATCATATCAAATTGCCACCACCTCCAAATCCAATTCCAAAAATTGTCCCAGTTTCGTGGTTTGATTCCCTACAACGTTGAAGAAGAGCTCGAAGCCGGATTCCAACGGCAAGCAGACGGTCAACAGGCCATTTACAGAAACTCATATGCTGATCTGATATTTCGGGAGCTGTGCAACAGAGGATTGAAAAATAGTTAAAGCGCAGGTCCGCAGAGGTTCAGGCGATTCCACTAGCCCTAGGTTGAAGGATTTTGAATCCTCTTTCCAACCGCGCTGGTTTCATCGCATTCCGACGACGGGGCTGATCGCAGCGGCCGTTTTTGCCGGAGCGCGCGCTGCTAAAACAGCAACCTCAGCTCGTGGACAGCAACTTCAAAGCTTGGATATCGGGACCGATCGACCCCCGATCGGTGTTCCCGGCCGACCGCCGTCCGTGGAGGCGCGCCACCAGGGGTCCCCATCATAGTGGGTCCCACCCCCGCAGATCCGGAGGACAGCGCCATCCGTGGGCCCCGCGGGCCCGCAGAACCCGCCGTTTGGAAAGCACGAAAACGCGGAGTTCTGCACCGCCAGGCGACATCAAGATGCTGCCCGTCAACCCGAGTTGCGTGATTCCCGGGCTCCACATGTGACCTTTTACCTCCCTGCGTGGAGTGGGTCAAATCTTTGTATTGCTGTGATATTGTTTAACCGGGAGTCCGTGATTCGGCCGGGGTTGTCTTCGCCACGCCGGGTGCATGGAGGTAATGGTCCGAAGCTCTTGGCGTTCATTTGCTTAGCTAGTATATAGTCTTTTGCCACTGCCGAGAGTGTAGGTACTAGCCCGTGTGTCCATGTCACCGTTGTGAGAGTGAGAGTGACCCGTCCCGTGACTCGATCCGAGTCCGGAAGTTGAGTCGGACTACCCTTGACCTCCGCCGGTTCCTTAACCGCGCACGGTCCGCGCTTTCCCTCGCTTGGGACGACGAGTGAGCTTCCACTTCTGTTAGCGACGTGTTGCCACTAGGAGCTCGTAGTGTCGGGCTTAGTGTCTCCCTGGTGTGTGCTGCTGGTCGCGTCTTCATCTAGAGTCCGAGGGTGGCACCTAATAGTGTCGTCTCCCGTGTCCGTCCCACATCACACCACAGCCATTCCCCCGCACCTGCTATCCCCTCCATCCTCAGGCCCACCATTCTGACCACTACCCCACTTGTTATTCCCTCCGCATCACCCATCAGGCCCGTCGCATTCCCCTCCGCACCGCCAGTCCTTGCACCACCGCCCACCGTACCCTACATCCTCACCCCTCCGCTCAACCCCTCGCCCATTTCCCCTCCACCAGGGCCTATTAGACCCACTTCCGCCATCCTCACCCCCATCTCTACACCTTCCACCTACCCCACTGGGCCAAGCGGGGGTCCATCTCAGGCCGTGCCGGCACCACATTGCGCCCTTTGGAGCGGGCGTCGCTTCCATAGAATGTTTCCTCCCTCCGGTGCGTCTGCACCCAACCTTCAAGTTCCTTCTCCCACAGTTGAGACATGAGAAGTAGACCCCGTGCCAGGCACGAAGTATGATTTATTGCAGCACTTGGACCGGATGCCGGCCAAGATCTCAGTCTTGGAATTGATCAAAAGGTCGCCACTACACCAGGATGCCTTAAAGACTTTTCTGCAAAAGGTTATGGTTAGCGAAGATGTGGCAGTGGATAGCTTGCCGTCGGTTTTGGCAACAATTACCAAGGGGCCTTCTATTTCATTTTCCGAGTCAAAGCTACTGCCCCCCGAGGCACGGCAGATGCCGCTATGTATTACCATCTCTTTGAATAAAGTGGCCGTGGAGTCTACCCTTGTGGACACGGGAGCATCGATAAATGTGTGTCCATTAAGTACTCTCCATGCCTGTAACATCTCTGAAGACATGCTCAAGCCGACACCGACTACAATAGCAACATATGACAATTCCAGACGTGCTTGTCACGGGATCGTGACTGTACAGGCCGAGCTAGGGCCTTTTGTTATGGACGTGGAATTCTATGTATTGGACATAGACCCGATGTTCAAAGCTATCCTAGGTCGTCCATGGCTAAACAGTTTAAATGTCGTGCCCTCAACCGCCCACCAATGTTTGAAATTTCCACTTCAGGGGCTGGTGGTCAAGGTAAAAAGTATTTCCATAGTCCAAAATGTTGATGCGATAGCAGCCAAGATTCTTCCTACATTATGGCCAAGTAATAGGCCTGTTCTATCAGTTATCGACTTGAATTATTCATGGGCATATGCGTCACGCAAGCCCGCCACTGCGCCAACAAATGTCAAGGTCAAGTCCAATATTAGATATTCCAAAGGGTGGCATATGATTTTAAAATTAGGTTATCAGCCGGGCTTGGGTCTCGGCGCACAATTGCAGGGTCGGACCAATCCAGTCCCTAAAGGTAGGAAAATGGGCCTCCGAGGCCTCGGCTACCGTGACTCCGCAATGTCAGAACTTGGAGACTCCGTGCCATTGACATGGGACTATCGACAGCAATTTGTGAGGGGCCCGTTAAAGCCTGGTACCCTGAAGAAGCCGTCGCCCAGTCTTGAAGAGAAGGCAGGTGATGCTTGTGTCGTTGTTGACCCGCCGCCGCCGCTGCAGGGGCTGGAGAGACCTGTTCCCCATTCCCCTCCAATCCTGGTCGACCCGTACTTCACGGAGAGACCTGAAATTTTATTCGTTCCCTGTGCTTGCGGGCACTGTCGGCCCATCGATCTTTCAAACACTATTTACTCCTCCTCCCCCCGGAGCTCAGCTTCATGAAATGTGATTTTCCTCCTCTGATCCATTCTTTGACTGCATATTTTCTGAATTGTTCCCCATGCAGCTACCTCCTCCTCCGTCCTCTTCCTCCTCCTGCTGCGTGATCACCTCCGGCCTCCAAAAAAAATGCCAATTTCAAAACGGAGGTCTCAGTGGAAGATTACGCTATGTTCTGCTCAGATTCCCAGGGGCACGCGACCCCTGTTCCTTTTCCAGTAGATTTCCTTTCTCCTAGGGTAGATGTACAGTGTGTAGAGTCTCCTAGGTTAGCAGAGTCGGTTGGGGTAGGATCTAATTCGAGTCTAGTTAGCCAATCCACATCTGCGGCGCATCCCGTAACGCGTCATCCCAAAACCATTCCCGATAGGTTTCTGCAGGATCTGGCTGAAAGATGCCACGCCCTTTTGAGATGTCCTGAATTTGTAGAGACCGCAATTATATTAGAAGATGATGAGGAATTAGAAGGGGTATGGAGCAATGATGGATTAGGGGTGTATGAAATTGTGAATGAGAAGGATCCAGCTGATGATGAGGAAGGTGACGTGGATGACACTGCCGACTTGTACGCTGAAGGCTTGAAGAAGTTTGACGAACCTTCCTCGACAGTGGATGAACCCACTAAGGAAATCAATCTCGGAACATAAGAGGATCCCAGGCCCATACTTATTTCCGCCAACCTCCCTCCTCAGGTCGAAGAGGAGCTTATCAAGGTTTTGAGGGAGTACAGTGATTCTTTTGCTTGGTCCTATGAGGACATGCCGGGTCTTGACCCCACGTTGGTTGAACATCGATTGATTCTTAAACCAGGGGCAACACCCGTTAAGCAAAAAGCAAGAAGATTCCACCCGTAGATGGCCTTGAGAATTAAGGAAGAGGTTGATAAATTGCATAAGGCCAGGTTCATTAGGGTTGTACTATATCCGCAATGGGTGGCGAACATAGTCCCGGTGATGAAGAAAGATGGTAAAATTTGGATCTGTATTGACTTCAGGGACTTGAATAAGGCATGTCCGAAAGACGATTTTCCACTTCCTCACATCGACGTCTTAGTTGACAATATAGCTGGGTACGAAGCTCCCTCGTTCATGGATGGTTATTCTGGATATAACCAAATCTGTCTAGCTCCGGAAGATCAAGAGAAGACCTCATTCACCACGCCCTGGGGCACGTACTGCTACGTTGTTATGCCATTTGGACTGAAAAATGCAGCTGCCACTTATCAAATGGCGATGATGGCTATCTTCCATGACATGATGCATGTCTACTTGGAAGCTTATGTGGATGATATTTTGGTCAAGTCGAGGTCTCAAGAAGAACGCCCCGCCATTCTAGCCAAAGTGTTGCAAAGGTCTAGGGAGTATAAGTTAAAGATGAACCCCAAAAAATGTGTATTTGGAGTTGCATCAGGGAAATTGCACGGGTTTATAGTTAGTAAACGGGGGATTCAGATCGACCAAAATAAAGCAAAGGCCGTTATGGAAATGCCACCGCCAAAGAACATTACCGAACTTCAAGGTTTGATTGTGCGTTTACAATTTATTAGGAGATTCATATCTCAGCACTCGTAAAGTTGCCGCCCATTTTACGAGTTGTGAAAGGCGGGCGCAAAATTTGAGTGGAATGAACAATGCCAGAAGGCCTATGAGGAGCTTAAGGTTTATCTTTCTAATCCCCCGATTCTGCAACCACTCGTCCCTGGGAAACCTCTGATCTTATACATTTCTGTGATTGAGGACTCCCTAGGAGCTGTCTTGGCTCAGGTGGATGATGAAGGAAGGGAAAGGGCAGCATACTATCTCTCGAGGTTGTTCAATCCTGCTGAATCCAAGTATACTGCCATAGAGAAGACCTGTGCAGCATTGGTGTGGGTAGTTCAGAAGCTCAAACACTATTTTCTTGCCCACGAGGTTAGTCTAATCTCTAGAATGGACCCCATTCGTTATCTCCTCGAGAAGCATGTCCTTTCTATCCGATTGGCTCGCTGGCAAAGCTTTCTCTCCCAATTCGATATTACCTTCATCATCTAGAAAGCAATCAAGGGATATGCTATTGCTGAGCACTGATTTAATCCAGGATGAATTTCCTGATGAACACTTGGCGGTAATCACTCATCTTCCTTTCTGGTCTCTTCATTTCAATGGTGCTCTCAATTCCCATGGCAGTGGGATCGGCGTCGTTCTCCTTACTCCGGAAGGGGTAACCATCCCTGTTGCTTATCAGCTCTCATTTCCTACCACTAATAATATAGCCGAGTATGAGGCTCTCCTTGCCGGTCTGAAACACGCCTACCGCATGGGCACGCGATACCTTAACATCATAGGAGACTCTCAGTTGGTGATGCGTCAAGTTCTATCAACTTACCGCACCCGTGACCCTAAGCTCAAGCCCTATCAAGACTTGCTCACGCTCTTGGCTAGGCAATTCCAAAAACTTATCTATATTCATACTCCTCGCTCTCAGAACATCTTAGCTGACGCACTCACGTCACTCGCTTCCTCCCTATCGTTCCCCCTCAGTCGCGCCACAGAGACCATTGTGGTCCAGCGATTAGACGTTCCTTCTCTTCAGGATCCCTGGTTCGACAATCTTAGGAAGTCTGTAGATAGGAGGGTAGAAAGGGAAAAGGTGAAAAAATTGGCATTAACTAAGCTTGAGGAGATCATCGAAGAAGAGGAATTGCCGTGGTACTATGAAATTGAGCAATATTACAGGGATGGTACATTTCTGGAAGCGGCAAATGTCGAGCAGCGAAAGGCCATTAGAAGAGTCATCGCAATATACACAATTGTTGCTGGTGAATTATATAGGCGGGCTCTGAACGGAGTTCTAATGAGGTGTCTAGATGACGACGAGGCTTGGAAAATAGTGGAAGCAGCTCACTCCAGCGAGTGTGGAGGGCATGTAAATGGACAGGCGTTGGCAAAGAAAATTCTTAGGCAGGGTTATTACTGGCCGACCTTGGAAGAAGATTGCTCCACCTATGTTCGTAGGTGTCTTCAGTGCCAGCTTCATGCTGACAAGATCCATGCTCCTGCTTCTTCTCTCCATCCTCTCTCTGCTCCTTAAGCCATTTTCCATGTGGGCCTTTGATATCATCGGACCTCTCGGTGACCCAAATTCCGCAGTCAAGCAGAAGTCTTTCATTTTGACGGCTACGGAGTACTTCACCAAGTGGGCAGAAGCCGAAGCATATGCAGAGATCAAAGCCACCACAGTATGCCGCTTTATCATGAAGATTATCATTGCGCGGTTTGGAGTGCCATGTGATGTCGTCACCGACAACGGACCTCAATTTGTGTCGCAAGAACTCCGGGACCTCTATAAGAAATTCGAAATTCAATATAGCCTTGCATCACTCATCACCATACTACCCTCAAGAAAATGGCCAGGCTGAGGCCACGAATAAAACTCTTCTTAAAATCATCAAGAAAACATGCGAATCGCATAAATTTGCTGATTGGGCCGACAAACTGGTAGAAGCTCTATGGGCTTATCGCACCTCCGTCAGCACTCCCACAGGGCAAACCCCTTTTGCTCTCACCTATGGGATGGAGGCGGTACTTCCGTATGAGATCCTGATCCCTTCTCTAAGAGTGCAGCTGGACAAAGAACTTAATATCGACGAGCGTCGAGAGGCGTTGCTGGTCCAACTGGAACTCTTAGACGAGAAGAGGCTTAACGCGGCAAATCATGTTTCGGTTTATCAAAAGTGCGTCTCGCGGTATTTTCAAAAGAAGGTCATTGAAAGAAAATTTCAAGTGGGTAATATGGTCTTGAAACGTAAATTCATCAGATCAGCAGGTCCCAGGTCCAAGCTGCAACCCAACTGGGAAGGGCCATTCGTAATCAAGGAAGTCCATCCGTGTAACGCGTATTGTTTAATCAATGCGGAGGGTGAGGAATTGCCAAACCCGTGGAATGGGCTATACTTAAAACGTTTCTATCCATAGAGTCAAAACCAGTAACGGCTCGATGGCCGGGTGCACCCCACCTGATCACGAAGGGAAGACCTCGGTCCAGCATCTTACACGCTACACGACCGCCTGTGGTTCGGTTTTCTTCTATTTGCACAACAACATTTTCTCCCTTGGCCATACTTTTAGGGAAGGTGAAGGTCCTTGTCTCTCCTCTCGCTCGGCTGAAAATAGGGGCAAGTGGTGAATAAGGGGGCGAGAACTGATCAGGATCCCCCTTTAAAAGAGGTCTCAAATAGGGGCAGTCTGTTAAGATATTATTCCGTAAAAAAGTAAAAAGAAAAGCAAGGAAAAGAAGAATGACAAAGAAAGAAAAAGGGGCAAAATCAAAAGTCAAAGCTGAAAGCACAAAGCTCGAAGCCCTCAAAATTTTGAAAGTCCCCAAATAATAAAACTAGACATGGCAAGAGTGGCAGTACAGTTTCCCCGCGGGACGTTATGAGCCCGGTCATATGCATGCCTAGAGCGGATGTAGGTTCGATAACGGATACAAAGCCCCAGGGCAACAGACCAGATTCTTTGAAAAGGGGGTGTCTTGGGAAGAACTCAAGCCCTAAAAACCTCTATACCTACCGCCAGCTTCCCTACTGAATCTTTTTTTAATTTTCCAAGGAACGAACCACGCCCCGGGTATAGCCTCGGCAGAGGCATCGTTAAGAAAAGTTGACACCGGCCACAGGCAGTCCCCCTTTTCGCACATGCTGGGTCTGGGAAACCCATAGCGAAACAGGAGGTTCCCCGTTGTTAATCCTGAGCTGGTTCCAAAACTCAAAAAAAAAATCAAATATTTTAAAACCCAAAAAAATCAAATATTTCAAAACTTAAAAAAATCATATATTTCAAAACTCAAAAAAAATCAAATATTTCAAAACCCAAAAAATCAAATATTTCAAAACTCAACAAAACCAAATATTTCAAAACCCCAAAAAATCAAATATTCCAAAACTTAAAAAAAAATCATATATTTCAATACCTAAGAAAAAAAATTTCTCAAAAAGATTTGAGTTCTTTCATCACATGCATCGCATGCATGGCATTTTGTCATTATATTTTTGCCTATTTTAATAAGGCTTACTCCCTTGACCAAAATCAAGGATTAGTCACTTTCTAAACTTACTGTAGGCAAGGGGTTAAGCATAAAACAGATTTAACCCGTTTTCTTTATATGTGTAAGCACAAGGGCAGATAGAAGATTGAAGATACGGTCAAGCCACAGACGCACACATTCCAAAGATATTCAAACATATCAGAGAAAGCCCAAAACTCAGACTTAATCCAATCATCAATCTTATTCATTCTCATATCAAACTCTAAGCATCCATCTCTACATCAATATCATCATGGGAAGATAAAACCATCACTCAGTCCGCCGCTGGGCATCCCCACAGGAACGTATCTCTCTCAGCTCCCTAAGGTATGCCTGTCGTGTCTCTAGAGCCTCCTCAACCTCCGCCGATAGGATGCGCACCCTGCTCACCTCCCACATAATCAGCGCGCTCCTGACCGCCTGCTCGTCCTCCTCTGTCCCGATCCTCCTCGCCTGTAGCGCGGGAAGGTGGGGTAGGGTCGACAGCACGGTCCGGGGTAGTCCGACCTGTAGGTAGCACCAGTGTGGGCTATACCTCACCAGGGCAATGTCGCTCATGAGCCTCAGGTCCAAGCCTGCCCTCCTAGGAAGCCTGATGGTGGTGTCGTGGAGGAAGTCCGGGCGCATCACGAATCTATCCAAGGGCAGCCTGTTGATGTAGGGACGCCACTCGTCCCTGGTCTTCATCTCAGCCGTCCTGCACTCAACCTATGGAGAGAACCTGAAGGCACCTCCTATGAAGTAAAGAGGGTGGCTCCCGAAGATCCTGCTAACAGAAATAATATCCTCTCTCGGGATGAACTTCATCCTGACTCCCATCCAGCACTCCAATAGAATCATCGAGCCAAAGAGAAGACCTCCTAGGGCTGTAGAGCTAAGACCCTCGTACAAGTAGGCTAAGACAGCCTGGGAGATGGAAAGTCCCTGCCACAGACCACTAATGGTGCTAAGTAAAGGGATCTCTAAGACATGGTCAGCATAAGGGAAAAGGATGGCCCCGCACAAGCAGATCGATGCAGCCTTGGCTATGGCCTCGGTCCACCCACAGTTGTTCTTACAATGCTCCACTACCCACTGGCTAAGAGGAAGAAGGTGAATATGACGAGGGCCTACGAAGGTTTGAACATCCCGGCTATCTGGTATGAACCTTCCCAAGATGAGTTTTGGATCTATAGGGGCAACAGTATGGCATATCAAGTCTTCCTCACCCACCTTGGACCTAGGGAACCCAAAGTAGGTCTCCACCTCCTCTAAGAGGACAGTGGCCTCGAAGGATGGAAAAAGAAGGTATGGGTCTGAGGATGCCATGTTTCTATCAAAGCTGAGATGATGTGCCAATCTAAGGAGAGCTTTGGGTAGTTCTGACCTAGAACTAGAAGAGAGTGCAGGTGCCAGGATTTGAGAAGGCAAGTCACCCTGAGGGGCAATGCACGGATCATGGGAGCCACCCATTTTAAACCCGAATAGTGCCTCGGGCCCGGAAGGAGCTGAGAAGAAGAAAAGAGAGAGAGTAAGAGGAGGAGGACATATGAGTAAAATTGAGAGATAAGAAATTGAATGAACTCATGTTAAACTTAGTTCTCTCATAGGAGTTGCGCTAAGATGTCGAGGAATTGAACTCAGCCGTTGGAGCGCTTCCCGCTCCTTTGCCGCTCTCGACCCTTCAAAAGACCCTCCCTCCATGGAGCTTCCTTCTAGGGCCCTCTTCATGATAGTTTGATAGAGATTACAAAGGTTTTGAGGTTTAGGAGAGGAGGGTTGTGAGAGATACGAATTTAGGCTTTTCTCCCCTACTTATAGGGCTTGGTAGGAAGCCTAGGCCTCTTAAGATTAGGTTGGATAAGTCTAGGACGGGTTGAGATGAGGTTTGGATGGGTTCAAAGCATTCTCCCCTCGGGTTAAGGACTCTCCAGGAGAGTCCCCTTTAGACTCGCAGGGTACCTCTTTTGGACGGTCTTATGATAGACCGCCCATCCTATTGTGTGGTCCATGCTCAACCGTTTATCACCTGGAGGACTAGGCTTTGGGTGGCATTCACTCGACCATTCTTCACATAGAGCGGTTTATGGTGAACCGTTTATCTTTCAGCGTGGTCAACATTTAACTAGTCAATCCTCTTAGGGAAGGGCTAGTATGAACCGTTCTTGGATTTGAGCGGCTCACTGAGAGTCGTTAATCTGATCCGCAGTCCTTTGTCAACCTGTCCCACTAATGTTCGTACCCCTCGCACTCTCTCTCTCACTCAAGTCAGCGTGTGCATCTCTCTCTCTCACACAAGTCGGCGTGCACGTCTCTCTCTCTCACTCAAGTAGGCGTGTGCATCTCTCTCTCACCCAAGTCAGCGTGTGCGTCTCTCTGTCACTCAAGTCGGCGTGTGCGTCTCTCTCTCACTCAAAGCGGCGTGTGCGTCACTCATCTCACTCAAAGTGGCGTGTGCGTCACTCTCTCACTCAAGTCGGCGTGTGTGTCTCTCTCTCACTCAAGTCGGCGTGCGCGTCTCTCTCTCTCACTCAAGTCGGCGTGTGCGTCACTCTCTCACCCGAGTCGTGCGCATCTCTCAATCTCGCCCGTCTGTCTCACTCTCGCTAGTAGTCAAGTCGGATTCATTCATGCACACATTCATTCAGTCATAGAGCAAAATAAAAATCATATCACTATCATGTCATATCACAGCATATGTACAAAAGTCGGGCCCAGTACAAAAGTCAAGACTGTCCCTCTCCCTGGCCCCCGTCGCTGTCTCCACCACCCTCATGCCTCTTCGGGGGAGGCATCACTGATGTCACCTCATCACGCTGACGCCGCCGGCGCTGCTCGTCCTCCTCGTTCCTCCGCTGACCGGAGGAACACGTGAAGTAACTCCTGACGGAACCGTGCGTGCCGTGGCTGACATTCGGAGTCCCGCTGCATGATCGCCGGCTCATGTCCTTGTACGCTCGTAGCTCCCCACGTAGCTTGTCCGTCTCAGTCCGGCACCACTCCGCCTCAGTCCGGTAACGCTCTGCCTCGGCCCGATGGTGATCCGCCTCGGTCGCACCAACCCGGAGTCGCTCTAGCTCGGCCCGGAGGAGTGTCGTCTCCAACGTGTCCACCGGCCGGCTCCACGCAGCCTCCTCCCACACGCGGGCCACCTCCTCTCTAGCCACTGCCCGGCTCTGCTCTAGCTCCGCCCGGAGGCGAGTTAGCTCGGACGTCTGCATCCACATATCACTGTTAGTCAGTTGCATAAACATTTCATTTATAAGCATAATAAGCAAAGGGAAGTTTGGAGTTGCATAGCCACTCGGTGAGTGCTACCTCGGCCGCCTTGGCCCGCGTCACCATCCTGGTGAAGTCTGCATCTCTCTCAGCCTGGTCGGCTGGAGTTCGGGTCGTAGAAGAGGAAGGAGCGTCTGGTCCCGCCCTCTGAGCTCCCTCGATGCGCTGCATCCAAATACTCCAGGTCAGTCACATGCATAATCATATAGAATTGCACAATTTAAAGAGTTTAGTGTTTAGAAAACTCACCAGCAAGGCGAGGGCCTGCCTGGCCTCATCTCACTCCCGGATGGTGGAGTGCAGAAGTCCCTGCAACTCCGCCAGTCATCCCGCAGGGTCGATATGCATTTAGAAGTCCATGTGTCAGTGCATCATCATATAGGAATCATAAGCATGATAGACATAGTTTAAGTTTAGAAGTCGCACCGGTCAGTGAGCACCCCGAAACATCTGCTCTCGGTAGTGCCGAGCGTATGTAGTGTAGTACGCGCCGTCACTCTCTGCACGGGTAGTCACTACTCGCCCTCGTGCGGTCCAGTCGGCGACCTGTGTGGCGTTCCTCGCTATCCAATCGAACGCCTCGCCGAGTCCTCGCGTCGTCCTCGTCACTCGTTCCCCCGCCTTCTCAGGCGCAGGGAACTCCACCGCGGGCTGATGGACCCCGATGGTCCTCATCACCAATCTATAGTGTAGTGGCTCCACCACATTCATGCAATGAAGCCACACGTCTCATCTAGAGAAGGCAAGGGCGCCAACCACCCATGGCTGACCCTCCTGGCCCTCCTCCGCGTAAGGTGTCCACCGTACCTACAAAGAGTAGAAAGTCGCATCGACATCAGTCTCATATAGAAATTGCATTTAAATTAAAGATCTAAGTTTAGAAGCGTACCGAGGTGTACGGTAGAGTGTCTAGGTCGTCCTGCAGCTCCCGAACCTGTCGTCTCAGGGCGGTCATCTCCCGAGGTGCTGTCCACCTCCATGCAATCTGCAGGAGCCCAGGATGGGTCTCCTCACCTCTGCCCAGCCCCCGTAAGCACACGTAGGCCCACACCTGCATCACAGCGTCGTGTCAGCATTTAAGAAGCATATAGAATCGCATAATTAAGTCTAAGATAGAGAGTCGTACCTGGAGTAAGGGGGAGAAGCCCCCAAGCATCGTTCGACGCACTGTCGAACTCAGGGTGTCAAAGAGGAAGGCAAGGACGGCCGCTCCCCAGGCGTAGTCCCCAACGTGCTCGAGCTCCTAAAGGAATGGGAGGAAGCGGCAGCTCATCACGTTCGCTCGCGTGGAGAAGATAAGGCTCCCAAACAGCAGCATGAGGAACCACCGTAGAACTCGGTCTGCCTCCGCTCCCAGCCCAGCAGCTACCCGCGGTCGCGCTAGCTCCACCAGCCGCTGCAAGTGCTCCTCCGGTCGCTCCCCGACTGCAACTCCTGCTCGCCGCAAACCCAGGTTGTCCTGAAGACCAGCCCGGGGAAGAAGGGTCGACTGCCTCTCGGGACGCCGTAGCTCTAGGCCCAGCAACTCCTGAGCCATCCCCCGGTAGTCGGGAAAAGTAGTCCTGCTAACTGGTGACCCGTGCACTCGAAGGCCAGTGAGCCTGGCCACGTCCTCCAACGGGGGGACCATATGCCCCCACGGGAAAAGGAACGCGCGACTCACTGGGTCACAGCGATTGTGCAGGGCGTAGAGCAGAGCTGCGTCAAATCGACACACCTCAATGCTTAGGAATGGGGCGAACCCCATGGCAGCCAACCGCTCCCTCTGAAAGTCCGGCAGTGCTAAGTACACTGCGCGGACCTGCAGCCACGAGGTACGGGTCCTGCGCTTTCCATGCATTCATTCATTCATTTTAGATGCATTTTAGTAATTAATTTCAGTTTTTTGTTCCATTTCTAAATAAGAAGACCAAGCTTTGAATCTCTGTCATAAGAGCGGTTCACAACGGGCTGCTCGTCCCTTGAACAGTCCCATATTCATCGCTTTATTCCTCTGGTCCTGTCGATTTGAACGGGCTGATGTTGACCGTCCTTAACTTGGACGGGTCATCATGCACCGTTTGTCCCTCAAGCTTCCTAGGGTAGAACGGCCACTCCTGGGCCATGTAAATGTTGGACGGTCCTATGGGGACCGCATTGTTCTGCGTTGATGGTGCGTTGAATGGACCAAAGTGGCCCGTATGTTTTTTGTACGGTGATCCTCTCACCATCCCTACTTTGTTCGATTCTACTGTTGAGTGAAGTTGAACGGCCTGTTCCTAGCCATATGAATGTTGGGCGGTCCTATGTGGGCCGCATGATTTGGTTTGTGCGGTTTTTGTTCAACCGCTCTACCGTCGTCTTCCCCGACAACGGTGAGGGTTCCCCCGCCGGAGGGAGGCCGCCATGGCTCCCCTAACCGGCCCCTAAGCATCTCTTAACCCCCTAAAAAGCCCCTAAACTAGCATGCATTGAACAAAATTAAAGAAAATGAGAGAGAGGGGGGGCTACCTTAGGGTCATGGGGTTTTTTGGCTGCCCTCGTCGGCGCGTCATCTCCGGCGACCTCGCCCTCTCCAACAGTGGCTCCTTCTTCGGCTGCGACCACGGCAAGCTCTTCCATGGTCACCTCCGGCGTCTCCTCTTCCCCGGCCGATCGTGGCGGTGGCGGCGGCGACGGCGAGTCCTCGCCGGTGGCCGGCGGCCGGGCCGCTTGGTGCTTCGGCCGCGTCATTGTTGAGATGAGAGGGGGAGGGGGCTTTGAGATAGGGAGAGAGGGTTTGAGAGGTTGGGAGTAGGGAGATGGGAGATTGAGAATGGGGTGTGTGGCCCCTTCGTCCTCTCCACCGTGGGTTACGGTGGAGGGAGGCGAAGGGGTTTTCAGTTTTTTCGAGGTTGCAGAGATGAACGGTCTATCGTTAGACCGTTTGTCATTTGAGTAGTTATACTTTAACCGCACGTCCCCAACGGCCACTTCCTTTGAGTCGGTTTGAATTCTAGCTTTAAGCGGTCTATGTTGAACCGTTCTTCATTTGAACGGTAGTTTGGTGGCCGTTCATCCCCAGTGGTCTGCTGCTTTGAGTCTGTTCAAGTGCCAGGTATGCACGGGTATGTGTAGACCATTCTTCCTTTAGTGCTGTTGTAATATGGCCGTTTATCTTGAATTTGAATCATGAATGTCAATATTTTTGGGGAATATTGTTGCTTAACCATCTTATGCAGCGTCACTCCATTCAGTTCCGCCGTTTCGCCTGCACAGGAAAGTCAGGTATGGCTTTCTATCCTTACATCCCTTATTGCATTATAATATGGTACTATTATATATTATCTCGAGAACCAGTTGGTTATCTATATGTCCCAAGATCTGACGTTCCCCTTCAACAAAAATGATGATAATCCAGGTTCACGTACTTAATCTTTGGATAGGCCGTTGAGTTGGGATGTCACGAGGAGGATGGTTCTATCCCGTACGCTGTGGTTGCGGATGGTATCTTGACTCTGATTTTCCCAGCTTAGCAATATTATTCTCGAGTATTTTATATTTTTCTTTCTTTGCATTCGTTTTTACGATTTCTTTTATTTTAGCCCAGCACGCATCATACGCATCTTTTGAGCTTTCATGCCCCATGGTTTGCTTGAAAAATGTCCCATCAGTGATGGTCAGTTGTACGTTCGAATGCTTGAGTGAGAGGAACTAATTCCACTCTGAGTTGGAAGGTTTTCTTTGGTCAATTCGTTTGGTTTGGTTGATTGAAAGGTCCCCGTCTGGAGTTTTAGCTTGTTTCTTTTAAATTTTGACGCTTGCTTTTGTGGCCTCCTCATTAGACCGCGGGATTATGTCCCCCATGAGGTTGGTCTTGTCGGTCTATTTTCATTAAGTTTAGTTCCTCCAGACTGGTGTTGCTCTTGGTTTAATCATTCCGTGCGTTTGGTTCAGAGTTTTCCTGGAGATTCATGTTGCTTGTTGGTGAAAACGGGTGTCGTTTTACCTTAACGCCCGCTTTTTCAGTCCACTCTGCTGCATTTCCGCTCCACCTCCATGTCCCATGTCACTTCCGCTTCACCTCCGCTCGCTCCCCTGCAAAGAGGACGTTAAGGAGGGGCATCTGTTGACACCCGTTTTATACCGATAAGTTAAGTCGTTTCTCTTATTCACTTTTTTGATGCCTCGGGTTGACCGTCACTCGTTGGGACTATTTTCAGGTATATTTTGGGCCAGTTTTATGTGTAACCTCCCTCCTTGGTGGAGTCCGCATCGATTCGAGGCTTGTTGGGCTTTGGTTTTTGGTTGATTGAACATGTTTATAAAAATCAAGCGTCCAAGAGCATGTACGGTTCAACCTCAGCCGTTCCACACTGGCGCGGTTAGATATGGACCGTTCATACATTTATGGTTGATTTCTGAGGATTTTCTGAATTTTCGCCGACAGGACTTTGTGTGGCCATCTTCTAGCCGTTCAACTCAATGAACGGGCTGATTACAACCGCCTACGTCTTAGAGTCCTACGCTTGACAATTTTCTCAGATAATTATCCAACTAATTGAATTATCACCGACAAGGCTAGAACGGCTTGTCCTTGGCCGCTCTATAGTTTAACGGTCTCAATTGAGCCGTTCTTCTATAAGAGTCCAACCGCAGGTGTTTCGGTCAGTTCGAGGGATAATTGGGATTATTTTTTGACTGTTGGAATTTCCACCGACGGGCTTGGACGGTTATCACGTAACCGCCCCTCTTGTTGAGCGGTCTATCGTAAGACCGTTCATCCCATCGATTGTGGAATTTTAACAGATTTTAATCCTTTTATCCATGGTTTTTATCCCCAACTTCTTTTATCAATATCTCCGTGGATACTCAACCATTTTAGCTACCGTTTCGACTGGATGAGAGATAATTATATTATCTACGATTTATCTTCAATAATCTCATCCCGAAAATGGCTCAAAACCCTAGTTTCGAGGCTGGCTTTCTAGGCTCTATAAATAGACCCTAAAGGCCAGACTTGAAAAGCGGAGGAGATTTTTGATCGACGGCGAAGCCCTGCTGCATTCTTGAGCGACCTAGCACCAAGGAGGGAGGCTCTCTACGTCCATACGAGCCTCCGGTCCAGGGAGTAGTCCATGCTTTGAGTTGTCAGCACTTCATCAGCACGAGGCCCATCCCCTCTGGCCGGCTGGAGAGGGTGGAGGTGAACCCTTTAGCAACTTCTGGCGTGATGGACTCGAGCGGTTCTTGACTGCCCGTTCAAGACGACGTGCGGCTGTCTAGGATCTGCTCTTCTTCTTCCTGCGGTCTTTTTCAAGCCGTCCATCCTCCAGGTGCGCTTTCTCCCGCACGTTCAGCAGCACCCCTACGCGTCTATCGTGAGACCGCACGTCTATAGGCGGCTCTTCATCAACCGCTCATCCTCCCAGTGCTGCAGCTAGGCGAGTGTCTCCCTTTCTTTTCCAAAGCACGGCGTGTTCATCACGTTCGGTGCTTTGGTGGCGATCACGGTCACTTTCATTTGCCTTGCTCCTCTTACGGTTTTTCATTTGCTTATGCATCACATTGTTGATCCATTCATAGCACATATTCCATCACGGTAAAAAGGAGGAAAAATATATCTACAGTACTGAGGTGTATACTTTTTTATAGGAGAGCCATAATGGCCAATATACTACTGGTGCATGCCACGGGACAACTCCGACGTGCTAGTCGGTCCCCGGGTCGATGCGTGATGAATGAACACATATGCGTTTTACAGAGGGCTCATCCCGTGCCTGTTGACATGTTTTCCTCCCTATCCCTTCTACTAAATCGATATGCGAAAATATAAATATGCAGTAGAAGGAGAACATAAGGGTGTAAATAAGTGTGATCGCCACCAAGATGCCGGACATGCGATGAATGCACACCGTACCTTGGAAAGAGGGAGGTACTCGCCTTAAAATCAGCACTGGCGCGTTGAACGGCTGCTTAGGGGCCGTCTGTATGTACGCGCGGTCTAACGATAGGCTGCTCGTCGGTGCTGAGGTAGAACGTGGGACGAAGATGGATGGAGGATGAACGGCTTGATGGTGACCGCATGAGTGGAAGAACGGCTTTGGATCCACCGCATATATCCCTGAACGGTCTGAAAGAAGCCATGCAAAACCACCACTCCAGAAGTTGTAAGGGTCCAACCTCCACCCTTTCCGGCCGGTCAGAAAGGATGGGCCTCGTGTTAGTGTGTTGCTGACCTGCGAAACAAAGTGTAGAACACAGAGAAAAACCCAATATCAGAGTTGTGAAGTGTAGAAAATGCTAAAAAGAAAAAAAATAAACATAGCTAAATGAAGTGGAGGATACCTGGGGGGTTTTAAACCCCTGGAGGCGTCAAAACGTCGGAGGGTGTGTGAATGATAGTGCAAGTGAAGAAAAAAAACATGGAGAATAATGCATGCAACCAAAAGAGAATGCAGGACTATCAAAATATAAAAAGACTCAAAACGAAAGTTACTCCCTGGACCGGAGGCCTGTATGGACGTAGAAGGCCTCCCTGCCTAGTCGTCGATCACTCAAGGATTCGGCAGGGCTTCGCCGTGACCTGAAATCTTCCCCCTTTTCAAGCTCGGCCTTTAGGGTCTATTTATAGAGCACCTAAAGTCCTAGCTCGAAATTAGGGTTTAGAAGCAATTTCAGGTCGAGATTATCAAACATAAGATGAAGAAAATTTCATTATCTTTCATCTGGAAGAAACGACACTCGAAATGGTTGAGGATTCATTGCGAAATGGCTAGATAAAGTTGGGGATAAATCCACGAGGAGAGAGAGAAAATCTGTTGAATCTTCAGCAATCGAGCAGATGAACGGTCTAACGATAGACCACACATGCATATGGGCGACCCATTCTGGGCCGTCCAACCCTGTCGGTGAAAATTCAACAATTCACAAAATAATCCAAATTATCTATTGAATCGGCCGAATAGTTCACCGTTGGACTCTCATAAATGAACGACTACGATGAAACCGTTCAAAGGTAGAGCGGCCAAGAGGAAACCGTCCATGCCTGTTGGTGATAATTCAGCATAAATAAGATAATTAGATAATTATCTGAAAACCACCAAGCGCAGGACTCTGAGAGACGAGCGGCTACCATCTGTCCGTCCATCATGTTGACGGCTAGGGGAAGACCGCATAAATGCTTTTCGGTGGAAATTCAAAAAATTAAACAAAATTTCCATGAATGTATGGACGGTCCACAGGCAACCGCACATTGATTGAGCGGCCAGGGATGAACCATACATGTGTATGGGTGCTTGAAACTCATAGAAAAGCCCAATCAACCAAAACCAAGGCCCATTAAGCCCAGAATTGAAACAAACCTAGCCAGGGAGGGAGGCTACCCATAAAATTGGCCCAAAACGTGCCAGAAAACAACCCAGTGAGTGATGGACAACTCGAGGCATCAACAAATGGGAGTAAGAGAAATGACTCAACTTATCGATAAAAAACGGGTGTCAACAGATGCCCCTCCTTAACGTCCTCTTTGCAGGGGAGCGAGCGGAGGTGAAGCGAAAGTGACATGGAACATGGAGATAAAGCGGAAATGCAGCGGAGTGGACCGGAAAGCGGGCGTTAAGGTAAAACGACACCCGTTTTTACCAACAAGTGACAGGAATCTTCTGGAAACTCTGAACCAAATGTAAGGAATGATTAAACTAAAAGTGACACCAGTCTGGAGGAACTAAACTAAACGAAATGAAACAAATCGATAAGACCAACCTCATGGGGGACACAATCCCGCGGTCCAGTGAGGAGGCCAAAGGCAGGTAGTGAAAGTAAAGGAAACAGGCTAAAGCTCCAGACGGGGACCTCTTAATCAACTGAACCAAGCGAATTGACCAAAGAGAACCTTCCAACTCAGAGTGAAATTAGTTCCTCTTACTCAAACGCTGAACGCACAGCTAACCATCGCTGGTGGGACATTCTTCAGGCAAACCATGGGGAATGAATGCTCAAAAAGATGCGTATGATGAATGCTGGGCTAAAATAAAAGAAATCATCAAAACAAAGGCAAAGAAAGATTAAAATATAAAAATACTCGAGAATAATATTGCTAAGCTGGGAGAATCATAGTCAAGATACCATCCGCAACCACAGCGTGCAGCATAGAACCATCCTCCCCGGGACATCCCAACCTAACGGCCTATCTGAAGATTAAACATGTGAACCTAGATCATCATCATTTTTTGTTGAAGGGGAACATCAGATCCTAGAACACGTACATAACCAACTGGTTCTCGAGATAATATAGTATAGTACCATATAGTAATGTAATAAGGGACGTAAGGATAGAAAGCCATACCTGACTTACCTGTGCAGGTGAAACGGCGTGCTTTTTGGAATTTCATTTTCATTTTTTTATGGATTTTCATGAATAGGACAAACAAGTAAAAACATAGCAAAGATAACACAATGCTTAACTGAACGACAAACAGCATGACATAACATGATGAACAATGAAACGGGAGACAATGCAACAAAAACAAGCATATATGCAATGGCATAAATAGATAATATCATGTATGAACGTGATGTGACAAGACAACAATGTGGCGGGACAACACACGGCTGGGACAAGAACATGACGGATGATCCCATGGCTGGGACAAGAATATGACGAAGGATCATGTGGTTGGGACAAGAATATGACGGATGATCACATGGTTGGGACCACACATGGAACATAGAAGGACGACTATCAACATATGCAAGACAACTAACAACATGTGGTGAGGAACAAAACAACAAGTGTGACAACATGGTGGGACATAAACACGAGACAAGGACACGGCGGGACAAAAACATGAACAAAATACGTACTTCAATCAAAACCCAATATCAAAATGAAGCAGAATCACCAGGTTCATAATCGTGAGGCAATGCCCTCTCATAAAGATATGATCATTGCAAACACAAGCTGGGAAGGACATGATGATGTGACACAACCTCGGACCTAATGCAAGCAAGCACAATCGCATTCAAATGGGCCGAATTGGGCCACCGCTCTATCGACACTCACCCAAGCCCGGGGTAACTTGGCAATGCCAAGGTGAGGTTGAGGGGTTGGGCCCTTGCTGGTAGAGGGCCAGCAAGGCCAAGATGGGATTCCCAATGGATATGGATGCCCATTTCAAGGGGGCCGACAAAGTGCCAAAGGCACCGGATGTACTTCTCCCATGGTGATCACTCAAGACAACGGGGCTTGAGGACCGGGCTCTCACTCGCATAACCAGCAGAATTAAGAACAAATATTGAATGACAAGCACTAAATGGAGTGAAGGTTTGAGCACTTACTCGACCGGTTTGAAGAAACCGTTCCCAGTCGGAGACGAGGGCGAGCGGGGAGGCAGGTGGATCCCCACACGCCGCGCCGGGGTAGCTTGACCTGCCCAAACAAGTTACAACACTACACCTCTCACAGGAGGGGGATCTTGGGGTGGGGGTTAAGGGATATTACAACCAAAATTACCTCCGCACAGGGAGGGGCCTTCAGCCAGCCAAGCGGGGAGGGAAAACTATGGTTAAAAGCATGGAACGATGAAGTCACCGGTTCTGCCTGCTCTCTCCGAACAGGGACAGGAAGACGGTGTTGCTGCTGTAGAACTCGCTCAGGAATTTCGCTGATGATGAGACTGGTGAGGAAATCTTCGTAGCTGGGAAGGAAATGCCTCCGAATTTCTTCAATTTCTTCTGGAGCCGCTGCTGACTAGGATGGAGGTTTGAACAGAGCTTCAGATTCTCGGACCTGCAGTTGTAGACTTCTAACAGCAGATTGCAGAGAACGCCCCAGCAGCTCCTGACCTCGGAATCAAGCGCCGTTAGAGTCGTTGGAATTGTGGACGAGTCCTCTTCGTAGCAAAACTGACGGGGAAGCTAACCTATCTCGGAGAGGACTAGGGGATGCAGAAAAATGGCGACTGGTCGGTGCAGACTATGATCAACATATCTGCGTAGCTGAGGAAGAAAAACGAGAACTCTGGATCACGAACGCCGAATGAAGTTCTGTTTCTTGATTCTGGAAGTAGACTGGGTGATGAAGAACTTTGAAGAAGAACTCGTGGACTGATTCCTTCAGGGTTCATCATGGCAGAGCTTCTAATTTGGCTCAGGTCCTCAGCCGAGGCAGAACTGCGCAGTTGTGGGAGAATGAACCTCTTGGACGGGTCAGAGATCGGAAGAAGATGAAATCACTTCTGTTGGGAAGGAGACTGGTAGACACTTCCGACGATGGCTCTTGGGTCTTCAAACTCGTCCGGAGGAAGTCGTGGTGGCCGCTGCAAACTGCTGGTTCATCTACAACCTCTGGACAGCAAACTGCAACTTCGAAGTAGCTTCCAATGACCAAGAAAGAAGAAGGGGAAGGGGGTAGATGAGTGTGGGAGTGACCCCTGGTTGTAAGGGGGTCTTGGAGGGGGTGTTCTAAGGTATGGGACGTGGAGAATAAGGTCTGGAAGAAGGTCCAATAGATGGTGGTAGTGGGGGCTGCGAATTTGGTTGGAATGGAGAGAGGGAAAGGATATTCGAAAATAGGTTTAAGGGTGGAGTTAATTTTTTGTCTTGGGAATGGGGGGGTTGTGTTGGGGAAGGGAAGGGGTGCTTGGGGTAGTGGGAAGGGTGCTTGGGAAAGTGGGAGGGGTAGTTGGGGGTTGGATGGTGAGGAGAGGATTGGTGGAGGGGGTCTTGGGAAGGGGTGGAGTATTCATGAGGGTTGTGGGGAATGGGAAGAGGCTTAAATGGGGTAGGTGGGGAGTGGAGGTGGTTGGGAAGGGAGGAGAGAGAGGAAAATTCGAATTTGGGTGTTGAGGAGAGAGAAAGTGGTGTGAAAAAGAGAGATTAAGAGAGGGAAGGGTGGGGAATCTCTCCCCTAGGGTTTCTCACCCCAAAAAATGGAATCTCTCCACTAGATAAGAAGTGTAAACTCTCAAAATGGCAAGTTTTTTCATTCATTGATTCATTAAGTTGGAATGGGGGAATGGGGTCCTATATATAGGAAACCCACATTTCTACAAAAGTCCCTGACAATTGACTCAATGACAAATAACCGAGGGGGTAGGGGAGAGCCCTTGGGCCAAGCCCAATGAATTGGGCCCAATAGCTAACTAGACAACCTGATGACACTCAAACTTAGGGAAATGAACACAAGACCTAGGAACATGACTCAAATAAAAGGAAAAATACATCAAATGACTCAAATAAAAATTACATAGGACTCAAAATTAAATGACTAGAATATTCCGGATGCAACCGGGGCGAGGAGACGAGCTGTGAACGTGGGCATGGGAGGTGATGTCCCCATCATACTCTGGGGGTGCGGAGAACTCGACTCCGTCGAGTAAGTGTCCTTCCCTCCTCGGAGGGTGTAGAAGTGGTACTTCCCTCAAGTCTTCTGAACGAGACCGATCTATCCACCTGCCGAGATAGCGCTCGTATACCTTGCTCCTGGTGGTATTGACATGTTCATCCAATATTCGTTCAATGTGCTCACGGTGGGCTCTCTTGGCCGGTGGACTCTCCTCACGGGTGGGTGCTCTCTCAATAGAGGGAATAGGCTCAATATCCTCACTAGGTACTACCGTGGGTCCCTTATATGGCACTAGGTCGGCGACATTGAATGTGAGACTTATTCCATACTCCTCATGGAGATCTAACTCGTAGGCATTTGCACCAATGCGCCTCAAGACCTGGAAGGGACCAGCCCCACGTGGCCTCAGTTTAGAGTTGGCTCCCGGGGAGAGCCTCTCCGTCCTTACCATCACAAAGTCACCCTCATGGAATTCTTGGTGACGCCGATGAGAGTCGGCCCGCCTCTTATAAGCCTCATTCTTTTTGCTTATGTGCTTGCAAAGGCTTTCATGCAATTTTGTGAATGTTGACATTCTAGGGGTGATGGGTGGGCCTGGGCAACCAAAAGTAGACCAATCATGCTTTGATGCCAAGAAGACTTTGATAGATTTTGGAGGGCCGAGACAACCATATGTGGACTTATCATGCAATGTTGTCATGTAGACTTTGGTGGGCCTAGGTGGGCCGGGGCACCCGTAGGTGAACCTATCATGCAAAGTGGTGATGAATGTAGGGGGACCTGGACATCCGTAGATGCTTTTGACATGTTTAAGACCCATGATAAATGAAGGTGGACCAATATAGCCGAATATGGGCCACTCATGCTTTCTACTTGACATGTGGGTGGTATGAATGAATGGACCCAACATAGTGTTCATGCCAAGTGGTGTGGTAGGCCTGGACACATGCATGTTTTTCCTAAGGGTGACTTCCATGTGTATAGGTGTGGGACAATCTTTGAACTCCCATTGGAAAGGATCGAACGGATCTAAGAATGTGGTCATCATGGGATGGAGCACAACCACATTACCTAGGGAAATGTGGCCCAAGGTCATGGCTCCCAAGGTGTAACCCGGGTCATAGATGAGGTGGGTTTGGCCCAATATGGTGGGTGAGGGTAGGAAAGGGTGGGTGGTTGGTAATATGGTTGGGTCATATGAGTCCCTTGACTCCCATTGGAATGGATCATATGGATCATCAAATGGATCACCTAGGGGGAGGAACTCCATGTCCTCAAGATCCTTAAAAGGTGCTAAGTCATCCTTCTCTATTATAGTTGGGCCAATGTTCTTGACAAGTGAGTCGGCCATGAGTGGAGGGCTTGGCTTTCTACCCAAGATAAGAAGCTCTAAATCGAGGAGAAGGTTGGGCTCATCGGGTGTAGGGAGGAATAGAAGGAGGTCGCTAGTGTAGCAACCAATGGTGCAAACCGAGGTGATAGACCCTATGCATAGGTGTAGGAGGTTAAGGCTCCTAGGTTGTTCGACCATAGGGGTCAACATGCTAGTCATCTCTACTTGCCATGCTATGCCCTTGAGGAGGTCCTCTAAGGTCTCCACTTGATAGGATGCTTGGATTGTAGTGTGATAGGAGAAGAAGGGCACTATGGGAAGGTCTCGTTCTATGGGAGGGAAAACATGGGCCGGGGTCTCTCGAATTGGGCTCTCCTTTAGCCAACTAACAATGGGTTCTCCTAAGATGAGCTCCGCCTCAACTAGAGAGGGTGGTGTAAGGTAAAGACCATCATGTGAGGTTTCTTCTTCAGCTTGGACTTGGGTTTCCTCCAAAGTGGGTGGTGGGTTTGGAGTGCTTACAACTATTGGATTGGGTATGAGTTCTGCTACCAAGGAGGTGAGAGAGTCTTTTGGGGTGATGAGGGTTTGTGTGTGGTGTTCCCAGGGTAGAGGGTAAAGGGAAACTTGGATTGGGATTGGTAGAATGTGGTTTGGGAGTGGAAGTAGTGGAGGTCTAGGTTGGGGTAGGATGGGATTTGGAAGTGGAAGGTGGGTTGGGTGACAGGATTTGGGTTGGGTGGTGGTGGCCATCATGGTTCTAGGTGGAGGGATGGACACGGGGTCTACTTGGGTTTGAATGGTGAGAATAGGGTGAGTGGTGGTCCTTTTTGGGGAAACCGGGTCGGTTAGGGGTCTCTTCCCCTTGGGATCGGCTGGTTGTGGAGGGGTGGTAGTAGGGGCCAATTGAGTTTGGATAGATAGGTTTGCAGAAGGAGGTTTTGGTTGGAGTGTGGGGATCCTCATGGGATTTGGTGGAGAGGTGGTTGTTTGGTTTATTTGGGTCTTAAGGGAGAGGACTTGGTCGCGAAGTGTTGTTATGATGGTTGAGAGATGAATTGTTGGGGGTGGTGGGGGTGGAGACCAATGGTCGGTCTCAAGTTGGCCGGGTGGGGGTGGAGGAGTGGTAGTGCTCCTCGAGTTAGGGGTGCTTGAGTAGGAGGGGTGGAAATGTTTGGGGATGTAGATCTTTCTAAGTTCTACCTTCATCTCTTCCCATGAGTGAATAGGTTCTTGTCTTCTAACCCTCTTTAAGCCCTCTATGTGTTCCCACTTACTCTTGACTTGACCCCGAAGTCGTCCCTTGGCCTTTCGGACTCTCGCGCATCCATATACCCAAGTCTTTTCAAAGTACTTTTCTATGGTAGCCTCCCACCTAAGATAGTCACTAGAATGCGATCCGTCAAAGGTAATATCCCTATCTAGGATGAAGTCCATGGGTGGTGAGTAGGCTAAGTAGGTGGCCATGATGATCGGGGGAATCAATGCAAGGGTCGGATTGATGATGACTCCAATGCAAGCATGCCCTAGGACTTGACTTGATAGAGACAAGTCAATGACTTACTCTGATACCAATTAATGTGACACAACCTCGGACGTAATGCAAGCAAGCACAATCGCATTCAAATGGACCGAATTGGGCCACCGCTCTATCGACACTCACCCAAGCCCGGGGTAACTTGGCAATGCCAAGGTGAGGTTGAGGGGTTAGGCCCTTGCTGGTAGAGGGCCAGAAAGGCCAAGATGGGATTCCCAATGGGTATGGATGCCCAATTCAAGGGGGCTGACAAAGTGCCAAAGGCACGGGATGTACTTCTCCCACGGTGATCACTCAAGACAACGGGGCTTGAGGACCGGGCTCTCACTCGCATAACCAACAGAATTAAGAACAAATATTGAATGACAAGCACTAAATGGAGTGAAGGTTTGAGCACTTACTCAACCGGTTTGAAGAAACCGGTCCCGGTCGGAGACGAGGGCGAGAGGGGAGGCGGGTGGATCCCCACACGCCGTGCCGGGGTAGCTTGACATGCCCAAACAAGTTACAACACTACACCTCTCACAAAAGGGGGATCCTGGGGTGGGGGTTAAGGGATATTACAACCAAAATTACCTCCGCACAGGGAGGGGCCTTCAGCCGGCCAAGCGGGAAGGGGAAACTATGGTTAAAAGCATGGAACGATGAAGTCACCGGTTCTGCCTGCTCTCTCCGAATAGGGATAGTTAGACGGTGTTGCTGCTGTAGAACTCGTTCAGGAATTTCACTGATGATGAGACTGGTGAGAAAATCTCCGTAGCTGGGAAGGGAATGCCTCAGAATTTTTTCAATTTCTTCTGGAGCCACTGTTGACCAGGATGGAGGTTTGAACAGAGCTTCAGATTCTCGGACCTGTAGTTGCAGACTTCTAACAGAAGATTGCAGAGAATGCCCCGGCAGCTCCCGACCTCGGAATCAAGCGCCGTCAGAGTCGTTGGAATTGTGGACGAGTCCTCTTCGCAGCAAAACTAACGGGGAAGCCAACTGATGTCGGAGAAGACTAGGGGATGCAGAAAAATGGCGACTAGTCGGTGCAGACTATGAGTAGCAGATCTGTGTAGCTAAGGAAGAAAAATGAGAACTCTGGATCACGAAGGCTGAATGAAGTTCTGTTTCTTGATTCTGGAAGTAGACTGGGCGATGAAGAACTTTGAAGAAGAACTCGTGGACTGATTCCTTCGGGGTTCATCATGGCAGAGCTTCTAATCTAGCTCAGGTCCTCAGCCGAGGCAGAACTGCGTAGTTGTGGGAGAATGGACCTCCTGGACGGCTCGGAGATCGAAAGAAGATGAAACCACTTCTGTTGAGAAGGAGACTGGTAGACACTTCCGACGATGGCTTTTGGGTCTTCAAACTCGTCTGGAGGAAGTTGTGGTGGCCGCTGCAAGTTTCTGCTTCATCTGTAACCTCTGGACAGCAAACTGTAACTTCGAAGTAGCTTCCAATGACCAAGAAAGAAGAAGGGGAAGGGGGTAGATGAGTGTGGGAGTGACCCCTGGTTGTAAGGGGGTCTTGGAGGGGGTGTTCTAAGGTGTGGGAGGTGGAGAATAAGGTATGGAAGAAGGTCCAATAGATGGTGATAGTGGGGGCTGCGAATTTGGTTGGAATGGAGAGAGGGAAAGGATATTCGAAAATAGGTTTAAGGGTGGAATTAATTTTTTGTCTTGGGAATGGGGGGGTTGTGTTGGGGAAGGGAAGGGGTGCTTGGGGTAGTGGGAAGGGTGCTTGGGAAAGTGGGAGGGGTAGTTGGGGGTTGGATGGTGAGGAGAGGATTGGTGGAGGGGGTCTTAGGAAGGGGTGGAGTATTGATGAGGGTTGTGGGGAATGGGAAGAGGCTTAAATGGGGTAGGTGGGGAGTGGAGGTGGTTGGGAATGGAGGAGTGAGAAGAAAATTTGAATTTGGGTGTTGAGGAGAGAGAAAGTGGAGTGAAAAAGAGAGATTAAGAGAGGGAAGGGTGGGTAATCTCTCTCCTAGGGTTTCTCACCCAAAAAAATAGAATCTCTCCACTAGATAAGAAGTGTAAACTCTCAAAATGGCAAGTTTTTTCATTCATTGATTCATTAAGTTGGAATGGGGGGAATGGGGTCCTATATATAGGAAACCCACATTTCTACAAAAGTCTCTGACAATTGACTCAATGACAAATAACCGAGGGGGTAGGGGAGAGCCCTTGGGCCAAGCCCAATGAATTGGGCCCAATAGCTAACTAGACAACCTGATGACACTCAAACTTAGGGAAATGAACACAAGACCTAGGAACATGACTCAAATAAAAGGGAAAATACATCAAATGACTCAAATAAAAATTACATAGGACTCAAAATTTAATGACTAGAACATTACGGATGCAACCGGGACGTGGAGATGAGCTGTGAACGTGGGCATGGGAGGTGATGTCCCCATCACATGAGCTTCAGAACAGATCGAGAGTGGATCGAAGAAGGAAAGAACAGATCAAAGATGTGGATAGGAGACAGAGCATAAAGATATAGCAAGGAATGCTTGGGTACCTGCAACATGCACACTTAGCAAACATGTTGCGTATCTACTCTCAAAATAAAATAAATACATAAAAAAGACATATTTTTGTAATTTTTTGATTTTTTTATTTTGACATATTTGATTTTTTCGGAACAATATTTCATTTTTTAGAATCTCATTTTTTTTGGATTTTGAACAACATCTCAATTTTTTTGGATTTTTGACAATATCTCATTTTTTTGGATTTTAAAAATATCTCATTTTTTATTTTTGTTTTTGTTTTTGAAAATATCTCATCTTTTTAGATTTTTGACAATATCTCATTTTTTTGGTATTTTGAAGTAGCAATCTGCAGCACCCAAAGACAGGCTCGAACTATTGGCCAGGGATCGCCGTCCCTCCCCTCTAATTAAAGACTTCTCTTGAGCAGGGCATGCATGTGAGGGTGGCTTACCACAACCAACCGCTTCTAAAGAATGGTGCCCCTACTAAGGCCATACCCGGGATACCACCCAGCTTATGAGGGAGAAGCATAAGAAAAATTGGAGACAAGCTTTATGCATGATGGGATATATCAAAGCTCGAATTTCTTCCCGGGCACTGCCTCTCAAAGATACAGTCTGTTGCGACGGGGCTTTGTGTCTTTGATTTTTAGACCCATATTTATCAGGCACGCATACGACCAGGCTCATGCCTTTGATTCATAATTTTGCATTGATTCATTTTCTCCTTTTGGTAGCCCTAATTGGCTAGATATTGCATGAACGCTCATATTCGAGGGTCAAGACTGCCCCTGTTTGAGACCTCTCTCGTATTAGGGAGCTCCTAGGTTGGTCATCTCATCCATCCATCTCTTGCCCCTGCACTTGGCCGAGCAGAGAAAAGAAAAGACCTTTGTGCATGCCAAAAGTATGGCCAAAGCAGCAACAGTGCGCCTCAGAGAGATCGGCTATGGCTTGCCGTATAGTGTGTGAAAAATCCATACTCATAAGTCACCCTCAACAATCGAGGAAAGAAACTAGACTCCCAGCGCGGAGCTATCACCAGCCTAAGGATGCTGCAGAAGCTAACTTTTTTATTTGACACAAAGTTAAGATCTAATTAAACAAAGACTCCTAAAGCCACTCAATCATGTTAAGGAATCATGTGCAGAAACAATAGAAATAATGGAAATGAAAGCACGTTCTTACACAAAATAAAGATACCTTTGCAGATCCATGGCGTGGAAACCACCACCCTAAAGTGATTTCGATCATCGAGCTTTGAGGAGCGCGAGTAGCTTTGCATTCCTTCCTTGCCAGGATAAAGGATTAAAGGAGAGCAAAGGATTGGATTCCTCGACACAGAGGAGTGGCAGACATCATACTGGACGAAGAAGGGAAAAAAGGAAGAGGAATGATGGCTAGAACTCTCTCGTTAAGGCATTGAGGCCCTGATAACAAGGAACCAGATACAGAATAAACAAGGATTAACTTAGATCAAGGCGGGCTAAAGCCTCGAAAACAGCACGAAAAAGGGTAATGACCCCGAAAGGGGGAGGAGGAAAAAATAGAAAGACGATGAAAAGATAGATGTGAAGATAAGGAATAAGGAAAACGATCATCCGACGTGGTCGGAGAAGAAGAGTAGCGATCACCCGCCCGAGGCGGGTAAGAAAATGCATGAACACCCGACAAGGTCGGGGAAAAGAAATGGAAACCACCCGACAAAATCAGGGAAGAATAAAAAAAACACCCGACAAGGCCGGGGAACAAGCACAAGGAATCCCCAACAGGGTCGGGGGAAAAATATGAGAAGTGAAATCCGGACATATCCGGGGAGGAAAACTAGACGATGCCCCTGGATTAGGGGAAGAGGAGGACATAGGTCGAGGCCTAGAATGGTGAGGACAGGAGAAAATGGTAGAAATAAGGTCAGGTGGCAGAAGGTACACCACCCACAGATAAGAACTGAGCAGTAGAAAAGATGAGTGGGCGGCCAAAGGAGAGGAGGAAGTGGACCCCCAAGTGCGCAACTGATGGCTCTTGAACTTATGCCGCTGCCTCCTCTTGGCAAAAATCTTCTTGAAACAACTCCGTCTGGCGCGGACTCCGGCCTTCGGGCTTCTTAATCTGTAATACTTTCTCAAATAACGGGCCCACCTAGCAGACGGCCTAGCCCGATCATGAATATGCAGCTCCATTGGGAGGGTTGCCCCTGGATGTGTGGTGCCAACCATAGAAAGGCATTCCAGAATAATCTACTCCTTGGGATGAACATCAGGAAGCAATGGAGTTTCGTCGTTCGGCACTAGAACATGGAGCTTTGGCATCTTGACTCGGAAGCTGGGCATGAGGCATAACTCCCTTGTCAGCAGCGCAGAACGGAACTGAGGGAGGGGGATGCGTGGCGTGGACGTGGCCGCCTTACCAATAAGCCGAGGTAGATTGCATAGGATGTGCAGAATGTCCTTGGAAAATGTGGAAGCTACGGCCAATTGCCCCTTGAATGCTGAATTGATTAAACTTTTGGCGGCCGTGTGGGTTAGCACTATTCGGGCGGAAAACTCTTATGGACTAGTGAACTGAATAGCAATTAAGCGAGAGGTGATAACAACATCAACAGTGAATTCTCCGGTGAGCAAAGAGACTGCCACCGGCCTCGCTTTAGAAGGCACTAGCACCAATGCTAGAGAACTCTTCTTAGTGACCGTCTTCATAGCAAGTGTAGGCTCATTGTCCCTAGAATAGCCAGGGACCAGGGCTCAGACCGGCATGCGGCAAATGAAATCCTGAAGTTTGTAATGCACAGTCAAAACCTGATTTGGCTCTTTATCTCCCTAGGGACTAGACCCGAGGGGCACCAAAGGTAGCATGTACCTGCTCCGCGAAGTGGGAGGTGGTAGAGGAAGGTTAGAAGGAGGAGGTTTGAAGGGCGCAGGCGACGATGGTGCAAGCGATCGGAGAATAATGATGATGATGGGTACTGGTGGAAGTAAAGGCAAAAGTGGAGGTGTGGGTTTAGGCTTGGCCTGCTCGGGCTCAGGGGATGATGGCGAAAGAAGTGGCATCGGTAGCGGGGATGGTTGCGAAGGTGACGGAACAGGGATTATTACGAGGGGAGGTGATGAAGACAGTAGTGGTGACGGTAATGGGGATAATGGAGAGGGTGATGATGGAGATTTGGCCAATGGAGGTGGCGAAGATGGGGGTGGAGAAGGTGGTGACAAAGGGGGTGATGTGGCTGATGGAGATGGTGAAGGTAAAGAGGATGGAGGTGAAGGTAGGGGTGGGGAAGAAGGAGGAGAGGAAGGTAGTGGCGTAGTGGGGGAAGTGGCAGGTGGTGGCACTCTTCGGCGTATCTTTACAACACGTCGAGAGGCGTTAGGGACAGGTGTGGTGGTGGAAACGGA
Organism: Amorphophallus konjac; assembly: GCA_022559845.1. NCBI lineage: Eukaryota > Viridiplantae > Streptophyta > Magnoliopsida > Alismatales > Araceae > Amorphophallus > Amorphophallus konjac. The sequence goes on from CM040119.1 coordinate 88,614,166, forward strand.
GGGTGAAAGAGAAGTTGCCCGAGCGGAGGCTGGGGTAGGTAAATGATGAGGGCATCACACCACATACCCTCTGGCTTGGCACTTCTCTCCCTCCTGGAGGCAGCTGGGGAGCAGCCCTTCTTCAGTCAGGACTTTGGTGCTTATCATCCTATTACATTTTCCTACTTTCTTGAGTCATTTTGATGTATTTGCCTATGTTTTGAGTCATGTTACTAGGATATCATGTTATTTACTTATGTTTGTATGCGGGCTAGTGGGCTAAAGGGGCTAGTAGGCCTTATTGGGCCATGTCTTTGGTCTGGCCCATGGGCGCCCCTCTCCCCAACCCTTGGTCTTCCGTCATTTGTCCATTTCATGAGGACTTTTTGTAAATTGGATTTTCCTATATATAGGACCCCAAACCCCCTCTTTTGAAGTAATGAAGTATTGCAAATTTGAGCTTAAGTGCATCTCCCTCTCTCTCTAGCTCTCTAATTCTCTCTCTCTCGTCCCCCTTCTCTCTCTCTCTTCCCCCTTCTCTCTCTCTCCCTTGGGCGAACCTGCCCTTTCACCTCCCCCTCCCCCTGCCACCTCAGCTGCCACCTCACCCTTCCACCCTTTCATATTCCCAAGGCCATTACTCCCTTAAATCCCTTCCACATCCCAAGCAACCTTTCACCTTCCCTAGACAACCCTCCCTATTCCCCATACATCTCCCCACATCCAAGGCAACTCTTCCACTCCCCCACACCCCCATTAAGTCCCTTGTGCGACCCAAGCAGCCACCCCCCCTTCTAATACTTGCGCACCATTCTCACCCCCCCTTACACCCACCCCCACTACCTTGGCCGACCCCGCCTCCACCCTCCCCTCTCCAAGTTTTGGCCCCCACTCCCCTCCCTTCTCCTGCACCTCCCTCCCACCAGCTCCACCCCCTTCAACACCTCCACACATCCCTCCCCCATCTGCAATCATCCCCACCCTTCCTCCATTACCGAACTCCACCCCCCCCCCCTTAACCTAACCCCACCACTCAATCTCCAACCTGTGTGCAGAGAAGACCAGCAGACCAGCACCCAGTTGAAGCTCCGTCCACGACTCCATCCTGGTCCTGCTGGGGGTGTGGCCTACATTGACGGAAAGATCTACAAGTCTACTTCGCCAGAGAGGTGGAATCGTCCAGTTCCGAGTTCGTGGCCGTCCGGGAGAGTTGTTCTTCCCCAACTGCGCGAGACCTCCTCTGCAGAGAACCTGAGCCCGGTTGGAAGCAACGTCACGACCAACGGCGGAGGAATCAGACCGAAGTTCCTTCATCAAAATTCTTCCTCCCCCTGTCCCCGATCAGGATCAAGAAGCAGAATGGCAATCAACCACTGGGAGCCAGAGTTCCGAATTTTCTCCCTCAGTCACGCGGGTCTGCCTCCTGCAGTGTACAGCAACCAGTTCTCACTCATCGGCATCCTCCTGCCCACTCCGACCTCAGAAGGTGTTTCCGTCAGTTTTTCTGTGTAGAGGCTTCGTCCACGGTTCCAACAACTCCGACGGTTCATGATTCGGCATCCGGGAGCGGCCGTGGCAACCTCTGCAACCTGCCGCTAGATACAGGGAGTCTTCTGTCCCTGATCCTGTTGTCCTACTCCGACCTCCACAGAAACCTGCGATGACGTCAGAATAATTCCACATAAATCAGAGGAGTTGGGGTTCCTGTTACAAAGAGATCCCCCCTAGGCTCGTCATCGGCAAAAATCGTGACAGAGATCTACAGGGACTACACCGACTGCCTATCAGCATCCACAGCCAGCAGTCCAATTCAGAAGCGGTCCCTCCTCGTGGGCTTCCAAGCCGATCTCTCCCTCTCGCCTGGCTGGCTTACCGCCCCTCCCTGCGGGAGGTAGTGTTTGTTGTAACCCATCATTTCCCACCCCCGAGATCACCCTCCTGCGTGAGGAGTAGTGAATGTACACTTAAACAGGTTCGAAGCTTCATCGGCGCAGTGTGCGGGGAACCCACACTTCCCCGCTCGCCCTCGTCTCCGACTGGGGTTGGTTTCCTCAAACCAACCAGGTGAGCCTCCTGCCCTTGTCTCCTTATATCTGTTTAGTTAATATCTGCAAAACATATCGGCCGGTAGGAGAGCGAGTGCCCGTTCCCGGCGCCACCTTTCAGTGTGGTCACCGTGGTCACAAGTGAGCGAGTGACCCCGTGCCCTTAAGGCATCCGGCCGCCCTTGTTTGTGGGCTTTCAAACCTTCGGGAGGGCTAACTAAAGTGGTGCTGGTCCTCTAACCAGTCAGGGGCTATCTCCACCACCTCGACTCGGTATCACCGGGTCACCACGGGAATCGCGTGCGCACGGTGCGTTGGTAGCTTTACATATTCTCGGCGCCTTGTAATTGTGAATGCGAATTAGGTCCAAGGAATCAAAGTCTCCGCTGCATATTGTGTCACATCAAGTGGTATCAGAGCAAGTTTTAGACTTGTCTCTAGAAGCCTAGGTCCAAGGGCTATTGCATTTCCACCCTCTGTGTGTCGGTCTTTTCATCCTCGTGCATGTCCACCCGTAGAGGCACTGTTTACCAAACCGACCACTCTACTTCAAATCCCCCCATGAGTTCCCATTCTCAGGGCAACCAAGGCATCCCTAGTGAAGTCCCACAAGCCCCAATGGAGTAATTTGAGACTACCCTTAGAACTATTATGGAGAAACTTGATGGACTTACCACCCGAATGGATAGACTTGAGGAAGTGAGGGCCCCACCTAGGATCCCGGCCCAAAGAGCTCCCCCTCCACAGGTTGATCCGGGTAGGGAAGACCTTGAGAATGAGTGGTACCACGAACCAGAGAGACCCCAACGGCCTCGGCATTATGAGAGACGACCCCACGAGGATCGAGATGAGTTCCTCCTAAAAATGATCAAAGTAGAGGCACCAAATTTTGATGGGTCCCATAACCCAAGTGTCTATGAGGAATGGGAGCATAGCATGGACCAATACTTTGAATGGTACCCCGTGTCCGAAGAGAGAAAGGTTAGGTTGGCCAAGATGCACCTTCTTAAGTTAGCCAAAACCTATTGGCTAAAGGTAGAGAGTCAAAGAAGAATTAGGCGCGAAGAACCCATTAACACATGGTTAGACATGAAGACACAACTTAGAGATAAGTATCTTCCCCACTCCTATAGCCAACTTCTCCTTGACGAATGGCAAAGCCTTACCCAAGAAGGGAAAACCGTGGAGGAATACATAGAAAAGTTTGACTCATACCTCTTAAGATGCAGTGTCTTCGAAGACCCAACTGTCACCCTATCATGGTTTAGGAATGGTCTCCTTCCCCACATCAAAAGGGAACTTTACATGAGAGAGGCTCATAGCCTTGAAATTGCCTATCAAATACCCCGGGATGTAGAGAGGTTCTCTAGAAACTCTAGGTTCGCCCCCCCCAAAGGACCGGGACCACGTCCCAACCTCCCTCCCCTATTAAGAACACCTCCTCCCAGTGGGGGAACTCCTACAAGACCCTCCCCTCAGCCAACCACACCCAACCCTCCTCCCTGAAGGGAAGACAACTCCAAAGGGAAGACCCCAATGAGCAATTCGGTCAAGTGCTTTCGATGCCATGGCTATGGCCACATAGCCACCCAATGTCCCTCCAAGGGTTTGTCAAACCTAGTCATTGAAAGTGGACCTTCTACTTCCCAGGAAACACCCGAGAGTACTATTGAGGAATACGAGGCTGCTTTAGGATGGGAAGAGGAATACAATGAGCAATTCTTTGAGGGAGAAGTCGAAGAGGACCCCCACTCCAACCACCTAGGGGTGATAAGGTGCACCCTTACCCAACCACAAGAGGATGACTGGCGAAGGACTTCCATTTTTCACACATTTGTCAAGATCGGGGACCATGTTAGGAAGGTCATCCTAGACAACGGGAGTTGTGTCAACGCCGTGTCTCCGGACACTGTCAAGCTCCTAGGACTTACCCCTACACCCCACCCCAAACCTTATCGTGTATCATGGATAAACAATCACTCCCTACCGTCAACACATGTTGTCTTATCCCCATCACCTTCTCATCCTACCAAGGGCAAATATGGTGTGATATCATACCTATGGCTGTAGGAAGCATCCTCTTAGGGAGACCTTGGATATATGATGTCAATGCCACCATCCATGGAAAAATGAACACATGCACCTTTGACCACGAGGGGAAGAGTATCCGCCTCAACCCCTCCCCTCCCCAAAAAGAACCACCCACCAAGGGAATCCTTCCTACACCACCAAAACCCAAGGCCTCCTCTGCACCAACCCAAACAACAACCCAAAACCCCACCCTTGAAAAACCCACCGGGCGAGTCAAAGGCCTCCACCTCATCACTAGGAGAGAGCTCGAGGAAGAGTTAACCCGAGGGACACCACTTTGTGCTATTGTCATATGTCTTGGAGAGGCAACCCCCTCCAATCCTCACCCCGTGGAAATCCACCCTCTCCTAGAAGAATTTAAGGACGTATTCCCCGAGGAACTCCCCGACCAACTACCACCCATGAGGGATGTCCAACATGCTATAGATCTCGTCCCGGGAGCCACCCTCCCAAACCTCCCCCACTATCGCCTCAACCCCACAGAACATGCTGAGTTAAGAAGGCAAGTGGAGGAACTGATTAGAAAGGGCTTTCTTAGGCTGAGCAAAAGCCCATGTGCCGTCCCAGCCCTCCTCACACCAAAGAAGGACGGGACATGGCGAATGTGTGTTGATAGTAGGGCCATCAACAAGATTACTGTCAAATATAGGTTCCCCATACCTAGACTTGACGATATGCTGGACATGCTCGCCGGAGCCACCATATTTTCCAAAATAGACCTCAAAAGTGGCTATCATCAGGTTAGGATAAGGTCAGGGGATGAATGGAAAACGGCCTTTAAAACCAAAGATGGGCTTTATGAATGGTTGGTGATGCCTTTTGGGCTCTCAAATGCCCCAAGTACCTTCATGCGCCTTATGACCGAGGTCCTTAGGCCATACATTGGAGTCTTCCTGGTAGTGTATTTTGATGACATCCTCATCTACAGCCAATCCGAGGAAGCCCACCTCAGTCATCTAAAGCAAGTTTGCACCACCCTTAGGAAGGAAAGTCTCTTTGCCAATTTAGGAAAATGTCACTTCATGACCCAATCCATTACCTTCCTTGGGTATGTTGTCTCCACAGAAGGAGTATCCATGGACCCTGAAAAAGTCCAAGCCATCCTCAATTGGCCGGAACCCCGCACCCTCCATGAAGTCCGCAGTTTCCATGGGTTAGCCACCTTTTACCGTAGGTTCATCCGAGGGTTCAGCACAGTCACTGCCCCTATCACAGACTGCCTTAAAAAGGGGACCTTTGTTTGGACCAAGTCGGTTTCTAGGGCTTTCCAAGAACTAAAGGAGAGGATGACCCAAGCCCCAGTTTTATGCCTCCCTGACTTCTCCAAAGTCTTCGAGGTAACTTGTGATGCCTCTGGGGTGGGAATTGGTGGGATCCTCAGTCAAGAGGGACATCTTGTGGCCTACTTTAGCGAGAAATTATGTGATGCTCGGATGAAATACTCCACCTATGACAAAGAATTCTACGCTGTGGTGCAATCTCTCCGACATTGGAGGCACTACCTCTTGCCCAGAGAGTTTGTCATATTCTCCGACCATGAGGCCCTAAAATACCTCAACTCCCAACAAAAACTGAATGCCCGACATGCCCGATGGGTCGAATACATCCAGGCCTACACCTTTGTAATCAAACATAAGGCCGGAAGTGAAAACCGGGCAGCCAATGCTCTGAGTAGGAGAGTCTCCCTACTAGCTACCATTCGGGTAGAAGTGGTAGGATTCGACTGGGTTAAGGAAGAGTACCCGGATTGTCCTGATTTTGGGCATGTCCACACCAAACTGACCACCCATTCACCCCAGGAACATCAGGGTTTCATCCTGGAGGATGGATTCATCTTCAGAGGACACAAACTTTGCATACCTAGAACCTCATTGCGCGATCTATTAGTCTGGGAATTACATGCTGGAGGCTTGGCTGGGCACTTTGGGGTTCACAAAACCATTGCTTTAGTAGAAGGGCAATTCTATTGGCCCAGCCTCAAAAGGGATGTGGCCAAAATTGTGGGGCAATGCCGTACATGTGCAACTGCTAAACAAGTCAAACAAAACACAGGCCTGTACACCCCTCTACCCGTCCCGGACCGGCCATGGCAGGATCTGAGTATGGACTTCGTGTTAGGGCTACCTCGGACCCAAAGGAAGCATGACTCCATTTTTGTCGTAGTGGATCGATTCTCTAAAATGGCCCATTTCATCCCCTGTTCCAAAACCTCAGACGCCTCTCACGTGGCCCACCTATTCTTTGATGAGGTGGTCCGCCTCCATGGTCTGCCCAAGACCATTATCTCAGATCGGGATGTCAAATTCACCAGCTACTTTTGGAAGACCCTCTGGCATCTAATGGGGACCCTGCTTAAGTTTTCCATAGCCTACCACCCTCAAACCGATGGCCAGACTGAAGTTGTCAATCGGAGCCTAGGGAACCTTCTGCGATGCCTTGTTGAAGATCGCCCTGGAAACTGGGATCTCATCCTGCCTCAAGCTGAGTTTGCCTACAACAATTCCACCAATAGGTCCATAGGCATGAGTCCTTTCGAAGCTGTGCAAGGCTACAAGCCCAGGAAGCCAACAGATCTCATTCCCCTACCCCTGCATGCTAGAGTATCTAGCACTGCTGAGTCCTTTGCACAACACATTAGAGAGTTGCATGAAGAAATTCGCAAAAACATTAACAAGAGCAATGAGATTTACAAGAAGTCTGCTGACTCCCACCGCCGCTACCAGGAATTCCAAATTGGTGATTTTGTGATGGTGAGAACTGAGAGGTTGTTCCCTGGGAATACTTCAAAGTTGAGGTCGCGTGGAGCTGGCCCCTTCCAGGTGCTGAGACGCCTTGGCACCAATGCTTACGTGTTGGACCTCCCTGAAGAGTACGGAGTAAGCCCCACATTCAATGTGGTTGACCTGGTGCCCTACAAAGGCCCCACGGTGACACCCGGTGAGGAAATCCAGCCTACTCCCTCCTTTGAGAGCGCCCCCACACCCCAGAGAGCTCAACCCCATTCGAGAAACCGGCGCGATGAAGTGGAGCAGATATTAGATGAACAGGTTACCATCACAAGGAGCAAGGCATATGAGCGCTACCTGGTCCGGTGGAAAGGACGACCACCCTCGGACGATACCTGGGTGAGCCGGGAGGATCTCCAGCAGCTGTCCCCCGATCTCCTAGAGCAGTACCGTAGTAGGGAGGGCCTTTACTCGACAGAGTCGAGCTCTTCGCCGCCTGGGAGAATTGATGAGGGCATCACACCACATACCCTCTGGCTTGGCACTTCTCTCCCTCCCGGAGGCAGCTAGGGAGCAGCCCTTCTTCAGTCAGGACTTTGGTGCTTATCATCCTATTACATTTTCCTACTTTCTTGAGTCATTTTGATGTATTTGCCTATGTTTTGAGTCATGTTACTAGGATATCATGTTATTTACTTATGTTTGTATGCGGGCTAGTGGGCTAAAGGGGCTAGTAGGCCTTATTGGGCCATGTCTTTGGTCTGGCCCATGGGCGCCCCTCTCCCCAACCCTTGGTCTTCCGTCATTTGTCCATTTCATGAGGACTTTTTGTAAATTGGGTTTTCCTATATATAGGACCCCAAACCCCCTCTTTTGAAGTAATGAAGTATTGCAAATTTGAGCTTAAGTGCATCTCCCTCTCTCTCTAGCTCTCTAATTCTCTCTCTCTCTCTCTCTAGGGGTCGAACCCCTCTCTCTCTCTTCCCCCTTCTCTCTCTCTCCCTTGGGTGAACCTGCCCTTTCACCTCCCCCTCCCCCTGCCACCTCAGCTGCCACCTCACCCTTCCACCCTTTCATATTCCCAAGGCCATTACTCCCTTAAATCCCTTCCACATCCCAAGCAACCTTTCACCTTCCCTAGACAACCCTCCCTATTCCCCATACATCTCCCCACATCCAAGGCAACTCTTCCACTCCCCCACACCCCCATTAAGTCCCTTGTGCGACCCAAGCAGCCACCCCCCCTTCTAATACTTGCGCACCATTCTCACCCCCCCTTACACCCACCCCCACTACCTTGGCCGACCCCCCCTCCACCCTCCCCTCTCCAAGTTTTGGCCCCCACTCCCCTCCCTTCTCCTGCACCTCCCTCCCACCAGCTCTACCCCCTTCAACACCTCCACACATCCCTCCCCCATCTGCAATCATCCCCACCCTTCCTCCATTACCGAACTCCACCCCCCCCCCCTTAACCTAACCCCACCACTCAATCTCCAACCTGTGTGCAGAGAAGACCAGCAGACCAGCACCCAGTTGAAGCTCCGTCCACGGCTCCATCCTGGTCCTGCTGGGGGTGTGGCCTACATCGACGGAAAGATCTACAAGTCTACTTCGCAAGCGAGGTGGAATCGTCCAGTTCTGAGTTCGTGGCCGTCCGGGAGAGCTGTTCTTCCCCAACTGTGCGAGACCTCCTCTGCAGAGAACCTGAGCCCGGTTGGAAGCAACGTCACGACCAACGGCGGAGGAATCAGACCGAAGTTCCTTCATCAAAATTCTTCCTCCCCCTGTCCCCGATCAGGAGCAAGTATCAGAAAGGCATTCGACCACCGGGAGCCAGAGTTCCGAATTTTCTCCCTCAGTCACGCGGGTCTGCCTCCTGCAGTCTACAGCAACCAGTTCTCACTCATCGGCATCCTCCTGCCCACTCCAACCTCAGAAGGTGTTGCCGTCAGTTTTTCTGTGTAGAGGCTTCGTCTACGGTTCCAAAAACTCCGACGGTTCATGATTCGGCATCCGGGAGCGGCTGTGGCAACCTCTGCAACCTGCCGCTAGATACAGGGAGTCTTCTGTCCCTGATCCTGTTGTCCTACTCCGACCTCCACAGCAACCTGCGATGATGTCAGAATAATTCCACATAAATCAGAGGTGTTGGGGTTCCTGTTACAAAGAGATCCCCCCTGGGCTCGCCATCGGCAAAAATCCTGACAGAGATCTACAGGGACTACACCGACTGCCTATCAGCATCCACAGCCAGCAGTCCAATTCAGAAGCGGTCCCTCCTCGTGGGCTTCCAAGCCGATCTCTCCCTCTCGCCTGGCTGGCTTACCGCCCCTCCCTGCGGGAGGTAGTGTTTGTTGTAACCCATCATTTCCCACCCCCGAGATCACCCTCCTGCGTGAGGAGTAGTGAATGTACACTTAAACAGGTTCGAAGCTTCATCGGCGCAGTGTGCGGGGAACCCACACTTCCCCGCTCGCCCTCGTCTCCGACTGGGGTTGGTTTCCTCAAACCAACCAGGTGAGCCTCCTGCCCTTGTCTCCTTATATCTGTTTAGTTAATGTCTGCAAAACATATCGGCGGTAGGAGAGCGAGTGCCCGTTCCCGGCGCCACCTTTCAGTGTGGTCACCGTGGTCACAAGTGAGCGAGTGACCCCGTGCCCTTAAGGCATCCGGCCGCCCTTGTTTGTGGGCTTTCAAACCTTCGGGAGGGCTAACTAAAGTGGTGCTGGTCCTCTAACCAGTCAGGGGCTATCTCCACCACCTCGACTCGGTATCACCGGGTCACCACGGGAATCGCGTGCGCACGGTGCGTTGGTAGCTTTACATATTCCCGGCGCCTTGTAATTGTGAATGCGAATTAGGTCCAAGGAATCAAAGTCTCCGCTGCATATTGTGTCACATCAGTAAAGGTGGTGGAGGAGATGGGATGAGGGAGGAAGAAGTGGGTAACGGAGCAGGTATCTTATCAGCTGAAGAAACACCAGGGTGCCCCTGGTCTTAGAATGGAGACGGTTGCCTAGGCGGCACAGCATCCTGCTGCTGCTGCTTGCTGTTGAGATCTGAAATAACCTGGTGTATGACAGCCCAATCAATCATCTTCTTATCTTCCAAGCTATAAACAAACTCCCGGAACTCGGGGCAGTCCACAATCAAATGCCCCTGTTGACGATGAAACTCACAGAACTGGAGCAAATTCTCGACCGTGGGTCGGCGAGGCATAACCGGAGGGAGCCGCAACGCATGGGTGGCCATCAAAGCCCTGAAAACATTTGTAAGAGATTTCGAAAACGAAGAGTGAGAAGCCCACTTCGGGCAAGGTGGATGCCGAGGGATATGAAAAGGTAATGAAGATGGTAGTGGAGGTTGCGTAGGTAAGGGGGATTGCATAGGTGAAGGCGGAGGTCTAGAATAATGTGGAGGCATGGAGGGAGTGGGAATATAGTGGGCGGCATCCACCCGCTCTGGGTGCAGCGTTTCTTTGACCGGGAGTGTAGAGGTGTGGGGAGATGAAATAACGGAGGGCTGATTCATGGAGGGCTGGCATGTGGAGGAGTATATGGAGGCATAGGGGTGTGGGGGAGCGGAAGGCCGACTCATGAAGGGATATGTAGTGGAGGGTTGACTCATAGTGGATGGGGAAGAAAGGGGGTATGTGGAAGGCGAAGGTGGAGGAGACTCGTGGTCAAAGGAAACTAGAAGTTGTTGGCTAACGAAACGGGCTCGACTGTAAAGTTGTTGCCAGGATGTATTATCATTCAGGGCTAAGATGCACCTGAGCTCAGGCGTTGCATTAGAAATAACCATCTTGATTTGTTCGCCCTCCGAAATATGCCCCGGGACTTGCGTGGCCAGGCGACGCCAGCGGTTGGCAAAGGTCAAGAATTCCTCGTCGGGCTTCATATTCTCTTGGGCCAAATCAACCATAGAATATCTGGGCTCAACCTGGTCCTGGTACTGCTGAATAAATCTTGCTTGGGTGGCTTGAAAATTCATCATCTGCTCTTGCGGCAATGTGAAGAACCAATCCTTGTCCGAGCCCTCTAAAGATAGGCCAAACAAATAGGCCATCAAGCGTTGATCATGTTGGAATCGGGTCGACTCATATACGAAATCCTTCAAATGGACATAGGGGTCACCAATTCCACCATAGTGACGATAAGTCGGAATCTGTGAACGTGGTGGAAGCTGAAGACCTTGAAATGCAAATGGAATATCCAAAGATGTTTGAGGATTGATTCGGCGTTGCAATTCATCAAGCTGGCATTGGGCCTGAGCGAACATCTCCTCGGTAGGAAGAGTCCGAGAAGGATATGGGCCAGCCAGAGCAAGAGATGATGAATTTAAACCAGGATAATGATGATGGGTCGGATAAGGGGATCCCGCTTGAGAAGAAGGAAAGCCCGTTCCGAGAATGGAGGAATGCATGGTCCTGGAAGAATCATGTATGTAGGAATGAGAATTGATTGGGTTAGCAGTAGCACTTGCAGGATAAGAAGGCCCGTTAACAGAATAGGGTCCAATGGAGGAATAAAGAGATGGGCCCGCATGGGAAGAGGAATCTACACGGGGGTAAGAAGATGGAGAAGTATAGGAATAAGGTATAGGGGGAAAATGCTCCATGGGGAGAATGGAGACTTTATACAGTGAATTTCAAATGAAAGCAAGGAGGGAAATGAACCTACGACAAATGCAACTAAATGGAGACACACGAAGATGGCCTAGACCAAATGAGCCTAATCTGACAAAATGCGGCAAATGGTGATACTACAACATATAATGGAGGGAAGAGATGAGAAAAGAATCAACCAATTACCCAATCAAATTCCAAATGATGCACGGAGATTTTTATAAGTTCCCTTTTAGGACGTTAGTGGATTAATTAAAATGTGAGTTCACTCAACCACAAGGTACCTAACCATGGTAAGAATGGGAAACCGGCTGACTCTAAAGGACTCTCCCTCTCATGAACGCAGACCCTAGACTAGGGGGTGGTAAGATACAACCTGCCCGACGTCTGTGTGGGAATCCACGGCTCACGGGGGCTTACGGAGGTCCTCGACAAAGTCCCCTAGTCAGCTCCAAGGATTATGGAGACGAGAGGAAACCCTACCTCGGTAGGAATGCAACTAGATATGAATGAAATGCATGAATCCTATGTGCACCGGAGTGCAAGCAAAGTCTAGCCTAGCAATTAGCAACCAATGATCTATCAAATATGAGGGAATGAAAACAAGTATGCAACAATGATATAAGAGCAGGGAGGATCAATAATCAGCACCAAATATTAGAACTATCATATAACATGGTGAAGGGGCGTGATCTCGCGATGGTCCTGAGCTGGGAGGATGATCACCGGATAGTGAACTGTAGAGAAAGGGAAACGAATCAGGGAGGCCCAGGGATGGTTCCCTGGGGAAAACCCTCCGATGCTTAAGTCAGTAGAGCAATGGTGGAAGGTATTGACGGAGGTTGAAAGAGATGCGCGAGATTCCCCAACACCAAGATGGTGAAGTGGTTCCTGCTCAGGGAGTGTTAGGCATGTATCAGCCTTACCTGCTGTGGGAGGGAGTCCTTGGTTTATATAGCGATCTCCCCTGATGAGTCCCATAAGCTGAGGAGTTTTAGGCGGGAGTTACGTCCTCATCATGGGATCATTACGTCCTCATCGTGGGCTCTTCATGACCTTGGGAGATCATGGCACCCTTATCCCGCTGAACTCCTACTCATAAAGGACTTTCAACGGCTACATGGAGAAGCATTCATCAGTTGATCCAAGCATGAGAAGTGCCAGCCCTGTCCGGGCGATGGGCGTAGCTCGGATGCAGTCAGATCGGAGTGGGCGCCGAGCACCTGCCCTTATCTCGGTGGGGAGATGGCTCGGGCGTGGGTCTTCCTCCATTTTATCGTTCGGGCCTTCTGAGCCTAAGGGACGCCGAGGAAGGATGGGATCCCGAGTAATCTTTATTGGGCTTTTCTGCCAAAGTGCACCCTAGAGGGCTGTCACTCGGATGAGCTGAGCCTCGTTCAGTCCTGATGGGTCTAGTTTGGCTGCTCTTAATTGGGCTACAGAAATCCCCCTCTCCACTTGTCCCCCTCCTACTCCTGAGCTTTAGTAAGCTCGGTCGAGTAGCTGTTTGGGGTTTCGGACCAGCGTGGCTCAGGTGGGTGGAAATCTGGCGGTGTGTAGGAAGCCACGTGTCATGGTCACCTATGCCCGTGTTAATGATGATCCTGACGGATTTGAACTGAAGGGGCCCCCTTCCCTCGGAGGTCGGAACGACGCGCCGCCTCCCGCGTGGGTTTATAGGCGTTGGGCGCTTGATGTCATTCCATACTCCCTCTGTATCTTAGGGTTTTGGCTCTCCTTCATTCTCATTTTTGGGGCTCTTTGATGCGCCGTGAGGACACGACGGAGGAGCCGAGGCTTGCGGTGGCATTCAAGGAGTTGGCGGCGATAACCGCGGAGGCCGTCCAGCAGCTTCCTCCTCCCCTGGAATCTTCAGGGTCTCGGGACCGTCTTCCCTCAGAGTCTTCTTCTGACTCCATGGCGGGCCAGTGCCCAGATGTTGAGGAGGGGGAGGACGAGCCGGTGGTGAGGGCGCTGGTCCCCAACTGCAGCGAACTGGGGGAGGTGGATGTGAGGAGGCTGGAGCACCAGTATCGCCTACCCCACAAGTATAGTTTTGCCGCTGCTACACCATACGAGACGAGCCTGGACTCTCGTACAGGTCACATATGTATGTTTCTTCTGTCATGGAAGGGTGGATTTTCCTTTTGAACCTTTCATCCTACAGCTTCTCAATTTTTTTCGGTTGGCGCCCATTCAGTTGGTAGCCAACTCTTATCTCTTCCTTTCCGCCTTTCGTATTCTCTACCGTCAGTGCGGAGTCTCTCCTTCCATGGACCTCTTCCACTTTTTCTTTGAGTTGAAAGTGCATCCTTCGGCGGGGAAGGGATTCTATTTCATCCAGGCGAGGCGAAATAGGAGTTGTATTTCTTTGGCGGCGAAGGATTCTTCGCATAAGGGGTGGAAGACCCAATTCTTCTGGGTGGGAATTTGCTCAGTGGAGGAAACCTGAAGGTGCCCGGTAATCCCCAATCTCCACCCTAACATCCCTCCAAGACAGGACGAGTTCCCTCCTCATGTGGAGGAGTATGCTGCCATTTTGCTAAAGCACTGCCAGTCCACCGAAGAGCTGGTGACGCCGGGGAATATCGAGCGGTGTCTTCTTACGCGGCTGCATCCGTCGGGCTCAGGTGCTACAACGTTGATCCTCCTTCGGATGTGGGGGTCATCTTTCTTTTCCTGAGCACGTCTTCTTCCTTGTGCAGACACCAGGTGGGAGCCTCTGAACGAGGCTGCAGAGGTGATCGAGCTTGGAGATGACTCGGCTGCCGACGAACCGACTGCTCCCGTCGGTCACTGCCGAACCAAAGATAAGGGCAAGGGAGTGGCCCTGGGTGAATCCTCCGAACCGTGGGGACCCAAGCGCAAGGACCCTGTGGAGGGTATGATCCGGGCCACTGCGAGGGCCAGAAAGTGGGCCAAGAAGGCCGGGGTCGTACCCACGGTCGAAGGCGGGTCCCTACCACGGCTCACCCCTCCACCGTGCACAGTGGGGCTGACCCTACAGGGCGGGCTCTCCCACCAGCCGAGCCAGAGGGGGCCGAGGAGGTCAGGGCTGCCCCTGCAGGCAGTGGTGATGCGGGCTTGGTTCCTTCTTTGGCTGGGACCGAGGGGGCCGAGGGGACTCCTGCAACCGACAGCGGGGCCGACCCGGCTCTCCCCTCGGTCGGAGCTGAGGGGGCCATGGCCAAAGTTGGGGGTGCTGTGACTGCGGCCGGGGCTGGCGCTTCGGGCGGTGGCGCAGGTGGCGAGCCGATCCAGGTTGAGGGGCTGCAAGCAAATCCGGCCGAGGCGCGAGGGGCGATCGAGGCTGGGGCTCGATTCGAGCCACACGGTGGGGCACCGGGCGATAGGGGGTTCTCAATTCTGGCGGCCTTGGAGAGGCTCGGTATCTCTAGCCCCCGGGACCAGGTATGCCGCGGTATAGCCGCGAAGGTGAGGGGGGAGGTAGGTAGCACTCCCCGTCTACGGCTCTCGCCGGGGTTATGGAGGGCGGTCTGTCCCTGGCCCAGATGGGGGCAGCTCTGGCGGAAGGGTATGCTTGGTCAGAATTGGAGCGAGTGAACCTAGCCTGGACCCTTGGTGGGTCGGACAGGAGGTTGGCTCGGCTCACCGAGGAGTGTGACGGGCTTCGGCGAGAGCTCTCTTCAGTCAAGGGGCTGATGCGGTCTAGCCAGGTGGAGACCCGGGCGCTAACCGAGCAGCTAGCCAAGGCTCATGAATCGCTCTAGAGGAAGAACAAGCTTCTCGAGGAGGAGCGCCTCGTGCGCGCTGAGTTGGAGGGCCAGTGGGAGGCCAAGCGGGCCGAGCTGGTAGACCGAGCGAGGAAGCCGAGCACCTTTGGCGGGAGGCCGAGGCTGATCGGGCCGAGGCGGAGAAGTAGGTGGCGGCGGCTGAAGAGCGGACTATTGAGGCCGAGCGGAGGTCAGTCGAGGCGGAGCGGAGGGAGGCCGAGCTCGCTGGTAGGGTGGCATCAGCCGGGGTGGAGGCTCTCGAGCAGTACAAGAGCTCAGAGGCCTACCGGGTCGACCTTAAGGAGGCTACCCTTCCCTACTACGAGTTAGCGCTTCGCCGAGGCATCCGCAAGGGGTTCAAGCAGGGCTACGACCGGGCGATATCTTATGTCGGGGAACAGGATTCTGGGATGGAATTCCCATCCGGATAGAGCTACGACTTGGATCTGTCATCCTCAGGCTCCTCTGTCTCGGCACCGGATGAAGAGGATCAGGAGGGGTCTTCGCTCGAGGGATCGCCAACTCTGGATGCCTCGGGAGGGTGCGCAACCGAGGCAGTTCCCACGCCGGTGGGGTCAGTGCCAGGGTCGGCCATCGCTGAGCTTGCCGGGGGCGGACTGTCCGAGCCTTCCACTTTCGAGCTTCAGGGTGGGCCGGAGGCCTGATGTACCTGCTTCGCTTCCTTTCTTTGTATACCTTTTTCTTTTTGTAAGGAGAAAACCTCCTTCTTTTTGTATTGAGATAAATAAGGCAGTGGTATTGTGATGAAGACATATCTGTTCTGTAGCACCCCGTATAAAAAAAAAATGGAAAAGAAATATTATTAATAATATTTTCCAAATGAAAAAAAAAATATTAGATAAACTCTATAGGAAGCTTATGTAAGAAGTTGGAACACGGAGTCATCATATGTAAAGATTATTCACTTAACAAGTGACTTCCTAGAGTAGTTGGTTAACTGATGTGCCTTTCAACCTAGTGACCAAGGTTCCAATCCTAGCATCCACAACATTTACCCTTTTTGCAAAATAATTATATGTTATAAGCTAGCAAAACTTGCACTTACGATTTGGGCCATGGATTAGATGTACAAATAGTATCTCTTATCTCTCCAGTCTATCTCTTATCTCTCCAGCATGTATAAGCTGTAAAGCCCCATTATTCCAGATCTTGCCCCCTATTCGGTCATGACAGACCCTATAAACATACCCGTAGTTACCTCATTCTAGGCTAGCTAAGGTTGGGGCAAAGCTCTGCAGGGATTACGCAAGAAGGGTCTGCTACTACGATCTTCCAACAAGGTAGGTGTTCTCAATTTTTAACTAAACTAGTAGCTAATCTAGGATGATTAGTCTAGACAGTTAGTCTTAGGCTCATCTCCATATGATCTCTCACGTTTATACAGCATGTGTTAGCCTCATAGTTATCATGTATTAGCTTTAATCTAAGAAAAGTAGTAAAATTAGTAAAGTAATTAGTTTCACAATGAGGATAATTAGCATGCAATAGCTTCAATCTTGGACAATTAGCAAGTATTAGTCTCATGCCCTAGATAACTAACATGAATGAGCTTTATTAACTAATCTAATAGCATACCTAATCTATTAGCATGCTTAATTAACCTGTTAATCTACCAAATCACTCAATGTCAACACCTCACATAACACTTCAATATATATATATAATGCAGGTGTTGACACCTCGTGTCAACACTTCCATACATATGTCATACATATGTCGACACTTGCATTATAGGTGTTGCACAAGTGTTGACACCTACGCAACACTTACCCGAGGTGTCAACACTTACGCGACCCCTACACAACACTTACTCGAGGTGTCGACACTTACGCGACACCTACTCAACACTTACCCGAGGTGTCAATACTTACGCGACACCTACGCGACACTTACCCAGAGTGTTGACAAAACCAAAATTAAACCATGGATTAAAACCTTAAACACTTGATTAACAAGATGATTAAACCAAAACAAGACTTAATTAATAATAAACACAGAATTGAAGACAGAACCACAAGTGTCGACACAGGTGTCGACACACAAAACATTGTAATATTAACTGTACAACAGAGACCAAAAATGAACAGTAAGTGTCGACACTAGTGTCGACACATGCAGTGAACTTAATGAAAAACACCGTGAAGCCTCTTAACAAGTGAAACAAAGTATGAACAATTTATGAACCTCCATTATACCTCTATTAACAGTATATATATAAAACCTGCATATGCAAGTGTGCATATATAC
Source organism: Amorphophallus konjac (assembly GCA_022559845.1). Taxonomy (NCBI): domain Eukaryota; kingdom Viridiplantae; phylum Streptophyta; class Magnoliopsida; order Alismatales; family Araceae; genus Amorphophallus; species Amorphophallus konjac. The sequence goes on from CM040119.1 coordinate 88,631,636, forward strand.
ACCCGACACCTTAAATATATACATATATATATATATATATATATATATACTCCCATTAATTGTATATACAAGCACCTTCATTATATATGTATATAAATTCATATATATACTTCCATTAATTGTATATACAAAACACCTTCATTATATATATATATATGAATATATATATGTATATATAACTAATGCCTGCCCCTCCATTCTCACCGAATATATATAGAGAACAGAATATAATATAAAATGGACTCCTTCATTCTTACAGAGTATGTATATATATTTGTAGAATGAAATTATTTTTTTAAAAAATCTAATTTTCACCACATTAGTTTATACATACTAAAAATTTTCTCCAACATGTTAAAACTATTTCCAGCATGTTAAAAGTGACTTCCAATATGATTGAATTATTTTATACATATTGGGATATAAAAATTATTTTCAGCATGTTAAAATCTATTTAAAGCTATTGTTGTGCATATAAAACTCACTTTCCTATTAAATAAAGTAGTAAATTGATGCATGAAAATTACTTCCAGCATGATAACATTTCTTCCAGTATGGTAAAATTATTCCAGCATGTTATAATTATTTTTGGAATGTTATAGTTATTTTCAGTGTATTAAAACTATTTTTCAATATGATAATTCTATTTTCCTATCAAATAATTAGCAAATAAATGTAGAAAAATTATTTTTAGCATGATAAAAATTATGTTGTTATCATAAAATTTCTGCAATCAGCATGGCAATCTTATCTTATCAACCTATCAGTAAGTTAATTATTTTAGCATGTTAAGCATAGATTTTAGCTTGTTAATAATTAATTTTCAACATGTAAAAATTAAATCTAGCATGAAAAAATTTATTTTTATCATCTTACCAGTAAAGTAACATATGAAACTCATTCTCAACATGTTAATATCATTCTTAGCAAGTTAGAACTATATTCAACATAAAATTTTATTTTCATAATTAAATTCTGATTATTATAATAAATCACCATTTTGGCTAATTCATATATGTATATTGGACAGAAGATATACATACCTATAACCTCCATTATATTAGACAGAATTCTATAATCGGATATATATATACATATACATATTGGATAAAAATAATATATATAACTAATATCGACAATTGTGTCAACACCAGCAAGTTAGTCTCAAACTCCTATTGTCATTAGCATGTATCGAACGTTACGGGTTTTACTCCTAGTTCGTTCCTACATAATGATACGCCTTGGATTCTATTCTATAATCCACCTTATGTACATCTTACCGAGTCAACCCTTGAAATTCCATATTGGCTATAAACGAGAGTGGATGTCGACAAACATGATCAATGCTATGCATATAGGGCCCGGTCTGGTCCTATGAGGAGCACCCGAAGGTACTTGTGCCCATGGGAGTTTATTGACCACGGTGTTTGGCATTGCACCGGAGTACTTGCTTGCTAGACTTTAGGCATTCCACTCATTCTCATGATATTACTTGATTGACTGACTTAAGACCCGCAGAAGGGTAAACGTGTTTATTCGAATGCATTGATAAATAGCCAATTCCAGTTATACATGCTTGAAACTACTTTGCTTACTATCGCTAGCTTGATTAACATGTTGCTATTCCAGCTATTACTTCTCAATTATCACTGGCTTGATATCATTTGTTATCACTTGCTACTACTGCTTGAAATTGTGCAGTCTATATACTCTCACTTTATACTCCTGTCGATTTTACGATCCTTTGATATCTATCTGTCTGCATGCATAGTTTACCTACATTAAATAAATGGATAATTCACTTAAAGCATGTTAGAACTTGAGATGTATATCCTACTGAGCGATTCGCTCATCTAGTTATTTTCTAACCTTTTCAGGTAGTTCAGATATCAGCCAGAACTCGGAAGGGAATGAGTCTGAGTGATGAGTGTAGAAATGGAGTTATCATGTTGTCTTGTTAATTGTGGTGTAGTAATTATGTCATTTGTATCCAGTTATGTCAGATGTCAGTTGTATTAGTCTAATTTATTAGAACTATAATAAGGGCTTGAAGCCTAGTAGTCGGACTCGAGAAATGTGTGTAATTATCATTTGGTTAGTGGTAACAATTGTCATCTCGGATTATTTGTATTAATTTCAAGTTAAATCTTACTTATTTGCGCACCCTATTAACTATCAAAATGAAGAATTCCATCCAATAGCTAGCTCGCTTTGGTTCTATATAAAACTGTCGTGCCACGGGTAAGCTTCCGCGCTCGGGACGTGACAGCTTTCTTGGTATCAGAGCCTAGGATTTTAATTTCCTAGGTAAAAACCTGAGTCCAAAGATATAAATGTCTAATAGAATTGTCTATGGATAGGTTTAGATCTTACCTGGTGAGATGGGTAAAGCCAAGGGTTAAGTTTAACAATGACAATTGACCCCATAATAACGAAACCCAATATTTATTACACCTTAATTCTTTTGTAGGATTATGGCCGCTGAAAGAGCACAATGGCGCGAGATGCAGCGCACTGTGTAGGGACTTACGTAGGCGCTACAGCAAGTGGCGCAAGGCGGTGTTGGCGGTGCTCACCGTGGAGCTGGTGACCTTCACCGGGATTTTCGTAACATGAACCCACAAAGATTCACGGGTTTGGTGGACCCCGATGATGCCGAGAATTGGCTGAAGGAAATTGAGAGGATCTTCCGTGTAATGCAATGCACGGATACAGAGAAGGTTCTATTGGCTACGTTCCAACTGGAACGGGATGCTCGATGCTGGTGGGAATCCGTAGAAGCAACACTGCCCGACAACCATGTCACCTGGGCGGAGTTTGTTGAACACTACAACAACAAGTATTTTTCTGACCGTGTTCAAGAGAAGAAGGCCACGGAATTTGCCGCGTTAAAGCAACGGAGCCTGAAGGTGGCCGAATATGAGGCCCAATTCTCAAAACTTTCCCGTTATGCACCCCACTTGGTGTGTACGGAAAAGATGAAAGCAAGGAGATTCCTCAACGGGCTACGGCCCTAATATATTACACAACTGGCGCCAATGGACATCCAAGTCTATTCAGAAATGGTTCGGCGTGCTCAATTGTTGGAAGATGCCACTGAATTCTCTGAAAAGATTCGAGCAGGGACAAGAAGGAACCCGTCCCTAGTATGGGAATCTTCAAACCACCATTTGGCAAGAAGCGATTCTTAAATGGAGGATAATTTTCCAAAGAGAAGAGGTTCTAGAAAAGCAACAAGCCCTTCTCTACAATCAACAATAAGCCTTCCTCCGCCATCACACCTTCCAAGGAAATCTGCAAGTATTGTGACAAGGCTAGTCATAAGACTGAGGAATGCTGGAGGAAACTGGGAGCATGTCTCCGATGTGAGAGTCGAGAGCATCGAATCCCCGACTGCCCCTTGATGAAGGAACAAGCCAACAAAGACGAGAAGCGTCTGGTAAAGAAACAAGGCCGTCTCCAAGCTCTTCAAGGGATGGAACCCATGGAAGGAGGAATCGTGGAAGGTACACTAACTGTTTGCTCTAAACCTGCAAAAGTTCTATTTGATACTGGAGCAACTCATTCATTTGTTTCCAAGAGATTTACTGCCTCATTTTCTAAAGAACATGAATGGTTAGATTTAGTAATATCTACACCTCTTGGAAACAAGTCTGATATCATGCATCACTACCCAAGTTGTGAGGTTATGGTCCAAGGTAACAATCTGCCAATCGACTTGATATGCCTTGATATGGAGCATTATGATGTCATATTAGGAGCTGACTGGTTATCCACCTACCAAGCAACGGTAGACTGCCGGCATGGCAAGATGACTTTTGCAGATTATTCCGAGTTAGTTTATATTAGCCCTCGGAATAAATCCCTTCTCATCTCAGCTCTTCGAGCTAGCAAACTTGTGAATAAAGGATGTGTGGCTTTCATAGCTTTTGTGACTACCATGGAAGTCGAGAAGACTGAAATTGAAGACATCCATGTAATTCGGGACTTTTCAGATGTTTTTCCTGAAGAATTACCATGTTTACCCCCGGATAGGGAAGTGTCGTTCACTATCGACATTATTCCTGGTGCTGGTCCTGTGTCTAAGGCACCCTATAGAATGTCTCCCGCCGAGTTGAAGGAGCTAAAAGAGCAGCTAATGGATTTACTGAAAAAGGGATTCATTAGGCCGAGTACTTCCCCCTGGGGAGCACCCGTGCTCTTTGTTAAAAAGAAGGATGGAACATTTAGGCTATGCATTGATTATCGGAAGTTGAACCATCTTACAATCAAGAACAAGTACACGCTGCCGAGAATTGACGAGCTGTTCGACCAATGTCTGGAGCTAACTATTTCTCCAAGATTGATCTTCGATCTGGTTACCACCAATTGAGGATCAAAGAAGAAGACATATATAAAACTACATTTCAAAGCAGGTATGGGCATTACGAATTTACTGTTATGCCTTTTGGACTAACAAATGCCCCCGCAGCTTTTATGTAGTTAATGAACAACATCTATAGGCCTTATTTAGACCAATTTATTGTGGTCTTTATCGATGATAAATTGATCTATTCAAAAACTGAAGAAGATCATGAAGTGCATCTCAAGAAGGCATTACAGATATTGCGAGACAACAAGCTATATGCCAAATTCAGCAAATGCCAGTTCTGGCTTGAAGAAGTGTCCTTCTTAGGCCATGTCATATCAAAGAATGGAATTTCTGTTGACCCTGCGAAGGTCGAAGCTGTACAAAATTGGGGATGACCAACGAATGCAACGGAGATTCGAAGCTTCTTGGGTCTAGCTGGTTACTACCGGCGTTTTATTAAGGACTTCTCCAAGATTGCTGTCCCTCTTACCAGATTAACTCGCAAGGAAGTGCCTTATGAATGGAGTGAAGACTGTGAGAAGAGTTTCCTAACTTTGAAGGATCTCTTGACCACTGCTCCGGTCTTATCTCTACCAATTGAAGGAGAGAAGTACGAGGTATATACCGATGCATCTGGTATCGGCCTCGGATGTGTATTGATGCATAATGGAAGAGTCATTGCATACTCTTCCTGGCAATTAAAGAAGCATGAAGAAAACTACCCTATGCATGATTTGGAACTAGCCGCAGTGGTATTGGCTTTAAAGGTCTGGAGGCACTATCTCTACGGAGAGCAATTCACCGTATACTCCGATCATAAAAGCCTTAAATATCTATTCTCTCAGAGAGAGTTGAACATGCGACAAAGGCGTTGGCTCGAGTATCTCAAGGATTTCGACTTCACTATAGAATATCATCCTGGTAAGGGTAATTCCGTAGCAGATGCCCTTAGTCGGAAGCCGAGAGCCCTAGTAACCAACTGTATGGTTCAAGAATGGAAGCTGTTGGAAAAATTCTCTGAACTCAATATAAGCATGGATGAGAATGACAGGTGTATTACTCTCTCTCTCATAAGTGTACATCTGGATTTGCTAGTTGAAATCAAGAGGTTGCAAGAAGAAGATCCTACCCTAGTGGAAATAAAAGAAAAGCTGGACGAGAAATCTGATTTCAAGTCGGCACTCGATGACAGATTATTATACCATGAACGGACATGTGTACCAGACAGTCCTGAGCTGAAGAAGAGGATTCTTGAAGAAGCTCACCGATCGAGGTATACGATCCACCCTGGAGCCACTAAGATGTACCAAGACATAAAAAGAACCTTTTGGTGGCCCAATATGAAAAGGGAGATAGTAGACTTCGTGTCTAGATGCTTGACATGTCAACAGGTGAAGGCGGAACATCAGAAGCCCGCTGGAAGATTGCATCCACTAGATATCCACAAGTGGAAATGGGAAGACATCGGCATGGACTTCATCATGGGTTTGCCCAGGTCTAGGGGCGGATATGATGGAATATGGGTAATCATCGATCGCCTTACTAAATCGGCTCATTTCTTGCCTATCAAGAGTCGGTGGTCGGTTGATGTTCTTGCTGCCTTATATATCAAGGAGGTTACTAGATTACATGGAATTCCTGTGTCTATAGTATCTGATCAAGACCCACGCATTACTTCTCATTTTTGGAAGGGTCTACAACATTCTCTGGGAATGAAACTCAACTTTAGCACTGCTTTTCATCCTCAGACAGATGGTCAGACTGAAAGAACAAATCAGGTTGTTGAAGATATGTTAAGGGCATGTATTATAGATTTCGGCGGAAGCTGGCATGACCACTTACCCCTAGTCGAATTTGCCTATAATAACAGCTACCAAGCCAGTATCCAGATGGCACCTTTCGAGGCACTTTATGGCAGGAGTTGTCGATCTCCAATATGTTGGGATGAAGTCGGTGAAAGACAACTTCTAGGCCCAGATATGATTAGAGATTCAACTGAAAAGATACACCTTATCCGAGAGAGACTCAAGGTAGCTCAGTGCAGGCAAAAATCTTATGCTGATAACAGAAGGAGAGATTTGGAATTTCAAGTGGGTGATCATGTATTTCTCAAGGTATCTCCCGGCCGAGGTATTAGAAGATTCGGTGTTAAGGGCAAGCTCACACCAAGGTTTATCGGTCCATTTGAAGTATTATAAATGTTAGGGTGCTAGGCCCGGATACAGAGGGGGGTGAATGTATCCTTCTATGTATAATGGCCAAATAAAAACTTGGATGCTAGAGATAGACACAGAATAGAACCAATTCGATTCAACTCAAATACAAACACTTGGAGCGTGCCTATTCAAGCATCTAGCGGAAGCAAAGCAAACAATCAAACCACTGCACAATAGATTTTTAGGTGGTTCGGTCCACAGACCTACATCCACCCCTCACTCCCAATCGGAGTGAGGCTTCACTAGCAAATGCTAGAACCAAGCAGACTCAGTCTGCAAACAGTTGCTGCAACATAGCTTGACCAGGGGAACAACCTCCCCTCTTCCTCCAAACCGGAGGGACACCCCAAGTGACTCCCAGCCACTTGGAAACCAGAGACCGAAGTCTCTCTTCCTCCAGACCAGGAGGGAACCAACCAGTGACTTCCAGTCACCAGCAAACCAGAGGTCGAAGACCTCTCTTCCTCCCAACAGGAGGGACCCCTAGACTTGCAACCCACAAGCCCAGAACCGGAGACAAGTCTCCCTTCTCCTGAATCCACAGGAGGAACCCGATCCCCAGCAGGGCAATCGGAAGAACAAGATAACCAAATGAAAACGGAGAAACAAAAACACGAAATGAAAATAACTTCAGCAAACAGAAAGCTGAAAGATGAAATGCACAATATGGCTCTCAACAGAGCTGACTGGCCTGGATCTGATCCACGGTACAGTGAAGATAGATCTTCAGATGAAGTTTCCTATCTCTCGTTCTCTCTTCTTCTTTCTCTTCCTTTTCTTCTCTGCTTCCTTCTCTCACTCGTGAGCTCTCTCTCTTTCTCTTTTTACTTCTGCTGCTTCTCTCACTCTGCCACTCTTCTTTTTCTTCTTCTACTCTATTCTCTCTGGATCGAATACTCTCTGCTGCTCTCAGACTCGATGTATAGACTTTGCTCTTTTTCTATCGATCAGCCTTCTTTAGTGGAAGAAACTCATATATATAGCAGCAGCAGCAGCAGCTCCTGGGCGCGTGGCTTCCACGTTTTCTCGCCCAAGGAATTTGCTAGAACCGAGGCAGCTTCATCCACGTGTCAGCATCTTCATACCTCGTCCTCCTCGGATCACGAGCCAGGTCATCAATCTCGGTAAGAATCCCTGTCAGACATAGTATTGAATAATTCATCAGTTTAAGTTTGAACACCCTGTAGAGACTCTGTTAACGCAAAGCATTGTATAGACTTCAGAGATCAATATAGCAAGTGTGTACAGAGTGAGGGAGTGTATAGACATAGCAGTCTTCATGCGTGCTCAGTGTATATACTTGCTGAAGAGTGCATTATCATAACAGGAGAGTGTGTAGACTTCAATGTAAGTCTTGAAGGAATCAAGTGTATAGACTTAATTAGTTCAGACCTATAACAACGAGTGTATAGACTTGCAACTCTTCATGAGATCTCAGTGTATAGACTCAACCAATGTATATAGTTGAAGATCTAACAATCGAGTGTATAGAGTTAGTTATGTGAGCATGCATTGTATAGACTTCACACATGAAGACATCCGCTGTTTAGACTTGAATAACATTCAGCAAAGCATAGACTTAGGCGTTCTGTTCAAAACAAAACTATTGTACAGACTTCATGCTGTACAGACTTGATGTTGATCAACAGACCTTGAACATCAGCCCAAGGCGTCAACGCTTCCATCGTGCAGCGTCGCCTCAGCTCCTCAGGTGAGATACTCACGCCCTTGGCAACAGGCCAATGCGTCAACGCATCCAGTGTCAGCGTCGACGTAGTGAGCAAGATAGAAAGGTGTGCGTCTACGCAGTCAGCCAAGTGCGTCAACGCACTAAAGGCACACGACCCATGAAGACAGACAGGCTGTACAGACTTTGAGGAGTAGTTCAATGTATATACTTTGGCAAGGCAACGACGGTAAAGTTCTTGATGAACATACTTTCAGAGCTGAACGTAGGTAAAGAACCCAATGTGCAGACTTGGAAATGCAACGTAGGAATAGATGCCAATGTCTAGACTTTGGCAAACAACGATGTACAGACTTGCACAGTTCCAGCTGAAGAATGTATAGACTTTACCTATTGAATGTGGCTGTACAGACTTGGAGAGTTGAACCCAATGTACAGACTTTATGATATGAAGCCAATGTCCAGACTTGAAGAGAAAACAAATGTATGGACTTGGTGATGTGACACGACCTCGGACTTAGGCAAACAAGCACAATTAAGCATTCAAATGGGCCTTAAGGGCCACCGCTCTCCCGTCGCACTCTATACCCGGAGTGACTTGGCGATGCCAAGGGTGAGGTATGGGAAAGGGCCCTTGCTGGTAGAGGGCCAGCAAGGCCAAGGTTTGACTCCCAAGGTTTGGATGCCCAATTCAATTGGGGCCGACAAAGTGCACAAGGGTACCGGTTCACACTATCCCACGGCGATCACTCTTAAGTCATGGACTTGAGGATCGGGCGCTCCCTCGCAAATTCAGCGGCGCATGAAGTAAATATTAAAAGAGCAACACTAATGAGCTAGGATGAGGCACTTACTCGACCGGTTTGAAGAAACCGGTCCCGGTCGGAGACGAGGGCGAGCGGGGAGGCGGTGGTTCCCCACACGCCGCGGCGGTGAAGCTTGACCTGCTTAAACCATGTACAAAACTACGCCTCTCGCAGGAGGGGGATCTTGGGGTGGGGGTTAATGTGAATACAACAATACTACCTCCCGCAGGGAGGGGCCTTCAGCCGGCCAAGCGGGGTGGGGAAAGTAAGGTAAAGAACGACGATTAAGCGAGGTTGCCGAATCTGCCGGTTGTCTACGAACAGGGATAGTGTGTTGGTGTGGTTGCTGTAGATCCTTCTCACGAATTTTTCCGATGGCGAGACCGGCGGCAAAAGCTTCGTAACAGGGACAGGAACGCTTCAGATTTTCTTAAATTTCTTCTGAGACCGTTGTTGACTGGGGCAGAGGTTGGAACAGGACATCAGGTTTTCTGACTCGCAGTTGCAGACTTCTGGCAGCAGGTTGCAGAGGACGCCACGCACCCTACCGAACTCCGATCAGCACGAAACTGGCGGCGACGTCTTCGTGGTCGAAGTAGCTTTCAGCCAAAGGTGACGGGGCTGCAATCAGAGGTCGAGGGCAGTCGGTGTACCCTAAAGAGTGGGCACTGGTCGGAGCAGACTGCAGGAGACAAGACTGGAGAGCTCGGGGGAGAAAATTTGTAACTCCTTCCTCTGGCAGCCGAATGAGGTTCCGTTTCTTGATCCTGAACGAAGACTGGAGGAGGAAGATATTTGTAGAAGAGCTTCGGGGCTGGTTCATCCAAGGTTTGTCGTGGCTGAGCTTTTAGTCCGGTTCAGATCCTCAGCCGGAGCAGAACTGCGCGGTCGGGGAAGAACGGACCTCCATAGCAGCACCGATCTCCGATGGGGATGAGACCTCGATCGTTGCGAAGAGGACAGGTAGCCGCTTCCGTGGATGCCTCTTGGGTCTTCAAACTCATCGGGAGGAAGCCGTGGTCGCCGCTGTAAGATGGTACACTTCTGCAGGTTGTCAGCTGAAACGGTAGGTTGAAGATGATGGGGGGGAAATGGGGTATATGGGAGAGGAAATGGGGGTGGATGAGTGTGGGGAAAGCCCGGGCTGTGAGGGGGTCTAGGATGGGGTGTTTCAAGGTGAGGGAGGGATAGAATGGGAGCTGGAAGGGGGTGTTTTCTGTGGGTGAGAGAGGAGCTACGAATTTGGGGCTTGGAGGGAGAGGGGGGAAGGTGAGGGGGAACAAGTGGGTGGAGGGAGTGTGAATTTCAAATTTGAAATGGCCTTGGAAGGTGGGTGATTATGTGGGGAAGTGGAGAGTTTGTATTGGAATGGGGTAGATTTGGTGGGAAGGTGGAGAAAGGTGTTGGAATGGGGAAGATGCCACCTAGGGACTATGGGAGTGGAGTAATGGCAACTTGGGGAAGTGGAGGGGTATTAAATGAGGTGGGTAGCTAGTGGAGGTGGTTGGGAGGGGAGGAGAGAGAAGAAAATTCGAAATTGGGGTTGGAGGAGAGAGAAAGAGGGGTGAAATAGAGAGATTAAGAGGAGAATGGGTGGGGAATCTCTCCCCTAGGGTCTCTCACCCAAAAACTAGAGGAATCACTCCAATTTGAACTCAAATGGCAAGTTTAACTCATTCATTCATTCATTCCAAATGGGGGAAATGGGGTCCTATATATAGGAAACCCACATTTCTACAAAAGTCCATGACAAAAGACTCAATAGCAAATAACCGAAGGTGGAAGGGGTGCACATGGGCCTAGTCCAATGAATTGGGCCCAATTAGCACATTACATCATCTAATGACACACAATCTTAGGAAAATAAATGCAAGACCTAGGGAAATGACTCAAATAAAATGAAAATACATCAAAATGACTCAAAGGAAAGCTACAAAATGGATAAGGTGCCTTAATAGAGTGAGGCCAAAACTCAACCAGCTCCCGAGTGTGAAGAAGTGGACCCGAGCCAAAGGGAATCGTGGGTGATGCCTCCATCAAATCCCCTGGGCCGCGAAGAGCTCGACTCCGTCGAGTAAGGGTCCATCCGGCTAAGGTACCGCTCGAGGAGGTCCGGATCCAACCGCTGGAGGTCCTCCCGACTCACCCATGAGTCTTCCGAAGGAGGCCAATCCTTCCACCTGAAGAGATAGCGCTCATATACCTTGCTCCGGGTGGTAGTGACCTGCTCATCCAATATTCGTTCAATGCGTTCGCGTTGAGCTCTCTTGGCTAGTGGACTCTCCTCACGGGTGGGTGCTCTCTCAAAGGAAGAAGTAGGCTCAATCTCCTCACTAGGTACCACCGTGGGGCCCTTGTATGGCACTAAGTCGGCGACATTGAATGTTGGACTTACCCCATAGTCCTCAGGGAGATCTAACCAATAAGCATTTGCATCAATGCGCCTCAAAACCTGGAAGGGACCAGTCCCACGTGGCCTCAACTTGGAGTTGGCTTCTGGGGAGAGCCTCTCCGTCCTTACCATCACAAAGTCACCCTCTTGGAACTCTAAGTGATGCCGGTGAGACTCAGCCAACCTTTTATAAGCCTCATTTTTTATGTTAATGTGCTTGCGGATTTCCTCATGCAATTTTGTGAGTGCTGACCTTCTAGTGGTTATGGGTGGACCTAGACAACCATATATAGACCATTTATGCCATGATGCCATATGGACCTTGATGAGCCTTGGTGGGCCGGGGCAACCATATGTGGACTTATCATGTAATGTTGTCATGTAGACTTTGGTGGGCTTAGGTGGACCGGGGCAACCATATGTGAATCTATCATGCAAAGTGGTGATGCATGTCGGGGGACCCGGACATCCGTAGATGCCTTTGATATGCTTAAGACCCATGATGAATGAATGTGGACCACTACATCCAAATTTGGACCAATCATGCTTTCTACTTGACATGTGGGTGATATGAATGAATGGACCCAACATAGTGTTCATGCCAAGGGGTGTGGAAAGCCTAGACACATGCATACTTTTCCCAAAAGTGACTTCCATGTGTATAGGGGTGGGACAACCTTTGAATTCCCATTGGAACGGATCGAATGGATCTAAGAAGGTGGTCATCATGGGGTGGGGCACAACCTTATTACCTAGGGATATGTGGCCCAAGGTCTTGGCTCCCAAGGTGTAACCCGGGTCATGGTTGAGATTGGTTTGGCCCAATATGATGGGTGAGGGTAGGAAAGGGTGGGTGGTGGGTAAGATGGTTGGGTTACATGGGGAACTAGACTCCCATAGGAAGGGATCAAAGGGGTCGTCTTCCTAGAGGGAGGCACTCTATGTCTTTAAGGTTCCCAAATTGTGAGTCATCCTCCTCCAAGGTAAGTGGGCCAAGTTTTCTAGTGGGTTGGCCGAACAAAGTGTTTAGGATCTTAATGGGTGGGTATAGGAAGGGATCGAAGGGGTCATGGTAAGGGTCACCTAAGGAGAGGAACCCTAGGTCCTTTTGGTCCTCACAACCCCTTGATGGTGGATTCTCCTCCTCTAGTAAAGTGATCGGGCCAAAGTTTTTGGTGGGATGGTCGGCCATGAATGGAGGACTAGGCTTTCTACCCGAGATAAGAAGCTCTAAATCGAGGAGAAGGTTGGGCTCATCGGGTGTAGGGAGGAATAGAAGGAGGTCACTAGTGTAGCAACCAATGGTGTAAATCGAGGTGATAGACCCTATGCATAGGTGTAGGAGGCCAAGGCTCCTAGGTGGTTTGGCCATAGGGGTCAACATGCTAGTGAACTCAATTTGCCATGCTACGCCCTTAAGAAGATCCTCTAAGGTTTCCACTTGGTAGGATGTTTGGATTATGGTGTGATAGGAGTTAATGGGTGCAATGGGAAGGTTTTTCTCCATGGGTGGGTAAACATAGGACACGATGGGGTGAAGTGGTCTCTCCTTTAGCCATCTAGATAGGGGTCCATCTATGATTATGGTGCTATTTGTGAAGGCTTGTGGCTCTTGGGGGTCCAAGCTAGGGGACATTTGTGATTCTTCCTTACCACGGATATGAACTTGGGTTTCCTCAATGATGGGGATGGGTTCATCTACTCCCATGTGGATGGTTGTGGTCTCCTTTCTCAAGGGAATGGGAAGGTCTATTGGGGGTGGGGTGATGATGGTTGGTGCATGGTGTACCCGGGGTGGTGGGTGATGGGAAACTTTGGCTTGGATAGGGAGGGGAAGTAGTGGAAGCCTAGGACTTTGGACTTTTGGGGTAGGGAGTGGGAGATGGGTTGGTTGGGGTGGCTTGGGTTGATTGGTTTTGGGGGGAATGTCCTTTTTCGGGGACAAGGGAGGGGTGGTGGTGGGGACCAAGGGGTTTTGTGGGGTAGGGGTTTGGTGGGAGCTTCTGGATTGGAGGGTGGTGACAATCATGGGCCTAGGTGGAGGGGTGGACACGGTGTCCACTTGGTTTTGAATGGTGAGGGTTGGTTGAGTGGTGGTCATCATGGAGGGGATTGGGTCGATTAGGGGTCTCTTGCCCTTAGGATCGTTTGGGGTGGAAGTGGGAGCTAAAGGGGCTTGACTAGCGTAGGTTAGGGAAGGGGGTTTTGGTTGGGGTATGGGGGCCCTCATGGGGTTAGGTGGAGAGGTGGATGTTTTGTTTATTAGGGTCTTAAGGGAGAGGACTTCGTTGCGAAGTGTAGTTATGATGGTTGAGAGGTGATTTGTTGGGATTGGTGGGGGTGGAGACCAAAGGTCGGTCTCAAATTGGTCGGGTGAGGATGGAGGAGTGGTAGTGCTCCTCGGGCTTGGGGTGTTCGAGTAGGAGGGTTGGGAATATTTTGGGATGTAGATCTTCCTAAGTTCCTTCTTCATATCATCCCACGAAGAAATGGGCTCTTGCCTCCTAACCCTTCTTAATCCCTCTATGTTTGCCCATTTACTCTTGGCTTGACCCCGAAATCGTCCCTTGGCCTTGCGGACTCTCGCGGGTCCATATACCCAAGTCCGTTCAAAATATCTTTCCATGGTAGTTTCCCACCTAAGATAATCACTAGAATGTGATCCGTCAAAGGTAATGTCCCCATCTAGAATGAAATTCAAGGTTGGTGAGTAGGCTAAGTAGTTGGCCATGATGATCGGGGGGATCAATGCAAGGGTCGGATTGATGATGACTCTAATGCAAGAATGCCCTAGGACTTGACTTGATAGAGACAAGTCAAAGACTTACTCTGATACCACTTGATGTGACATGACCTCGGACTTAGGCAAACAAGCACAATTAAGCATTCAAATGGGCCTTAAGGGCCACCGCTCTCCCATCGCACTCTATACCCGGAGTGACTTGGCGATGCCAAGGGTGAGGTATGTGAAAGGGCCCTTGCTGGTAGAGGGCCAGCAAGGCCAAGGTTTGACTCCCAAGGTTTGGATGCCCAATTCAATTGGGGCCGACAAAGTGCACAAGGGCACCGGTTCACACTATCCCACGGCGATCACTCTTAAGTCATGGACTTGAGGATCGGGCGCTCCCTCGCAAATTCAGCGGCGCATGAAGTAAATATTGAAAGAGCAACACTAATGAGCTAGGATGAGGCACTTAATCGACCGGTTTGAAGAAACCGGTCCCTGTCGGAGACGAGGGCGAGCGGGGAGGCGGTGGTTCCCCACACGCCGCGGCGGTGAAGCTTGACCTGCTCAAACCATGTACAAAACTACGCCTCTCGCAGGAGGGGGATCTTGGGGTGGGGGTTAATGTGAATACAACAATACTACCTCCCGCAGGGAGGGGCCTTCAGCCGGCCAAGCGGGGTGGGGAAAGTAAGGTAAAGAACGACGATTAAGCGAGGTTGCCGAATCTGCCGGTTGTCTACGAACAGGGACAGTGTGTTGGTGTGGTTGCTGTAGATCCTTCTCACGAATTTTTCCGATGGCGAGACCGGTGGCAAAAGCTTCGTAACAGGGACAGGAACGCTTCAGATTTTCTTAAATTTCTTCTGAGACCGTTGTTGACTGGGGCAGAGGTTGGAACAGGACATCAGGTTTTCTGACTCGCAGTTGCAGACTTCTGGCAGCAGGTTGCAGAGGACGTCACGCACCCTACCGAACTCCGATCAGCACGAAACTGGCGGCGACGTCTTCGTGGTCGAAGTAGCTTTCAGTCAGAGGTAACGGGGCTGCAATCAGAGATCGAGGGCAGTCGGTGTACCCTAAAGAGTGGGCACTGGTCGGAGCAGACTGCAGGAGACAAGACTGGAGAGCTCGGGGGAGAAAATTTGTAACTCCTTCCTCCGACAGCCGAATGAGGTTCCGTTTCTTGATCCTGAACGAAGACTGGAGGAGGAAGATATTTGTAGAAGAGCTTCGGGGCTGGTTCGTCCAAGGTTTGTCGTGGCCGAGCTTTTAGTCCGGTTCAGATCCTCAGCCGGAGTAGAACTGCGCGGTCAGGGAAGAACGGACCTCCACAGCAGCACCGATCTCCGATGGGGATGAGACCTCGATCGTTGCGAAGAGGACAGGTAGCCGCTTCCGTGGATGCCTCTTGGGTCTTCAAACTCGTCGGGAGGAAGCCGTGGTCGCCGCTGTAAGATGGTACACTTCTGCAGGTTGTCAGCTGAAACGGTAGGTTGAAGATGATGGGGGGGAAATGGGGTATATGGGAGAGGAAATGGGGGTGGATGAGTGTGGGGAAAGCCCGGGCTGTGAGGGGGTCTAGGATGGGGTGTTTCAAGGTGAGGGAGGGATAGAATGGGAGCTGGAAGGGGGTGTTTTCTGTGGGTGAGAGAGGAGCTACGAATTTGGGGCTTGGAGGGAGAGGGGGGAAGGTGAGGGGGAACAAGTGGGTGGAGGGAGTGTGAATTTCAAATTTGAAATGGCCTTGGAAGGTGGGTGATTATGTGGGGAAGTGGAGAGTTTGTATTGGAATGGGGTAGATTTGGTGGGAAGGTGGAGAAAGGTGTTGGAATGGGGAAGATGCCACCTAGGGACTATGGGAGTGGAGTAATGGCAACTTGGGGAAGTGGAGGGGTATTAAATGAGGTGGGTAGCTAGTGGAGGTGGTTGGGAGGGGAGGAGAGAGAAGAAAATTCGAAATTGGGGTTGGAGGAGAGAGAAAGAGGGGTGAAATAGAGAGATTAAGAGGAGAATGGGTGGGGAATCTCTCCCCTAGGGTCTCTCACCCAAAAACTAGAGGAATCACTCCAATTTGAACTCAAATGGCAAGTTTAACTCATTCATTCATTCATTCCAAATGGGGGAAATGGGGTCCTATATATAGGAAACCCACATTTCTACAAAAGTCCATGACAAAAGACTCAATAGCAAATAACCGAAGGTGGAAGGGGTGCACATGGGCCTAGTCTAATGAATTGGGCCCAATTAGCACATTACATCATCTAATGACACACAATCTTAGGAAAATAAATGCAAGACCTAGGGAAATGACTCAAATAAAATGAAAATACATCAAAATGACTCAAAGGAAAGCTACAAAATGGATAAGGGGCCTTAATAGAGTGAGGCCAAAACTCAACCAGCTCCCGAGTGTGAAGAAGTGGACCCGAGCCAAAGGGAATCGTGGGTGATGCCTCCATCACTTGGCTTGAGATGCTGCAAGAGACGGTGCAGGATGTACAGACTTGGAATCCAATGCACACGGCTGTATAGACTTTGAGGCTTAATGCAAAGGCCAGTGTACAGACTTCTAAATGCTGAAGCATTGTAGACTTTTCATGAGACGCTAAAGTCTATTCAGACTTGACCAGTGAGACACTGATAGAGACGATGCAACGAGCAGACTTAATTCTGATGCATGCGATGTGCAGACTTTAACATAAGACGCTGCATGAGACGGTAGGCTGTACAGACTTGCAAAGTTCTAATGAGACGATCGGCTGAAGGACCGATGTACAGACTCTGAATGTGAAGGTAGTCTGTATAGACTTGAATCGCTTGAAGCGATGTACAGACTTGGTGAGGCTCAAGCAGTGTACAGAGTTGAAGGTCTCACAATCAAGTGTATAGACTTAGGATATTAAGACCAATGTATAGACTTCAGCTTGAGACGCTCTTTAAGACGATGAGGTCTGTATAGACTTCTCATGAAAACCAATGTTCAGACTTGAAAGTTCAATGCCACAATGTATAGACTTTGTCCAAGGAAACGAATGTATGGACTTGATGATCCACTGTGGATATATAGACTCAATCAAATGAAGAGCTTCCAGTGTATGGACTTGAGTTAAGTGCATTGGCTGTACAGACTTCAATAATCAAACAGGCTGCACAGACCACTATATAGACTTTGCCACAGTCTAATGAAGAGACTTGAAGAACCTGAACTGATGAGTCGACGCATCAGCTCAAGGCGTTGACGCACTACAGTGTGGACTTTACGTTGTACAGTCTTTGAAAGAGGACCGTTAAGGAGGCACCTAGCGTCAACGCATTGCCCAAGCAGCGTGGACGCAGCAGATCAACTATTTCTTACTGCTACCTCTGAAGAGCCTTTGCAGCGTCGACGCTGCAGTTCGATGGGTCGACGCTGCAGTATAAACTGCAGTCTTAAGAACAACAGTAACATGACTGAACATAATCAATTATGCAATGCCATATCAGAACACATGAAGAATTGCATTATGATCAGAAAGTGAATACTAGCATGAAGACTCACACAAGATGACTCACAGTGAATTCACACAAGATGACTCACAGTGAATAACTCACTTCAAAGGCCAATCATCAAAACCACCATTACAGCATTAAAATCATCATCAAAATCACATGGGCACAACAATCTCCCCCTTTTTGATGATGGCAACATGATGCAGTGAGTCAGTCTGATGACTCAAACTATTCTCCCCCTTTGACTTCATCAAAAATAAAATTGTTTGAGAAATTAAAGCATGTATAAAAATTCAGTCAATTTCTCCCCCTTGCAAGAACATGATTCTCCCCCTTTAAGAGTTTTAGCAAAAAGTCATTAGTTAGAGATGATCAAAAGAAGCCAGCATGCAATGATTGAATGAAAGTCTCCCCCTTTGTGGCAAACAATCTCCCTCATTTGGTGTAAACAAGATGAACCATGGGAGGGGGTAAATGCAAAAATGCAGATGCAACAAGAAATGCAATACTTCCCCCTAAGTATATGAATGCAAGGATAGAAATGATCTGAACACGATTCAGTATGACTAGGAATGCTCCCCCTGAATAAGTGGAATCTTATGAGATAGATGAGAAGGAGACCACAGGGGCAAACAAGGAGAAGTTCAGGTCAATGACCTAAGGAAAGTGAGCAGAAAGGTTCAAATAATCAGATTTACAAATAAGCTCCAAACAGAAATAATTCAGCAAGATTTTCAAGGAGATATCAATCTCATAAATCCAAAACATAATTTTTCAAAGTCTTCCATTATAGGGACTTATGAATGAGCCTTTTGAACAACATGGTTTAAACATGATGTATGCAGAGTTTATCAATAAAATTCTGTATTGATATCTAAAACCATGTTTTAATAAAAATGAACCAAGCCCTCATATTTATCTTGATTGTCCTCCCTTTGTCTTACACAATCAAATTTATTGACTTCTTTCAGAATTACATGCACTAGTATTGAGATTACGCAATTATGAAGTCATATCATTTTGTCTAGGGTTGTAGCAATTTGATTTTAGCATCAATATTCAGATATTGAGATATGTTCAACAATTTTTCATGCTACAAATTTTACGAGCAGTCTAGTTCAGTGCACACCTTGTAACTAGAGGATATACCTTGATCAGAGGCCAATATCCCTAAGTACTTAGTGTGACTAACTGTCATGCTATATATGAACAGAGATAGCATTTACACATCATGACACACTACAACTCATTTTTTTTAATGAGTGAGTTGTATTTCTCAGTGTGCATGCCATTGCTCTGCCTGATTTTCAATGAATTTTATGCAGAGTTAACTAAGGCACCTCATGACACAGTCCTTTGGACATGTGTTTCTCAGTGACCAATGTCATTGCTCTGACAGATATTACCCTTTAGACATTTCAAAAGAATTCATTTGCTTCAAATCAATAATGGTTTCATGTACTTAATCAGTTGAAGTCATGTATTCAAAAGTGCAGATTTCAGAAGTTTTCACAAGACACAACATGAAACAGATGGTTAAGGTTTATTAAACATGCTTCAGATATTTTTAAGAGATTTTAAAGTCAACCCTTGAGTACATTAAACTTAAACCACCTGAGCTATTTCAGATATTCATAAAAACGTATAATAGAAGATTTCTAGTTCAAAAGTTTTCAGATTTATGATCGAGATAGCCCATTGAAATCTTCATGAAGGACTGATAGAATTTTGAACCCAAATGATATCAATTGATAGGAGAAATACCAATTGTTAAGAGAGATTGTGAAGCTCAAAGTTTTCAGAATATGATTAAGGTTTGTCAACAAAATCAGTAAGAAGGGATATGCAATGAGTTCTGACACATGTATGCATTTGACAACCTATATGCAATGCATTGACTCCCCCTCACAATATGCATTCAAACTCTCTTTTTGGCATTTTCAATATAAGGAAATGTAATGCACTATATGTATGCAGGGACATGCAAAGACTCAACATTGAATGCTATGCAAGGATATGCAACTAACTCCCCCTAAAAATATGTAATGTTTGCACTGAAAACTGAACATATGATTCCAAATGATATTGTGACTTGTGCACAATCAGACTATCCTATCAGTAAAGTGACCCATGGTACTAGGCGGAGCACTTGGTCTAAAAGACCACCTCACACATAGTAAGAACCTCCAGACAGATTTCCCTGCCTTTTGGTACCTTACCATTTATATACCATTGAGGTCATGCATGATAATTCAACATGCAGTCTTATATGCAATTCAGAATTTCAGTGAGCTATTGCAACACACAAATTTCAAGCCACGTTTATAAGCAGTTCAGATTTTTCTAGAAAATTTGAAATGCAATTTGTTTTCAGAGTTTATGCATAACACAATTATCAAGCAATTGCAATTAGCCTATGTATGCATCAGATACAGACAACCCTTTTTAATCTGATATTTGCACAGAACTCTCAGCAAATGCATGATCAGAAAATAATGCACATGGCAAATGATGAATGAAAATGTAAAAACAGATTTAACTTGCTATGCATTAAAACTAAAAATAAGAAGAGCAGGAAGTTTACCTGAAAAGTTCAGTATGGGGTTTTCTTCTTGAGTGCCTTGGATCATTACCCCTTTTTATTTCAGTCCCAAGGCACACCTGCATAGTAATGTTATTTTGCACAAACAGGTACCCAAGAAGTCTTGGGTCCTGACAAAATAGTATTACTCCTAGCAGGTTTTCTCAACATATTTCTAGGAGCAGTTTTCAGATCTGATTTATGCACATTCTTGTTAGCATGAATTTTATGTGCATAAGCATGAGATTTCTTATTAACAGAATAAAAATTATGTTTGCCAAAACTAGTTTGGTTTTGATATCCTACCAGCCAACAAGTTGCAGCCCTGTGACCTGGCTTCCCACAGTTATAACATGAAAGTTTTGCAAATTATCTTACAGGGAATTTAGCATGTTTGAGATTCACATTTCTACCCTGAATATGCCAACAGTCCTTGACTGTATGGCCATGCTTTCTACAATGAGAGCAATAAGAGGCATTCTTTTTAAAATTAAGTTCATTATTGCCATAGCCTCCTTGGGCATGCCAACAATCAATGGCCCTGTGGCCATCCTTTCCACATTCAAAGCATGAAATAGAATTTCTTTCAAAAAAGCCTGACCAGCATTCAGAGGCCATGTGACCCCTTTTGTTGCAATTAAAACAGATGATATGCTGGTTCATTGAAATAGATTTGTTTTTATTAAAAACATGTTGGTTTGCAGAAAATTTAGCATAATATGAATAAAAGATTTTCTTACCACTAGCAAACCAGCAATGAGCAATTGAGTGTACTAATTTGCCACAATTAGAACATGTGACACTCCTTTTCTGAGGTGAGGGATTTTTATCATGAGATCTCCTAGCATTCTTATCATCATTCTCCATCAACTTACACTCATGCATCAGATGTCCAACTTTATGACAGTAATGACAGATAATCTTCCTTTTAGATGCATGTGAGTGTGTGTGAGGACTGTGATCAGCAAACACTGATGGACCCTTTTCATTTATTTTCTGATTTCCAATCATTTTCTGATTTTTATCATGTTTTTCTATTTTCTTAGCCTTATACTGAGGTGAAGATGAAGTAGAAGGCTTTTCCTGTTCAGAAGATTTAACAAAGACAGTTTTCAAATTGGATCCATCGACCTTCCTCATGACTGGACTGTAGCCCAGTCCCTCTTTCTTAAAATTATCCTTTGCTCCCAACATTTTCTGAGCAATGGGCTGTTTGTCTTTAGAGGTGGTGGCTACATCTGAACCACTTACAAAAGATGTCATAACTTTGTTCTGAAGTTCCTTCTTGTTTATCTTATTGTAGCCCAACCCTTCCTTCCTAGGGTTGATTTTTATACCTAGTAGCTTGTCTAAGTTTTTCTGCCCATCAACAAATTTAGACAAGGAAACTTTCAAATCCTGAATTTCATTTTCAAGAGATGCAATGTGTATTTCATAACTAGCGATCTCTTGTTCACTACAATTGACAGCTTCATTCAAAACCTTGTTAGCTGTTTTGTATTCTTCAATTTCCTTTCTCAGCTCATCTACCTCTTCAGTCTCGTTTGTACAGATGACTTTCCCTTTCTCCAAAGTAAGAAGTCTTTCAGATATTGAAGAGTTCAGCAATTTTAACTTCTCATTTTCTTCCTTAAGCTTGTCATTCTGAATTAACTCATTTATTAGAGTCTGATCTTCTGAGTTAACCATGCTTTCTCTCCTAGCTTCAAACTCCTTCAATTCCTTTTGTTGTTTTTCAAAATCTTTTTGTAATTCTATGTTTACAGATTTTATGGCATTAAATTTTTCAATCAGCAAATCATTCTCTCGTTTAAGTTTCTCTAATTGTTCTTCATTTTCTTTAGAAAACTTTCTGAGAGAGTCATTCTCATTTTTTAGCTCGTTTAAGTCAGATTTAACACATTCAAGTTCTTTCAGCAAATCCTTACTCTGAACAGAATCATGACTAGCTAGGCTAAGCTTCTTTTCAAGTTTAGAGATTTCCTTTACATGATCTTGATCTTCAATTTTCAGCAATGAAATTTGTTTCTTCAACATTTGAATATCAGACATAAAAGCATCATAAACATTTTTCAGTTCAGCACAGTTTTTACATGGAGAATTGAAACTGTCTGACCTACTATTCTTCTTCAATTTTTTGTATTGTTCTCTTAACTGTTCATGAGACTCTAATAATTCAGCATATGAATTCTCCCAATCATCCAAGGTATAGTTCTCAAAAGGGTTTACCTTCTCATCATTATCATCTTCACTTTGATTGCTGCCTTGATCGCTGCCACCTTGATTACTTCTGTTGGCCATCATGCAGCTTGTTTGATTTCCTTTCCCGGCTCTCTTCATCATCTCCAACATATCCCTTGCAGATCTATAATCAAGGAAACATGAGTGAAAGGCTTTGTCAGTGGCTGCTTTCATCAGATTTATAGCTGTCTGATTCTCCTCATACATTGATTCGTGACTGCCAGTCCATTTGGACCTTTTCTTTGGTAATTTATGAGGACCATGTGAAATCACTTTCCACAAGTCTGGATCAACAGATTTAACATAAACACGTAAAGCACTGTGCCACTGGTTGAAATCAGAATCACTAAAGACGGGTGGACAAGCCATTGAAACAGATAGCAGATTAATTCAATGCAACAGGAATATTGATGCACTAAAAATAAATTAGCACCTAAGACTGCAAGATCGAATCTGCAGGTCGCTGGACCTTGTATGCAGACACCGCTCTGATACCAACTGTTAGGGTGCTAGGCCCGGATACAGAGGAGGGTGAATGTATCCTTCTATGTATAATGGCCAAATAAAAACTTGGATGCTAGAGATAGACAAAGAATAGAACCAATTCGATTCAACTCAAATACAAACACTTGGAGCGTGCCTATTCAAGCATCTAGCGGAAGCAAAGCAAACAATCAAACCACTGCACAATAGATTTTTATGTGGTTCGGTCCACAGACCTACATCCACCCCTCACTCCCAACCGGAGTGAGGCTTCACTAGCAAATGCTAGAACGAAGCAGACTCAGTCTGCAAACAGTTGCTGCCACACAGCTTGACCAGGGGAACAGCCTCCCCTCTTCCTCCAAGCCGGAGGGACACCCCAAGTGACTCCCAGCCACTTGGAAACCAGAGACCGAAGTCTCTCTTCCTCCAGACCAGGAGGGAACCAACCAGTGACTTCCAGTCACCAGCAAACCAGAGGTCGAAGACCTCTCTTCCTCCCAACCGGAGGGACCCCTGGACTTGCAACCCACAAGCCCAGAACCGGAGACAAGTCTCCCTTCTCCTGAATCCACAGGAGGAACCTGATCCCCAGCAGGGCAATCGGAAGAACAAGATAACCAAATGAAAACGGAGAAACAAAAACACGAAATGAAAATAACTTCAGCAAACAGAAAGCTGAAAGACGAAATGCACAATATGGCTCTCAACAAAGCTGACTGGCCTGGATCTGATCCACGGTCCAGTGAAGATAGATCTTCAGATGAAGCTTCCTATCTCTCGTTCTCTCTTCTTCTTTCTCTTCCTTTTCTTCTCTGCTTCCTTCTCTCACTCGCGAGCTCTCTCTCTCTCTTTTTACTTCTGCTGCTTCTCTCACTCTGCCACTCTTCTTTTTCTTCTTCTACTCTATTCTCTCTGGATCGAATACTCTCTGCTGCTCTCAGACTCGATGTATAGACTTTGCTCTTTTTCTATCGATCAGCCTTCTTTAGTGGAAGAAAGCTCATATATATAGCAGCAGCAGCAGCAGCTCCTGGGCGCGTGGCTTCCACGTTTTCCCACCCAAGGAATTTGCTAGAACGGAGGCAGCTTCATCCACATGTCAGCATCTTCATATCTCGTCCTCCTGGGATCACGAGCCAGGTCATCAATCTCGGTAAGAATCCCTGTCAGACATAGCATTGAATAATTCATCAGTTTAAGTTTGAACACCCTGTAGAGACTCTGTTAACGCAAAGCATTGTATAGACTTCAGAGATCAATATAGCAAGTGTGTACAGAGTGAGGGAGTGTATAGACTTAGCAGTCTTCATGCGTGCTCAGTGTATATACTTGCTGAAGAGTGCATTATCATAACAGGAGAGTGTGTAGACTTCAGTGTAAGTCTTGAAGGAATCGAGTGTATAGACTTAGTTAGTTCAGGCCTATAACAACAAGTGTATAGACTTGCAACTCTTCATGAGATCTCAGTGTATAGACTCAACCAATGTATATAGTTGAAGATCTAACAATCGAGTGTATAGAGTTAGTTATGTGAGCATGCATTGTATAGACTTCACACATGAAGACATCCGCTGTTTAGACTTGAATAACATTCAGCAAAGCAAAGACTTAGGCGTTCTGTTCAAAACAAAACCAATGTACAGACTTCATACTGTACAGACTTGATGTTGATCAACAGACCTTGAACATCAGCCCAAGGCGTCAACGCTTCCATCGTGCAGCGTCGCCTCAGCTCCTCAGGCGAGATGCTCACGCCCTTGGCAACAGGCCAATGCGTCAACACATCCAGTGTCAGCGTCGACGTAGTGAGCAAGACAGAAAGGTGTGCATCTACGCAGTCAGCCAAGTGCGTCAACGCACTAAAGGCACACGACCCATGAAGACAGACAGGCTGTACAGACTTTGAGGAGTAGTTCAGTGTATATACTTTGGCAAGGCAACGACGGTAAAGTTCCTGATGAACATACTTTCAGAGCTGAACGTAGGTAAGGAACCCAATGTGCAGACTTGGAAATGCAACGTAGGAATAGATGCCAATGTCTAGACTTTGGCAAACAACGATGTACAGACTTGCACAGTTCCAGCTGAAGAATGTATAGAATTTACCTATTGAATGTGGCTGTACAGACTTGGAGAGTTGAACCCAATGTACAGACTTTATGATATGAAGCCAATGTCCAGACTTGAAGAGAAGACAAATGTATGGACTTGGCTTGAGATGCTGCAAGAGACGGTGCAGGATGTACAGACTTGGAATCCAATGCACACGGCTGTACAGACTTTGAGGTTTAATGCAAAGGCCAGTGTACAGACTTCTAAATGCTGAAGCGTTGTGGACTTTTCATGAGACGCTAAAGTCTATTCAGACTTGACCAGTGAGACACTGATAGAGACGATGCAATGAGCAAACTTAATTCTGATGCATGCGATGTGCAGACTTTAACATAAGACGCTGCATGAGACGGTAGGCTGTACAGACTTGCAAAGTTCTAAATGAGACGATCGGCTGAAGGACCGATGTACAGACTCTGAATGTGAAGGCAGTCTATATAGACTTGAATCGCTTGAAGCGATGTACAGACTTGGTGAGGCTCAAGTAGTGTACAGAGTTGAAGGTCTCACAATCAAGTGTATAGACTTAGGATATTAAGACCAATGTATAGACTTCAGCTTGAGACGCTCTTTAAGACGATGAGGTCTATATAGACTTCTCATGAAAACCAGTGTTCAGACTTGAAAGTTCAATGCCACAATGTATAGACTTTGTCCAAGGAAACGAATGTATGGTCTTGATGATCCACTGTGGATATATAGACTCAATCAAATGAAGAGCTTCCAGTGTATGGACTTGAGTTAAGTGCATTGGCTGTACAGACTTCAATAATCAAACAGGCTGCACAGACCACTGTATAGACTTTGCCACAGTCTAATGAAAAGACTTGAAGAACCTGAACTGATGAGTCGACGCATCAGCTCAAAGCGTTGACGCACTACAGTGTGGACTTTACGCTGTACAGTCTTTGAAAGAGGACCGTTAAGGAGGCACCTAGTGTCAACGCATTGCCCAAGCAGCGTGGACGCAGCAGATCAACTATTTCTTACTGCTACCTCTGAAGAGCCTTTGCACCGTCGACACTGCAGTTCGATGGGTCGACGCTGCAGTATAAACTGTAGTCTTAAGAACAACAGTAACATGAATAAACATAATCAATTATGCAATGCCATATCAGAACACATGAAGAATTGCATTATGATCAGAAAGTGAATACTAGCATGAAGACTCACACAAGATGACTCACAGTGAATTCACACAAGATGACTCACAGTGAATAACTCACTTCAAAGGCCAATCATCAAAACCACCATTACAGCATTAAAACCATCATCAAAATCACATGGGCACAACAAGAAAGCGTGGGCGAGGTGGCTTATCGCATTGCTTTACCACCTCAACTCTCGGAAGTGCACAATGTATTCCATATTTCTATGCTGAAGAAGTATGTGCACGATCCTCTCCATGTCATCGATCACACTGACATGGTGATACAGAAGGACCTCACCTATGAGCAAATGCCAGTAAAGATTCTCGACCAAGAAATCTGAGTTCTAAGGAGCAAGACGATCCCTATGGTAAAAATCCAATGGAATCGATGCACGGAGCAAGAAGTAACTTGGGAGACCGAGGAATCTATGAAGAGAAGATACCCAGAACTATTTTAGTCGGCAAGTATCTTATACTTTCTACAGTATCCTTATGTAGTTGAATTTACCCTTATACAATTGAATTTGGGGATAAAATTCTTTTAAGTAGGGGAGGGTGTAGCACCCCGTATAAAAAAAAATGAAAAAATGAAAAAAAAATATTATTATTAATATTTTCCAAATGAAAAAAAAAATTAGATAAACACGATAGGAAGCTTATGTAAGAAGTTGGAACACGGAGTCATCATATGTAAAGATTATTCACTTAACAAGTGGCTTCCTAGAGTAGTTGGTTAAGTGATGTTCCTTTCAACCTAGTCACCAGGGTTCCAATCCTAGCATCCACACCATTTACCCTTTTTGCCAAATAATTATATGTTATAAGCTAGCAAAACTTGGACTTACGATTTGGGCCATGGATTAGCTGTACAAACAGTATCTCTTATCTCTCCAGCCTATCTCTTATCTCTCCAGCCTGTACAAGCTGTAAAGCCCCATTATTCCAGATCTTGCCCCCTATTCGGTCATGACAGACCCTATAAACATACCTGTAGCTACCCCATTCTAGGCTAGCTAAGGTTGGGGTAAAGCTCTGCAGGGATTGCGCAAGAAGGGTCTACTACTACGATCTTCCAACAAGGTAGGTGTTCTCAATTTTTAACTAAACTAGTAGCTAATCTAGGATGATTCGTCTAGGCAGTTAGTCTTAGGCTCATCTCCATACGATCTCTCACGTTTATACAGCATGTGTTAGCCTCATAGTTATCATGTATTAGCTTTAATCTAAGAAAAGTAGTAAAATTAGTAAAGTAACTAGTTTCACAACGAGGATAATTAGCATGCAATAGCTTCAATCTTGGACAATTAGCAAGTATTGGTCTCATGCCCTAGATAACTAACATGAATGAGCTTTATTAACTAATCTAATAGCATACCTAATCTATTAGCATGCTTAATTAACCTGTTAATCTACCAAATCACTTAATGTCAACACCTCACATAACACTTCCATATATATATATATAATGCAGGTGTTGACACCTCGTGTCAACACTTCCATACATATGACATACATATGTCGACACTTGCATTATAGGTGTTGCACAAGTGTTGCACAAGTGTTGACACCTACGCAACACTTACCCGATGTGTCAACACTTACGCCACACCTACGCAACACTTGCCCGAGGTGTCAACACTTACGCGACACCTACTCAACACTTACCCGAGGTGTCAACACTTACGCGACACCTACGCGACACTTACCCAGAGTGTTGACAAAACCAAAATTAAACCATGGATTAAAACCTTAAACACTTGATTAACAAGATGATTAAACCAAAACAAGACTTAATTAATAATAAACACAGAATTGAAGATAGAACCACAAGTGTCGACACAGGTGTCGACACACAAAACATTGTAATATTAACTGTACAACAGAGACCAAAAATGAACAGTAAGTGTCGACACTAGTGTCGACACATGCAGTGAACTTAATGAAAAACACCGTGAAGCCTCTTAACAAGTGAAACAAAGTATGAACAATTTATGAACCTCCATTATACCTCTATTAACAGTATATATATATAACCTGCATATGCAAGTGTGCATATATACACCCGACACCTTAAATATATATATATATATATATATATATATACTCCCATTAATTGTATATACAAGCACCTTCATTATATTTGTATATAAATTCATATATATACTTCCATTAATTGTATATACAAAACACCTTCATTATATATATATATGAATATATATATGTATATATAACTAATGCCTGCCCCTCCATTCTCATCGAATATATATAGAGAACAGAATATAATATAAAATGGACTCCTTCATTCTTACAGAGTATGTATATATATTTGTAGAATGAAATTATTTTTTTTTTAAAATCTAATTTTCACCAGATTAGTTTATACATACTAAAAATTATCTCCAACATGTTAAAACTATTTCCAGCATCTTAAAAGTGACTTCCAATATAATAGAATTATTTTATACATACTGAGATATAAAAATTATTTTCAGCATGTTAAAATCTATTAAAACTATTTTTGTGCATATAAAACTTACTTTCCTATTAAATAAAGTAGTAAATTGATGCATGAAAATTACTTCCAGCTTGATAACATTTCTTCCAGTATGGTAAAATTATTCCAGCATGTTATAATTATTTTTGGCATGTTATAGTTATTTTTAGTGTAATAAAACTATTTTTCAGAATGATAATTTTATTTTCCTATCAAATAATTAGCAAATAAATGTAGAAAAATTATTTTTAGCATGATAAACATTATGTTGTTATCAGAAAATTTCTGCAATCCGCATGGCAACCTTATCTTATCAACCTACCAGTAAGTTAATTATTTTAGCATGTTAAGCATAGATTTTAGCATGTTAATAATTAATTTTCAGCATGTAAAAATTAAATCCAGCATGAAAAAATTTATTTTTATCATCTTACCAGTAAAGTAACATATGAAACTCATTCTCAACATGTTAATATCATTCTTAGCAAGTTAGAACTATATTCAACATAAAAACTTATTTTCATAATTAAATTCTGATTATTATAATAAATCACCATTTTGGCTAATTCATATATGTATATTGGACAGAAGATATACATACCTATAACCTCCATTATATTAGACAGAATTCTATAATTGGATATATATATATACATATACATATTGGATAAAAATAATATATATATAACTAATATCGACAATTGTATCAACACCAGCAAGTTAGTCTCAAACTCCTATTGTCATTAGCATGTATCGAACGTTACGGGTTTTACTCCTACTTCGTCCCTACATAATGATACGCCTTGGATTCTATTCTATAATCCACCTTATATACATCTTACCGAGTCAACCCTTGAAATTCCATATTGGCTATAAACGAGAGTGGATGTCGACAAACATGATCAATGTTGTGCATGTAGGGCCCGGTCTGGTCCTGGGAGGAGCACCCGAAGGTACTTGTGCCCATGAGAGTTTATTGACCACGGTGTTTGGCATTGTACCGGAGTACTTGCTTGCTAGACTTTAGGCATTCCACTCATTCTCGTGATATTACTTGATTGACTGACTTGAGACCCGCAGAAGGGTAAAGTGTTTATTTGAATGCATTGATAAATAGCCAATTCCAGTTATACATGCTTGAAACTACTTTGCTTACTGTCGCTAGCTTGATTAACATGTTGCTATTCCAGTTATTACTTCTCAGTTATCACTGGCTTGATATCATTTGTTATCACTTCCTACTGCTGCTTGAAATTATGCAGTCTATATACTCTCACTTTCTACTCTTGTCGATTTTACGATCCTTTGATATCTATATGTCTGCATGCATAGTTTACCTACATTAAATAAATGGGTAATTCACTTAAAGCATGTTAGAACTTGAGATGTAAATCCTACTGAGCGATTCGCTCATCTAGTTATTTTCTAACTGAAGAGGTGAAATCTCGCGCTGGTTCCTGAGCTGGCTGGTAATCACCAAGTTAATGAACTGCAAGACAGGGAAACGGGTCAGAGGGCCCAGGGGGATTCCCTGGGGCAAAACCCTCCGACGCTCAAGTCAGTAGAGTAATGGTGGGAGCAGCGATAGGGAGGAGAAGGTGAAGGCACAAGATCCCTCTCCACCAATGGGGTGAAGTGATCCTTGCTCAGGAGTTGGGGGTGGAACAATGCCCTTTTGGACTTACCTTTCGCAGGAGGGTATCCCAGGTTTAAATAGTGTGCTGCCCTCTGGAGTCCTGCAAGCTGAGAGGTCTCCGGTGGAGGTTACGTCCTCGTCATGAGCTTTTATGGCCTCATCATGGGGGCGTTATCCTCGCGGGGAAGCTGGAGCTCCTGGACTTCTTAGCGTTTGGCCCGCTGTGGACTCTAACGGCTGCAGTGATGAACATTTTATCGGTCGTTCCGAGCTTAGGGGGGCCGGCCCTATCGGGCGATAGGCCTAGCTCGGTGAGGAGATGGGTCGGATAGACCGGCTAGCGCTTCCCCCCTTCGTGCAGAGGGATAGCTCATGCGCGGGTCTTCCTGTGACCTGACCGAGGCTCGGGCTCTCCGAGCCTTAGGGCCGCCTAGGAGAGTTGTTTCCTCGAGCATTGTTTTATTGGGCTTTTCCGAGTGGGTCCTGCGGGCTGTCACTTGGGCGAGCTTGCCTCGTTGGGCCTTGTTGGGCCTAGTTGGGTCTGCTCTTTGAGTGGGCTGCAGGAATCCCCCTCTCCACTTGTCCCGCTCCTACTCCCGAGCCAAGGAGGCTCGGTTGAGTAGTTTTTTGAGGCTTTGGACCGGCGTGGCTCGGGTGGGTGGAATCCTATTGGCGTGACGAAGCCACGTGTAGCGGTCGCCTGGGCCCGTAGTAATAATGATCCTGACGTATTTGAAATGAAGGGGCCCCCTTTTTCTCGGTGGTTGAAATGGTGCGCCGCCTCCCGCGAGGGGTTATAGGCGTAAGGCGCTGCTCGTTCCTCCTAGTCTTTTTAGGGTTTTCGGCCTTTCCTCTATTTCTCTGCTTATGGGGCTCCTTGATGCGCCGTGAAGATACAACGGGGGAGCAAGCTCTTGCGGTGACATTTGAGGAGCTGGCGCGTGTAACCGCGGAGGCGATCCGGCGGCTTCCTTCTCCTCCGGAGTCTTCGGGCTCTAGTGAAGGTTTTTCTTCCAGCTCGATGGCGGATCTGCGCTCGGAAGTCGAGCGGGTGAGGCGGGAGCCCGTCCCCAATTGCAGCGAGTTGGGGGAGGCTGATGTGAAGAAATTGGAGCATCAGTTTCGCCTGCCTCTCCGATATAGCTTTGTAGCTGCTGCCCCATACGAGATGAGCTTGGACAGCCGTACAAGCCATATTTGTACTTTTCTCCTGGCGTGGAAGAGCAGATTCTGCCTCCCCCTCGAGCCTTTCATCTTGAAGCTTCTCAATTTTTTCGTGTTGGCGCCTGTTCAGCTGGTGGCCAACTCGTATCTCCTGCTTTCTGCCTTTCGGATCCTCTGCCGCCTACAGGGGGTTCCCCCGTCGCTGGATCTTTTTCATTATTTCCTCGAGCTGAAGGCACATCTGTCGGCAGGGAAAGGCTTTTATTTTATCCAGGCGCGCAGGAATCGGAGTTGTATTCCGCTGGCGGCGAAGGATTCTTCGCACAAAGGGTGGAAGAGGTAGTTTTTCTGGGTGAAGGCGGAAGCAGTGGATGAGTCCTTCAGGTGCCAGGTTATGCCCAACTTCCATCCGAATCTTCCCCCGCGCCAGGAGGAGTTCCCCGCCGACGTGGAAGAGTACACCACTCTCTTGTTGACAAATCACCGGTCGACTGAGGAGCTGGTGACGCTGGAGAACGTGGAGCGGTATCTGCTCTTCGCCTGGATTTGCCTGATATCTACTGACAATGCTTAAAGCATTGGCAACATCAGGTCGTGTACATAGCATTGCATACATGATTGACCCTATCGCCGAAGCATAGGGTACCTTATTCATGTGTGCCACCTCCTCAGAAGTTTTAGGACTCATCCCCTTGGATAGGCAAATTCCATGTCTCATGGGAATGAGACCTCTCTTGGAATTTTTCATCCTAAACCTTTTGAGGATAGTGTCTATGTACATGGATTGGGATAATCCTAGCATCCTTTTAGATCTATCTCGATAGATCCTTATGCCCAGCACATAGGATGCTTCTCCCAAATCCTTCATGGAGAAGGTCTTGGACAACCAAGACTTAGTTGATGTCAACATCGCTACATCATTCCCAATGAGTAAGATGTCATCAACATAAAGGACCAAGAAGGTCACTGAGCTCCCACTGACCTTCTTGTAAACACAGGGTTCATCTTCATTCCGAATGAAGTTGAAAGATTTGACAGCCTCGTCAAATCTTAAGTTCCAGCTTCTAGATGCCTGCTTTAATCCATAAATGGACCTTTGAAGTTTGCATACCTTATTAGGATGTGGCTTGGAAGTGAATCCCTCAGGTTGTACCATGTACACCTCTTCTGACAGGTTTCCATTAAGAAAAGCTGTCTTCACATCCATTTGCCAGATCTCGTAATCCAGGTACGCAGCAATGGCAAGGAGGATTCTGATTGACTTAACCATGGCTACTGGCGAAAACGTCTCGTCATAGTCAATGCCTTGCCTTTGACGATATCCTTTCGCCACTAGTCTAGCCTTGTATGTGTCAACCTGTCCATCTGCACCGATTTTCCTTTTGAAAATCCATTTGCAGCCGATAGGGACCTTCCCTTCGGGTACATCAACTAAGTTCCAAACTTTGTTGGTGTACATGGACTGGATCTCTGAATCCATTGCCTCTTGCCATTTCTCGGAGTCTACACTACGGATCGCCTCCTGGTACGACTGAGGATCATCATCCTCATCGATGCATACCTTAGAGGACCCATCTGAGACATGTCCAACATATCTCTCAGGTTCTCTCGGTAGTCTACCAGATCTCCGTAGTGTCAGTGTTTCACCTTGAATAGGATCAACCGATACAGTCTCATCTAATGAGTGTGTGTCTATGGGTTGTGGTTCTTGGACCTCGTCCAATTCTATCTGGCTCCCACTGTTTTTCTGGAGTAGATATTCTCTTTCCAGAAATACAGCTCTCTTGGCCACTAAGACCCTTTGCTCAGAAGGGTGATAGAAATAATATCCAAACGTCTCCTTTGGATATCCCACAAACCTACACTTATCGGTTCTTGACTCAAGCTTATCACTCTCGTTCTTCTTTACATGAGCAGGACACCCCCAAATTTTAATGTGATTAAAATTTGGTTTCCTGCCCTTCCATATCTCATATGGAATAGAAGGAACTGATTTACTTGATATCCTATTCAATAAATAAGTCGCAGTCTCTAATGCATAGCCCCAGAGAGACAAGGGTAGTCCTGACATAGACATCATGGATCGGACCATGTCTAACAAGGTCCTGTTTCTCCTCTCGGATACACCATTGTGCTGTGGTGTATACGGTGGTGTCCACTGAGAAACTATTCCATGGTCTTTAAGATAAGAAGTGAATTCATGGCTTAAGTATTCACCTCCTCGATCCGATCGAAGAGCCTTAATACTTTTGCCAGTCTGTTTCTCTACTTCATTCTTGTATTCCTTAAACTTCTCAAAGGCTTGTGACTTATGTCTCATTAAATACACATAGCCATATCTAGAGAAGTCATCAATAAAAGAAATGAAATAGAGATAACCTCCTTTTGCTTCTATGGACATGGGTCCACACACATCCGAGTGTATGAGCTCGAGAAGGTCAACAGCCCTCTCTCCATGTCCTCCAAAGGGAGCCTTAGTCATTTTCCCCATGAGACACGACTCACAGGTATCAAATGGCTTGTATTCGAATGAATTCAAATACCCATTTGAGTGTAAGTGAGAGACTCTTTTCTCACCTACATGACCAAGTCTGCAATGCCATAGATATGCAGAATTCACTTCATCAGCATTGGAAATTTGCATAACATTAGAACGTGTATCTAATACATATAGACCATTGACTAATGAACCATTGGCTATAACCAAACCATTATTCATTATAGAGCACCCAGTGCTATTAAAAGCCAATGTATATCCAATGTTATATAAGCCAGAGATTGAAATAATATTCTTAATAATATTAGGAACATAATAACAGTCATTCAGCTCCAGAATGACTCCTGAAGGTAAACTGAGGCGTGCAGTCCCGACAGCTTTGGCAGCAACTAAAGCTCCATTGCCCATCCTCAGTTCAATCTCCTTTTTGCCCAATCGCCTTCTATTTGCCAGCACCTGCACAGAATTGCAGATATGAGATGCACATCCAGTATCCAATACCCATGATGTGGATTCCATATATGACAAATTAAGGTCTATGACAAAAATACCTTCATTTAGAATTGCCTTGCAATTCCTTTTCCAATGCCCAGTTTCCCCGCATCGAAAACATTTGTCTTCCTTTTCATTCTTCTTGCCCTTCCCTTTGTCAACCTTGGCGAGCTGCTTACCCGTGGCCTTTTTCTTTCCCTTCCCTTTGTTACTTGTGGTGGATATTTGGGTTGCCTTCCTTTTCTTGTTGGCCCGGCCAACAATCATTACAGACGAAGATGGTTTATCTTTCTGCATGGTTCCTTCAGCACTCTTTAACATATTGAGCAGCTCCGGGAGAGTTGCATCTATTCTATTCATGTTAAAGTTTATGATGAAGGAAGAAAAGGAATCGGGCAATGACTGGAGAATAAGATCAATGCACAGTTCAAGATCCAACTTGAACCCCAGTGCATTGAGTCTCTCTATCCACTCCATCATTTTCAGTACATGAGCCTGTACTGAAGAACCCTCAGACATCCGTGTCCTGAAAAGTCTTTTGGAGATGTCATACCTCTCAATCCTACCCTGCTCCCCGAAGAGCTGGCGTAGATTGAGAAGTATACTTCTACAATCAGTCTTTTCAAATTGCCTCTGTAGCTCGGGAGCCATAGAGGCCAACATGTAACATTGGGCTAGGGAGGAGTCCTCAGACCATTTGGCATAAGTCAGTAACTCGCCCTCGTCGGCATCAGGAGCTGGCTCAGAATGAACCGTGTCCAACACGTACGCAATCTTTTCGGCGGTAAGGACTATGCGTAGATTACGCAGCCAATCCGAGTAGTTCGGTCCAGTTAATCTATTTGCATCCAAGATGCCGCGGAGGGGGTTGGACGACGACATTGTAATCTGGATAAGAAATAATTAAAAGACAACTTAGCATGTGTTCAAATTCTAACTTAGATGTGGTTTTCTATCTTAGTTAGTCCCACTATTTTTCGATCGAACTATATAACCCTCAGTATATAGAACGGGAGATCAACGAGATCAACCTAGTGGGTCGGAATCCCAACGAGACTGATGTACGACCTTGTGGAAAGCACAACAAGCCATACACCATCTCAAGGGCAGTCAACAGGCACTTGCATCTAATGCAATATCCGATATTCGGCTCCCGAGAAACCATCCCCTTGTGGAAAGCACAACAAAGGATATTCTCGGTTAGATCTAACCATCATTACTACATAGCAATGAGTTCATGACCCGACCCTTGTGGAAAGCACAACCAGGCCGAGTTCAATTCCTCACTCCATTGAGGCCGAGCCTTGGAGTTTAATCCCGCCCCCAAACTCATGGACCTTGTGGAAAGCACAACAAATCCATGAAATGAAGACGTTCATTCACTCCATAATGATGGAGGGCCACGACGACTCCTAGAGCCACGCTTACCAGATCTAAAATTTAATCGCGAGGGAATTTAATTTCATCTTGATCTCACCCTAGGTGGTAATATAAATATATCCAATATATTTACCGTACCTAGTAGTTTGCACAAAATAAATGCATCCAATGCAAAAATAAACGCAAGTGATCATGGACTTTAACCCTAATGTAACTAAGACATCCGGCCCGCTTCCGAAGCAGCTGGATCGTCCTCGTCGGGTGTGCTCCGCGCTTTCAATCGCCGACGCCGCATTAATTACAACTTTTACACGGCACGCAGGCCGGAAAAATTAAATTACATGTGACTCAAATTCCAGCAGCCCTTAGGGCGAGTACAACAATGGAGGAAGATAGAAGTACATTGGAATTTTAACAGAGAGAGAAAGGAGGTTCGCAGACCCCAATTAATTACATTAATCCAAGTCCATGATCACTTGCCAACCCATTCAAATAAAATCAATCAAGGGTTATTTTCTGAAAA
Organism: Amorphophallus konjac; assembly: GCA_022559845.1. Taxonomy (NCBI): domain Eukaryota; kingdom Viridiplantae; phylum Streptophyta; class Magnoliopsida; order Alismatales; family Araceae; genus Amorphophallus; species Amorphophallus konjac. The sequence goes on from CM040119.1 coordinate 88,668,061, forward strand.
TAATCCTTACTTTTGAATTTAATAATGGGATGTGCAAACAAAAACAGGCTAGCTTTGTTTAATTTTAAAAATCAAAGCATGATTAACTAAAATTAAACATACAAGCAGGCCAATACAAGGTAAATAAAGTAACGCACGTAAAGAACCATCATTTTCTACAGGGGCATCTAATTGAGATAATTAATTAAATTTAAATTTAAATTTAAATTTAATTATCCAATAATCAAATTTAAATTCAAAATTTAAACATGCCAATAATTTAAATTTAAATTCAAACTAATTATTCAATAATTTTTGTTTGAAAATAAATTTAAAATAATGCAATTATCCTCAATTAGTAATTTTCTAAAATTCAAAATTCGAATTTAACAATTATCTAATAATTAAAAATTCAAATAATTGAATTTTTCACATTTAACTTCAATAAAATTTAAAATTTGAATTTTTTTAATTATCTAATAATTAAAAATTCAAAAACTTAAATTTTACTGAAGTAACTTCAATTATTATCATTTTATCTCATGGTAAATAGTAATTATCTCACCTCGATAAATTCAACACGGTTAAATAAAAATTAACTTTTGACATTTACCATCGAGATAACACAATTAACCTACTAGATAAAATTCTATTTAATTTACTGTGCATTTTAATATATATATCTAATATATATATTTATATATGCATCAATAAAATAAAAAAAAATAAGCAAATTTTTTTAATTAAAAAAAAATTTTTTTTTTCTTCTGTCGGCAGGCGCCTGGGCGCGCCGCCCACGCGCGACGCGTGGGCGGACGCGCCCGCGCCCGCCCGCATGCGGGCGCCCGCGTGGCGGGCGCCCGCGTTGCGGGCGCCGCCTGCGGCGCCCGCCGCGTGGCGGGCGCGGCCCGCCACGCGGCGCGCCCGCCGCGACCCCGCGGGTCAGCGCCCGCGGGCGCTGACCCCGGGTGCCGCGTGCGCCGCCCACGCGGCGCACGCGGCGGGCGCGCTGCGCCCTGGGCGCACCGCGCCCAGGGCGCAGTGCGCCCAACTCGGGCCAGAAAATTTTTTTTTTTTTTTTTTTTTAAAAAAAAATTTGCTGCTTGAATGCCCAGCATCCAGCAAGAACTGAGATGCCCAGCATCCCATTCTATAAATTATAATTGAAGATTTTCAATGCCCCAAAAATATGGTTCTAAACGGCGATAAAAACACCGACCAGAGCGCGAACCTGGCTCTGATACCACTGTAAGGTTTCGCACAGTACCTACGGGCGACGCAGCGGATAACAAAATTTAATTTGCCCGATCCCGGTATTGTGGAAAGCTTAATCTATGCTCTAATCGGTGTTTCTAATACCCTAATTACGGGTTGCGTGTTTCACCTTGCGCGGAACGACGCTGTCCGCTAAGCTCGATGCAGAGAAACCGAACCGCACAGCTGTACGGCCTCTAGAGCAGATCCACACGGACCCTTGCGCAGCGACGGTACCTCCCCGGCACAACTTTCCCCGGCTCTAACACCTTCTGGAGAGAGAGAGAGCAAGGGGGAGAAAAGGGGGGAGGCTAATCCTCCTCTCTTAACCCTTAATGCTTGGTTAAGCTAAGAGAGGTTGGAAGAGTTCGAGAGTTCAAATGAACTCACGTAGGTGTCATATATATAGGATTTGGACCATTTTCTAAAGACCTCCAAAGGACCAAAATTGTATATATGACCTTTCCATTATTATACATATGTATTAAATCCCATTTACACTCCTTTCCAAAAGGAATTAAATAGAAATAATACATACATTTGTATAATAATTATCCGTCACCCAAGAATCCATTGTGTGTGATCCTCTAGGCCCATAGTCACTCTAGTTTAAGGCCCATTAACTTCTAATTCCCAATTAGAAGTAAATTAAACATATTATTCGCTTCTACAAGAGCCGAATAATAGTTTAATTCATTCCGAACCTTCGATCACGTTGGGTCAAGCAAATCCGCGTGATCCTAGAGGACGCCGGGTTTAAACCAACCTGTCTGGTACCTGTAAGTCCACAGTTACCGCATCGATATAATCCCTCGCTCCTTCTATGAGTCTGGTACGATCGAGGGTACGGTATCTGTCAAACCCCATGATCGTGCCATTTGACTATGACCTCCTTAAAGTGTATGACGTCCGTTCTAAACGAACTCACACGACCCTGGCCAGGGATTTAACGGAGCGTCAATGTCATGACCCATTAACTGTCTGATATATACCCGACAGTGAGCGATCCCCTCTTGACCATTGATGATCTTCACACGTATCCTGGAGTGGTTAATGACTCGGTAACTCATGACTTATGGTTAAAGTCACTTAGCTAAGTAATTAAACCATTCCAGTCCTCGTGTAAGATCCGATCAATGTCTCAGGTCAAAGGACCAACGATGCTACTGTGACCGTTGGATCTTCAGTTGACATTAGGTATAATCAACCATCTGAAGATCCAATAGCGGATCAGTTCAGTGCACATCCTCCAAGGACATACACCTACACATATGTGTTGGTGCCCCGCACCAATGACCATGAGACTGGTCACTGACACATCATGTGTACTGGTTTAATAGGTAATCAAAGTCCCCGAGTGATTACCCTCCAACCAGGAACAGTTTAAGGTATGTGTTCATGTAAAGTAAGTCTCATGTTCGAGATCCCATCTCGAGCTGACTTTACAACCACATATCCTAGGGACAACGTAAAGTAACACAATCGCATATTTACGCTCAAACACCACTTTATTAATGAACAAGATCGTACAACTATTGGGCCTACCCGACCCGAAATTGGCCTGTAGCACACCAACACTAACAGGATCTTCGCGGTCAAGCGGGGCGAAGCGCAAGGATCCCCTGGAGGGGAGATTGCGGGAAGCCGCGAAGGCCAAGAAACGGGCCAAGAAGGCCGGCCATCCTACCGCTGCCGGGGGTGATTCTGGCTCGACGGCGCTCCCCTCTCGGGGGCAAGGTGGGGCTGACCCTTCCGGGCCAGCTCCCCCACCTACCAGGCGAGAGGGGGTCGAAGAGACCGGGGCCCCCTCAGAGGGCGGAGATGGGTCGGTTCTCCCCTCCCCGGGGATGGAGGGGGCCGGTGCTGTAGCGGCCGGCGTCGAGACCGAGAGACCGGTCGAGGTCGGCGATGTCTCGGGCGGAGAGGCGCGGGCCGAGACAGATAGGGATGGGGGTTCACCCGAGAGGGCGTCGCAGCCCCAAGTGCCCGAAGTTCTTGGTGCGGTCGATCCTACGGCGTCGGTCGAGGTTGGCGGTTCACCTGGGGAGGCGTCGCAACCCCAACTGACCGCGACGCGCAGGGTGGTCGGCTCCGTTGCTCGGGCCGATCCTTCTGGCGGGGCGTCCGGTGGGGAGCGTATCTCCATGCTGGAGGCTTTGGAAAGGCTCGGCGTTTCGGGCGACCTGTACCGGGTTTGCCGAGAGGTTGCCGCATAGACGAGGGGGGGAGACAAGCGCCACTCCCCCTCCGGCGTCCTTGACGTCCTCATGGAGGGCGGCCTAGTCATGGCTCGGTCGGCGGCCTTGATGGCGGAGATGTACGCTCGAACGGAGGCGGAGCGATCGAGTCTCGCCTGGGCCCTCAGGGGGTGCGATAGGAAACTGGCCCGCCTCAGCGAGGAACATGAGGGGCTCCGACGGGAGTTCTCCGCGATCAGGGACTTGGCACGGGCGAGCCGGCTAGAAACCAAGGCGCTGACTGAGCAGTTGGCTAAGGCCCGGGAGTCGCTCGAGAGGAAAGGCAAACTCTTGGAAGAGGAGCGTCTGCGTCACCTGGAGCTGGACGGTCGCTGGGAGCTCGAACGGGTCGAGTTACAGGACCGGGCGGAGGTAGCGGAGTGCCTTCGTTCCGTGGCCGAGGCGGACCGAGTCCGGGAGGAGAGGCGGTCGAGCGAGGCCGAGCGAGGGATGGTCGCTGCAGAGGAACGCCTGGCGGGAGCAGAGGAGTGTGCGGCCGAGGCGGAGCGGGCTCGAGTCGAGCTCGTTGGAAGGACGGAGCAGATCAAGGCGGAGGCGATCGAGCGATATAGAAGCTCGAACGCTTACTCAGCCGACCTGGAGAGAGCCGCCCTACCATATTACGAGGTAGCGCTTCGCCGTGGCGCCCGAAAGGGGTTTAAGCAGGGTTATCGTCGGGCGGTGGACTACGCCTTCGATCGAGACTCCGGGATCGAGTTCCCTTTGGGCCAGGTTTATGACTCGGATGAGTCGATTTCTAGCTCCTCTGCGTCGAGCGGGGAAGATCCAGAGGGGTCTCCTACGGCGGGGTCACCAACTCCAGACGCCTCGGGAGGGCTCGCGACCGAGACAGTTCTCGCACAGGCGAGGTCAGTGCCCGGGTCGGCCGTCACCGAAGGTGCTGGGGGTGACGCGCCTACTTCCGTCGCTTCCGAGCTTCAAAGTGGGCCCGAGGCCTGATGTATTTTGCCTTATTTTGCCCCTTTCTCTTGTTTGTCTCTCTTTCCTCCATTAGAGAGTTTCCTCTTTATGAGATAATAAATGACTTACTTGTTTGATCGCCATCCTTGCCGTGATTTGGCTGGCGTATCTGGAGTAGTTGAAAAGTGCCGATATGTCCTGTGTGGTTTTCGCATGGTGATTTGGTAGGCTTCTGACGGGGTGTCTTTCCGTTCCCTCGCGCTTTGAATGCCAGGCCGCTTCGTGAATCCCGCTGGGGTGGGAAACGAGGAGTTAGAGGTGACCGTTCAGGGGAGAAATCCTTTGGCGTGTTTTTGAGAGGGGGGGCATTTAAGGCGTGTAGCCTCCTTTGGCATATAAGAAGGACCGAAAGGCACCCTTTCCTCCTTACCGCTTGGGAGCTTCTCTAACAGTCTTCCCTCACTCCTTCTTCTTCACTCTACGTTGTGCCGTTGCATGGAGGATCCTTCGGAGGGTGACGCCGCCGACGACGGGGAGCAGAGAGCTCTTGCTGTCCTGGCTTGTTGGACGTGAATCCCGCTGGGGTGGGAAACGAGGAGTTAGAGGTGACCGTTCAGGGGAGAAATCCTTTGGCGTGTTTTTGAGAGGGGGGGCATTTAAGGCGTGTAGCCTCCTTTGGCATATAAGAAGGACCGAAAGGCACCCTTTCCTCCTTACCGCTTGGGAGCTTCTCTAACAGTCTTCCCTCACTCCTTCTTCTTCACTCTACGTTGTGCCGTTGCATGGAGGATCCTTCGGAGGGTGACGCCGCCGACGACGGGGAGCAGAGAGCTCTTGCTGTCCTGGCTTGTTGGACGGGTCCCACGATCGCAGCGCGGGTTTGAGACGGGTCCGACGGTCGCCGCGCGGATCTAGAGAGGGCTTCGACGTGCGAGGGCACGGCTCTTGCCCTCTCTCAGTTCTGGCGTGGCTTCCAGGCGGGCACCGAGGCGGAGGACGGATGGGGGTATCAGGGACGCCTGCCGCCACTCCCCCTCCGCATGGGGGGGGGGGGGCGCATCAAGTTCCCTCCTCACCGAGGCCTTCCTCCGTCGGCAGCCTCCTTTTCCATCTTCTGCTCTTCATTTCTTTCACTCTTCGGAGGCTGCTTGCTCTCTGTTCCCTTCCAAGGAGTTGGCAGGTTGGGAAAAAAGGGGTCTTCACGGCGCTCCTTCTCCCTAGCCTCCATCAACTTGGAAGGTAGCCTTCTCCGACTTTAGAAGGTGGCTACCTTCTCTGCAGTCCCACTGTCACCTTTGTCGGGGTCATCTGAGCCAACTGGATCGGCCCCCTCTTGTCCGAGCCAGTTTCTACGCGAGACAGAGTCAGTGGCTGGACACGAGGAGATCGAGATCGAGTCAACCGAGCGATGTCCCCTTGCAGCGGTGTTAGACGGATTTTCTTACTTTTTGTCATGCAATGTACTGGCCTTTGCCTTTCTGATGTATCAATAGTTTTGAATGGAAAGGAATTTATTTCATCCTTCTTGTTGTACAATTTCAAAAATAGAATTTGCGTAGTGCGGCTGCGTTCCATGTCCAAGGAATGGGATCCCCTTCCATTGTTGCTAACCTGTACGCACCTTTCTCGAGCGTCTCGACCACTCGGTAGGGGCCTTCCCAGTTAGGGGACAGCTTGCCCGCCGCCTCTAGTGGTCGAGAGGGTTCGGCTTTTCTGAGGACGAAGTCTCCCGGTCGGAAGTGTCTGCTTCGGACTCTGGCGTTGTAGTATTGAGTGAGGCGTTGCTAGTATTCCGTCGCTCGGATGCTGGCAATATCCCAGAGTTCATCGGCTAGGTCGAGGTTCTCGAGTAACTTTTGGTTGTTTTCCTCCCGCGAGTAGCGGATGACTCGGAGAGACGGGTTGGTGATCTCTAATGGAATGACGGCCTCAGTGCCGTACACCAACTGAAAAGGACTTTCACCGGTTGCCGTCCTGGGAGTCGTTCGATGCGACCATAGTACGCTAGGCAATTCCTCGAGCCAACTACCCTTGGCTTTGCCGAGTCTGGTCTTTATGTCTTTCAAGATAGTCTTATTGGCATTTTCGACCAGCCCGTTGGCCTGAGGGTGGGCGACCGAAGTGAAGTTGTCACGCCCCGAACAAGGCGGAAATATCGGGACGTACAGTTAGGGACACGCTGGCAAGAGAGAGAACTAATCTAAAATAATACACAAGTGCTACAAGATGGAAATACTAAATGATCATTAACAAACCACAACTGATACAATAACCTCAAGTTCAACTTAATAAAACTGGAATAATCAACCACTAAAACTCAATAACATAACTGAGACTAAAAGCTCTCCAAAACACAACTAAAGAAAGATAACACACTACTAACACACTAGAACTGATACACTCAAGACATCACTCATGCCCTTCCCCATCGATAAGCGCGTCACCTGAAAAGCCTGGAAAGGGGGAAAAACACAACTATGAGTTGACGCTCAGTAGGAAATAACATACAGGTATAAGTGATTAACAGTTTAATTACATTTTAAAATGTCATGCTACAAATGATAAAAACAATAAAAATATAACGGTGATATCACGAAACAGAATTCAAAGATCTTGCAAGGTCAAGAAATATAATGAATAGAATAGTAAGACAAGAATTTACTACAGGAGATAACGATAAAAAGTTGGCCATATCAAGACAATTCAAGTCATGTCAAGCACATATGTAATTTCATTTCCACGTCCAAGTAATAAGCAAGTAAAGTAACCACAAGTAGAGTATAGAACAGTGAAGAGTGGAAAGTGAAAAGTAGTAGAAAGTAATGTAGAGAGTAGTGGATAGAGTAGTGGACAGTCCTAGATTTAACACATGTCAAGTACTGGTGCCAAATGCCACACCTAGTCATTCACCTCCCCGGGGGTACACGTAGTGTTCGGGCGCTCTTCCCAGGACCAGACCGAGCCCTTAATTGTTTGCCAGGCATTGATTTCTTTGGATCAAAGATCCCACGAATCTAGACTTCCACAGTTTATGGCCAGAATTCCAAGGTTTAAACTAAGTAGCAATAACAACTTCACGTAGGAAAGAGATTCATTTCCAGAATTTCAAGGTAAGTATAATCATCAAGGAGATCGAAACCAAGTCACAACAAGAGTTAATCGTGCTGCGCTACTGTAAAACAGCAGCAATCAAACAAGCTAATCAACATATTAATCCTAATCACCAAGTTAAGATATCATGATTAACCATTATCATTTGCATTAAGACAATTGCCAAGAAGCTGATTCAAGATGATAAGGCAAAGAACAACTCCCACAGGAGTGAAATAGAATGCATTAACAGAGATTTAGTTACACCATTAACCACTAATTATGTGGGTTTCTATTTAATCTTGTATGCATTGAAATGAAGATGATAAACGGTGTGTTTTTACACTAAGTTTGCATGTATGGACCAATGTTAATTGAAACTAAAAAGGGTACATGAATAGGTCATTAGTTCCTCAAAAATGTAGTTTTCAATGTGATTAGGTTGAATGGATTGATTCCCCAATGATCCGGATTGATCCCCGGGTCAAAAACATCATTAATGGGGTCATACAGGGCATGGGTCGACCCCTAGCATTCCAGGAGCCTTCCTGGCTGTGGGTCGACCTATTGGGTCGACCCCTCAAAAAAAAAGCTTCATGGGTCGACCCATTGGGTCGACCCCCTTCACTGGGTGCATGGGTCGACCCCTACACTTCCAGAAGCGACGGGTGATTCCGTAAACCATTAAAACTCAATGATTTGGGGTCTAAATGAGTTGGGATTTTAACCAAATGCTCTAGGGTTCTTAATATACATAGTAAGGTCATAAAAAAATAGATTGAAACAAGAAATTTGCTGAAAACTCAATCGAATCACAACCTATTTATGATGAATACATGAAGAACCTAGTTCTTGACATGCGTCTACTAAAACGTAGATTTCTCTCAATATACACAACGGAATTTGGGGCTTTTTATATCAAAAGAAAGCTAACTTAATGATGAATCCAACCATATACTATAAGCCATATGTGGATCAAGTTATCTAATCCAAAAACAGCCCGAAAATCAAGCTTCTACTTGAAGAACATAATATACATCAAATTCTAGACATGCTCTTACTAAAAATCAAAATTTTCCAAGTATGCTCAATGAAATTTGGGGCTTCCTACGTTAAATGAAAGCTAACAACATGCTGATTACATCATGTAAGTTAATTAGAGTTTGGTTGTTAGATCCTACCTCAAATCGGAGAGAGAAAACTCAAACCCTAGGATGAAGAACACTTGGACAGCACCTCACAAAAAGCTCGATTTCTCCACGGACACCTAATGAAAATTGGGGCTTTTGCCACCAATGGATAGAGCTCGATGAGAGGAACAATTTGCTATGCTCATGATCAATATTTGGTTGAGAATTCCTACCTCAATCGATGGATCAAAGAAGGATGAAGGAAAGCCAACGGCCTGCTGACCCACCTCCACAAATCGAGCTAGATCTCTCCAGATCTGAAACTTCAGCGAACCCCACAGCAACCAAGTGAAAGAAGACTCGTAGGTCTTCATTTTGATAGCTCATAGAGCTTCTGGAGCCTTCGGAATTGGGAGTATTCGCTGCTGCAAGCTACGTGTTCAGAAACGGCACCGAAATCCTTGACTTGACCAAACTATGTCGGCAGCACGTTTTGGGGCTAGGTTTACCTCAAATTGATTGAGGGTAAATGTTCCTTACATTGTGGCCTTCCATTTTCCCTTGATTTCAGATCATTTGGTCGAGTATTGAGGTCGAATTTCGTGTTTTAAACTAAGGGTTAGGTATGGGTCAAAAGTGTGCACTTTTGGGTTTAAACTCTAAATAGATCTTACCACGGATTTACAATGGCCTAATGCCAGAAGGAAAAGTTGTTATCTACATCGACCAAAATCTATTTACTATTTTTATAGATTTTTCTAAGGTAGTCGGATTATTACTTATACTATTCCGTAAATAGTTAAATGTTAAGTTCGGAAAACTAAGTTCACTAATTCGGCATAATAAATGATTTTCTTAGGCTTAAATGTAGAAGATAAAGTTGCTAAACAAAATTAATTCTACAAGATGTGATTTTTGGGGATTTTTAGAAAATAGTAGAAAAATGACTTATTCTATTAATTAATTAATTAATCTAATTAATTTGGATAATTCTCATTAATTCGAATAACTTCAAATAAATTCCAAATAATTACAAATAACTTTCTAAATAAATTCCTAAAGAATTTGGGGTCTTACACCCTCCCCTACTTAAAAGAATTTGGTCCTCCAAATTCACTGCACTAAAACTGAGAGTAGAAAAAGATCGCTCACCTAGAATAGATCGGGATACCGCTTTCGCATAGACTCTTCAGACTCCCATGTAGCTTCTTCGGTCCCACGCCGACTCCACTGAATCTTGACCATCGGTATCGAACGATTCCGGAGTTGCTGTTGCTTCCGGTCCAGAATCTTGACAGGTCTTTCCTCATAGGTCAAATCTTCCTTCAGTTCAAAATCCACCTGCTGGATGATATGAGTGGGATCGTACACATATTTCCGCAACATAGACACATGGAAAACATTATGTACGCCAGATAAATGCGGTGGTAAAGCCAGTCTGTATGCCACCTCTCCCACTCTATCTAGAATCTCGAATGGACCAATGTACCTCGGACTCAGCTTGCCATGAATGCCAAATCTTCGGATCCCTCTCGTTGGAGAGACCTTTAAGAACACATGCTCGCCAACCTGAAATTCCAATGCTCTTCTCCTGTTGTCGGCATAACTCTTCTATCTTGACTGGGCTACTTGTAACCGGTCCCGGATAACACAGATGTTTTATGATGATTCCGAAACAAGATCTGGTCCAAGCCACTGTTTCTCACCTACCTCATCCCAACACAATGGGGAACGACAACTTCTACCATATAGTGCTTCAAAAGGAGCCACCTGAATGCTAGACTGATAGCTGTTATTGTAAGCGAATTCAATTAATGCCAAATGCTCACTCCAATTACCACCGAAATCAATCATGCAAGCTCACAACATATCTTCCACTATCTGATTGGTTCTTTCAGTCTGTCCATCTGTCTGTGGATGAAAAGTAGTACTGAAATTCAGACGAGTACCCAAAGACTCTTGCAGTCCCTTCCAGAAATGTAAAGTAAATCTGGGGTCTCGATCAGATACTATATTCATTGGGATACCATGCAATCTCACCACTTCCTTTATATACAAGGCAGCCAATACATCAATCGTCCACTTGGACTTAATTGGTAAGAAATGAGCCGACTTTGTCAATCGATCGACAATCACCCATATCGCATCAAATCCACCACGAGTCCTAGGTAGACCCATAATGAAATCCATGCCAATGCTTTCCCACTTCCATTGGGGTATATCGAGTGGTTTCAATTTCCCTGCTGGTCTGAAATGTTCGGCCTTAACTTGCTGACATACCAAACATCTGCTCACAAAATCTGTAACTTCTCTTTTCATATTCGGCCACCAAAAGGACCTTTTCAAATCTCGGTACATCTTAGTGCCTCCAGGATGAATGGTATATCTGGATCTATGAGCTTCCTCAAGAATTTTATTCTTTATTATAGCCTCATCCGGAACACAAGTTCTGCCTTTAAATAATAATCTACCATCATCGCCAACATGAAGTCAGGTCTGCTGCTCAAGCTTCCCTTGATCTCTACCAACTCGGGGTCATTATCTTGCAAGGACTTGATCTCTATCAATAATTCAGGTTTAAGTTGAATCTGAGCAATCAAGATCCGATCATTGTCAATATTAAGATCCAGACTAGATAATTGTTCCAACAACCTCCATTCTTGTAACATGAGACTTGACAATCTAGCTACCGGCTTCCGGCTTAATGCATCTGCCACAACATTACCTTTGCCAGGATGATACTCAATCAAGAAGTCGAAGTCTTTCAAGTACTCCAACCATCTCCGCTGCCTCATGTTGAGTTCCTTCTGAGAAAATAAATACTTCAAACTCTTATGATCTGAGAACACTGTAAAGGTTTCTCCATACAAGTAATGCCTCCATATCTTCAAAGCAAACACGACTGCAGTAAGTTCCAAATCATGAACAGGATAATTATCTTCGTGCTTCCTCAACTGTCTAGAGGAATAGGCAATCACCTTCCCATGCTGCATGAGTACACAGCCTAAGTCAATACCTGATGCATCAGTATAAACAATAAATCCTCCTTCATCAGAAGGTAAAGCCAAAACAGGTGCAGTAGTCAAACACTCCTTCAGAGTCTGAAAGCTTCGCTGACAATCATCTGACCAATCAAACTTATTCTCCTTGCGGGTTAATCTTGTCATAGGTACTGCAATCTTGGAGAAATCTTGAATAAATCTTCGATAATAACCTGCCAGGCCTAGAAAACTTCTAACTTCTGTCACACTGGTAGGCTGTTCCCAATTCTTCACTGCCTCAACCTTCGAAGGATCAACAGAAATACCGTTCTTCGTAATGATATGTCCTAGAAAGGACACCTCTTGCAGCCAGAATTCACACTTACTGAACTTAGCATATAGTTGATGATCTCTCAACAATTGCAATGCCATTCTCAGATGTTCAGCATGTTCCTCCTCATTCTTAGAATAAATCAGGATGTCATCAATAAAGACCACGACCCATTGATCAAGATAGGGCCGAAATGCATCGTTCATCAATTACATGAAAGCCGCTGGTGCATTCGTTAGACCAAAAGACATAACGACAAACTCAAAATGACCATACCTGCTGCGAAAAGCCGTTTTATAAATATCCTCTTCCTTAATCCGCAACTGGTGATATCCAGATCGAAGATCGATCTTAGAGAAATATTGAGCTCCCGCTATCTGGTCAAATAACTCGTCAATCCTCGGCAAGGGATATTTGTTCTTGACAGTCTGCTGGTTTAATTGCCGATAATCAATGCACAGCCTCATCGAACCATCTTTCTTCCTGACAAATAGTACAGGGGCTCCCCACGGAGAAGTACTAGGATGAATAAAACCCTTCTCAAGTAATTCCATCAGTTGCTGCTTCAGTTCCCTCAGTTCCGCAGGAGACATACGATAAGGAGCCTTAGAAATAGGAGCTGTGCCAGGAATAAGATCAATAGAAAAGATAACTTCCCGCTCAGGCGGAAGTCCTGGTAGTTCTTCTGGAAAGACATCAGAAAAATCTCAGACAACAGGAATGTCCTTGATCTCCATCTGCTGCTCAGGAGTTGCACAAACAAAGGCTAGAAAAGCCTCACACCCATGCCTCAAAAGCTTATCAGCTCGAAGAGCCGAGATGAGCGGTACGGAGTTATGGTGCTTGACTCCCGTAAAAGATAAACCAGAATGTCCAGTAAAAGTCACTGAGCTAGAACTACAGTGAACATTGGCCTCATACTTGGCCAACCAATCTGCTCCTAGGATTACATCATAATCCTTCATGTCTATGCAGACCAAATCTGCTGGAAAGTTCTGTTGACCAATCATAACTTTACTAGAAGGATAGAAATACTGGATTGTTGATCTAGTGCCAATAGGGGTTGAAATCTCTAACGGAGTATTCATCAAAACAGGTTCCACAACTAATGACTTAGCAAATCTCCGAGAAATAAATGAATGTGTTGCACCAGTATCAAAGAGAGCAAATGCGGGCTTATCGATTATAGTAAGGGTACCTTCGACGAGTCCGCCATCATCAGAAATCCCAGTTTCATCTTCATGTAAAACTTGAAGCTTGCCTTGTGGTTTCTTGAAGACTAGAGGTTTTGCCGGTGTAGCTTGTTCCGATATGAGAGGACAATTGGGGATACGGTGCTCCTTGCTTCCACATCGCAAACAGGTGCCTTGCTTGCGCCAGCACTCCTCTATCTTGTGACCCGGACGATCACAATAGTTGCACACGCCCTTGAATGGAACAATAGGGCCAGGCTTCTTGTCTTCATGCCTCGGCATCTTGCCCTTCCACGATCCGGACCCGCTCCACGAACCAGGTCCACTAACAGGCCTCTTTTTGGTATACCCGAGTTTGACACTCCCGGAACCCGTAGATAATTCTTTCTTGGTGCCTTTCCCACGGATTCTCTCCGTCATCTCAAGAGTATCCTATAGAACTTACGCTTCCCTTACCATCTAGAACTTGCGCTCTGATACCAACTAAACTGTCACGCCCCGAACAAGGCGGAAATCTCCATCGGTGCCAATTGGTTGATATAATGAAGCTTCAATCCATTGAGAAAGCGCTTCGCCTTCATCTTCTCGGTGGAAATGAGATGAGTAGCATAACGAGAAAGCCGTGCAAATTGAGCCTCAAACTCTGCCACGGACAAACCTCGTTGTTTCAAGGCCCTGAACTCTGCCGCTTTCTTCTCTTGCACTCTATCAGAAAAATACTTGCTGTTGAAGAGTTCTTCGAACTCTTCCCACAGAACTTGCCGATCACCGAGAGTTGCCTTGATAGAATCTCACCAAGTACGTGCATCATGTTCCAGTTGAAATGTGGACAAAAGGACACGCTCCTGGTTGGTGCATTGCATAACTTCAAAGATTCTCCCCATCTCATCTAGCCAGTGCTCGGCTTGGTCAGGGTCAGTCGAACCAGCGAATCTAGGCGGGTTCATTCCGCGGAAGTTCCGGTATAGATCACTGGTGCCATGCGGTGCCGCTCCTGCCTGAGCTACTTGCTGAAGGGCCTGAGTAAGGCCTTGCACCGTACTTTGTAGGTTCCTCCATTCAGCACGATCAGCTGCCATCTACACGAGAAATAGATTACTTAGGTTTAATCAAGATAAATAATTACACGATTAAGAAATGATCTTAACCCAAGTTTCTACCCATTCTCACCAGGTCAGGTCCTAGACTTTTACAAGGTTAGGGATCTAATGCACCTAGACACGACCAAAAACTCGGTACCTGGCGGAGGTAATCGGTCCGAAGACCATTCGCGCAAGTGTGCGACCTTCCCGATAGGCGTAGCCTAACGTTCGGACAACACCTTTTGATATACCGATTATTGGGATGCAATGCAAGAAAACCTAAAACTTAGGAAACCTAGGAATGTGAAACCAACTAAACTGTCATGCCCCGAACAAGGCGGAAATATCGGGACGTACAGTTAGGGACACGCTGGCAAGAGAGAGAACTAATCTAAAATAATACACAAGTGCTACAAGATGGAAATACTAAATGATCATTAACAAACCACAACTGATACAATAACCTCAAGTTCAACTTAATACAACTGGAATAATCAACCACTAAAACTCAATAACATGACTGAGACTAAAAGCTCTCCAAAACACAACTAAAGAAAGATAACACACTACTAACACACTAGAACTGATACACTCAAGACATCACTCATGCCCTTCCCCATCGGTAAGCGCGTCACCTGAAAAGTCTGGAAAGGGGGGAAAACACAACTATGAGCTGACACTCAGTAGGAAATAATAGACAGGTATAAGTGATTAATAGTTTAATTACATTTTAAAATGTCATGCTACAAATGATAAAAACAATAAAAAGATAACGGTGATATCACGAAACAGAATTCAAAGATCTGGCAAGGTCAAGAAATATAATGAATAGAATAGTAAGACAAGAATTTACTACAGGAGATAATGATAAAAAGTTGGCCATATCAAGACAATTCAAGTCATGTCAAGCACGTATGTAATTTCATTTTCACGTCCAAGTAATAAGCAAGTAAAGTAACCACAAGTAGAGTATAGAACAGTGAAGAGTGGAAAGTGAAAAGTAGTAGAAAGTAATGTAGAGAGTAGTGGAGAGAGTAGTGGACAGTCCTAGATTTAACACATGTCAAGTACTGGTGCCAAATGCCACACCTAGTCATTCACCTCCCCGGGGGTACACGTAGTGTTCGGGCGCTCTTCCCAGGACCAGACCGAGCCCTTAATTGTTTGCCAGGCATTGATTTCTTTGGATCAAAGATCCCACGAATCTAGACTTCCACAGTTTATGGCCAGAATTCCAAGGTTTAAACTAAGTAGCAATAACAACTTCACGTAGGAAAGAGATTCATTTCCAGAATTTCAAGGTAAGTATAATCATCAAGGAGATCGAAACCAAGTCACAACAAGAGTTAATCGTGCTGCGCTACTGTAAAACAACAGCAATCAAATAAGCTAATCAACATATCAATCTTAATCACCAAGTTAAGATATCATGATTAACCATTATCATTTGCATTAAGACAATTGCCAAGAAGCTGATTCAAGATGATAAGGCAAAGAACAACTCCCACAGGAGTGAAATAGAATGCATTAACAGAGATTTAGTTACACCATTAACCACTAATTATGTGGGTTTCTATTTAATCTTGTATGCATTGAAATGAAGATGATAAACGGTGTGTTTTTACACTAAGTTTGCATGTATGGACCAATGTTAATTGAAACTAAAAAGGGTACATGAATAGGTCATTAGTTCCTCAAAAATGTAGTTTTCAATGTGATTAGGTTGAATGGATTGATTCCCCAATGATCCGGATTGATCCCCGGGTCAAAAACATCATTAATGGGGTCATACAGGGCATGGGTCGACCCATTGGGTCGACCCCTGGCATTCGAGGAGCGTTCCTGGGTGTGGGTCGACCCCTCAAAAAAAAAAGCTTCATGGGTCGACCCATTGGGTCGACCCCCTTCACTGGGTGCATGGGTCGACCCCTACACTTCCAGAAGCGACGGGTGATTCCGTAAACCATGAAAACTCAATGATTTGGGGTCTAAATGAGTTGGGATTTTAACCAAATGCTCTAGGGTTCTTAATATACATACTAAGGTCATAAAATAATAGATTGAAACAAGAAATTTGCTGAAAACTCAATCGAATCACAACCTATTTATGATGAATACATGAAGAACCTAGTTCTTGACATGCGTCTACTAAAACGTAGATTTCTCTCAATATACACAACGGAATTTGGGGCTTTTTATATCAAAAGAAAGCTAACTTAATGATGAATCCAACCATATACTATAAGCCATATGTGGATCAAGTTATCTAATCCAAAAACAGCCCGAAAATCAAGCTTCTACTTGAAGAACATAATATACATCAAATTCTAGACATGCTCTTATTAAAAATCAAAAATTTCCAAGTATGCTCAATGAAATTTGGGGCTTCCTACGTTAAATGAAAGCTAACAACTTGCTTATTACATCATGTAAGTTAATTAGAGTTTGGTTGTTAGATCCTACCTCAAATCGGAGAGAGAAAACTCAAACCCTAGGATGAAGAACACTTGGACAGCACCTCACAAAAAGCTCGATTTCTCCACGGACACCTAATGAAAATTGGGGCTTTTGCCACCAATGGATAGAGCTCGATGAGAGGAACAATTTGCTATACTCATGATCAAGATTTGGTTGAGAATTCCTACCTCAATCGATGGATCAAAGAAGGATGAAGGAAAGCCAACAGCCTGCTGACCCACCTCCACAAATCGAGCTAGATCTCTCCAGATCTGAAACTTCAGCAAACCCCACAGCAACCAAATGAAAGAAGACTCGTAGGGCTTCATTTTGATAGCTCATAGAGCTTCTGGAGCCTTCAGAATTGGGAGTATTCGCTGCTGCAAGCTACGTGTTTAGAAACGGCGCCAAAATCCTTGACTTGACCAAACTATGTCGGCAGCATGTTTTGGGGCTAGGTTTACCTCAAATTGATTGAGGGTAAATGTTCCTTACATTGTGGCCTTCCATTTGCCCTTAATTTCAGATCATTTGGTCGAGTATTGAGGTCGAATTTCGTGTTTTAAACTAAGGGTTAGGTATGGATCAAAAGTGTGCACTTTTGGGTTTAAACTCTAAATAGATCTTACCACGGATTTACAATGGCCTAATGCCAGAAGGAAAAGTTGTTATCTACATCGACCTAAATCTATTTACTATTTTTACAGATTTTTCTAAGGTAGTCGGATTATTACTTATACTATTCCGTAAATAGTTAAATGTTAAGTTCGGAAAACTAACTTCACTAATTCGGCATAATAAATGATTTTCTTAGGCTTAAATGTAGAAGACAAAGTTGCTAAACAAAATTAATTCTACAAGATGTGATTTTGGGGGATTTTTAGAAAATAGTAGAAAAATGACTTATTCTATTAATCAATTAATTAATCTAATTAATTTGGATAATTCTCATTAATTCGAATAACTTCAAATAAATTCCAAATAATTCCAAATAACTTTCTAAATAAATTCCTAAAGAATTTGGGGTCTTACAGAAGTGGTTGCGGATGTTTAGGTCGGTGCATCTGTCTCGGAAATATCGAGAATCGAATTGCCGACCGTTATCGCTCACTATCACTCGGGGGATGCCGAAGCGACAAATGATCGATTTCCAGACGAAACTCCAGACGACTGTCTCGGTGATCCTTGCAGTGGCTTCGGCCTTGATCCATTTAGTGAAGTAGTCGATGGTGACGACGATGAACTTTTTATGGGACTGAGCCGTGGGGAATGGTCCGAGAATGTCGTTCCCCCACCGAGCGAAGGGATAAGGCTCGGCGAGGGTGACGAGTTCTGTAGCCGACTGATGGACCAAGTGGTCGAACCGCTGGCATCGGTCGCACTGTTGAGCATAGGCCGAGCAGTCGCGCTGCAGGGTGGGCCACCAGTACCCCTGTCGTAACAGGATTCTGGCCAGTGACCTTGCCCCTGAGTGCGCTCCACACAGGCCTTCATGAACCTCTCGAATGGCTCGGCTGGCGTCATCGGGGCCGAGGCACTTCAGGAGAGGGCCGGCGAAAGACCTTCGGTAGAGTGTGTCATCCAGGACGACGAAGCGCCGGGCTTGGTACTTCATTCGGCGTGCTTCCCGAGGGTCGGAGGGCTCTTGGGAGTCTCGAAGCCAAGACAGGTAGGGGGTGCGCCAGTCGCTCGGGACGGTCGAGTCAACAGCGAGGAGCTCCGTGTCAATGGTCGAGCCCTCTAGCTCTTCGAGGAGGACCGATCGGGTACCTTCTGGGTCTAGGGAGGAGGTCAATCGGGAGAGGGCATCCGCTCGGGAGTTTTCTTCCCGGGCTATTCGGACTGCCTCGAATCCCTCGAATTGTTGGGCCAAGCTCCTGACCAGCTGGAGGTATTTGATCATGGGTGCCTCTCGAGCTTCGTACTCGCCGTTGACCTGGCTCGTGACCAGCTGAGAGTCGGTGTGGATCCTGACTCGCTCAGCCCCCAACCGCCGGGCCATGCATGCTCCCGATATAAGGGCCTCGTACTCGGAAGCGTTGTTGGACGCCTGAAAGTTGAATTTCAAGGCGTACTGCAGCTCCACTCCTTCGGGGGATCTTAGGAGGATCCCAGCACCGCTACCGACCGAGTTGGAAGAACCGTCGACGTACAGTTCCCAGGTTGGCCCGGGCATGGTCAGTAGCCTCCCTTCGGTCGGGATGGTGCTTTCGGCGATGAAGTCGGCGAGCGCTTGACCTTTTATAGCTGAGCGCGGGTGATACGAGATGTCATAGGCCCCAAGTATAATGGCCCATTTGACGAGTCACCCCGAGGCCTCGGGGTGGGCCAAAATCTTCTTCAACGGCTCGCCGGTTAGCACGGTGATGGGGTGCCCCTGGAAGTAGGGTCGGAGGTGTTTCGCGGAGGTAACCAGCACTAGCACGAGCTTCTCGGTTGCGGGGTACCTCCTCTCGGCCTCGCTAAGCACCTTGTTGGTGTAGTAGACTGGTCTTTCGATTCCTGAGTCATTTCTGACTAGGATCGAGCTGACCGTTGATGACGTCGCCGAGAGATAGAGTAGCAAAGCTTCACCTGGCACGGGCTTGGAGAGCACCGGGGGTGAAGCCAGGAACTCCTTAAGCTGAGCGAACGCTTTCTGGCATTCCTCATCCCATGCGAACGTAGCAGATGCCAACTTGGGCCCCTTCAACAGTTTAAAAAAGGGCAAGCATCGTTCGGCCGCACGGGATAAGAAACAGCGGAGAGCGGCGACACGCCCTGTCAGACGCTGGACGTCCTTGATGCAGGTGGGCGGGCGCATGTCCAGGATGGCCTGGACCTTGTCGGGGTTAGCTTCGATCCCACGCTAAGTGACCAGGAAACCCAAGAACTTTTCGGATCTTACTCCGAAGGCGCACTTGGCAAGATTGAGCTTCATGTTGTACTTCAGGAGGACGCCGAAGGCTTCGGCGAGGTCGGTGAAGTGGTCCTGGGCCTTGGGGGTCTTGACGAGCATGTCGTCAATGTAGGCCTCGACGTTCCGACCTAGCTGCTCCTCGAACATGTGGTTGACCAGTCTTTGGTATGTGGCTCCGGCGTTCTTCAACCCAAAAGGCATCCGGGTATAGCAGTACACGCCGTAGTCGGTGATGAAGGCGGTCTTCTCGACGTCTTCAGAATTCATTCTGATCTGATGGTAACCAGAATAGCCGTCCAGGAAGCTGAGCATCTCGTTGCCCGATGTCGAGTCGACCAGTTGGTCGATGCTGGGCAAGGGATAGCAGTCCTTAAGGGTCGCCTTATTCAAGTCGGTGAAGTCCACGCACATCCGCCACTCGCCGGAAGCCTTTGGTACTAGGACGACATTGGCTAGCCACGTCGGATACTGGACCGGTCTAAAAAGACCAGTATCTTGCCCCTTGGTGACCTGCGCCTTGATAATCGTCTGTTTCTCGGGTGCGTGCTTCCTTCGGTGCTGCTGCACGGGCTTCATGGTGGGGTTGAGGTTGAGTCGGTGCAGCACGGTCTCCTCTGGTATCCCAGGGAGTTGATCGTCGGACCAAGCGAAGACTCAGATGTACTCAGAAAGAAAATTCTTATATTGCTGCTGTTCCTCGGGTGGTAGGTCGGCTCCGATCCTTACTCCTAGGGTCGGGTCGTCGTTTAGGAAAATTGTCAGCAACTCGCCACCTGGCTTAGTAGCTGCGGATTTTTCCTCGACTTCCCGGGGGCCCTTATTATTCCCGTCCGGCCTCGTGGCCTCCACCGAGATGTTGTAGCACCTTCGGGCCGTGGCCTGGTTACCTCAGATTTCCCCTACTCCGTTCTTGGTGGGGAACTTCATTTTTTGGTGATTGGTAGATGGTACTACCTTGATCCGGCTGAGGATTCCCCGGCCGAAAATGGCGTTGTACGCTATCATCCCTTTGATCACCATGAAGTCTACCATGACCGTAACGGTTTTGGGTGGGGTGCCGAGGGTAACCGGTAGGCTTAGGGCTCCTTCGGGGAGAGTGGCCAGGCCATTGAACCCACAGAGGGGCGTCCGGATCGGGCGGAGTTTGGATGGACCCTCTCTCATTTTGAAGAAACAGTCATAAGACAACACATCAGGGGCACTTCCATTGTCCACAAGAATCCGATCTACGTTACAATGGTTTATAGTGGCCGAGATTACGAGGGCATCATCGTGCGGGGTGCTCAGCCCCTCCAGGTCTTGATCAGAGAAGACTATGACCTGGGGCGGGGCCTTGGGTGGCTCTGGGGCTCGGCTCGCCCGCTCGGCATGTCGCTTCCTTCCACGGCTGCTGTCGCCTCCTGATGCTATTCCTCCAAAGATGACGTTGATGTGGACCCCTCGGGGGGCGTTGTCAATCTCCTCTGCGGCGCCTTGATCTTCTCTGCACTCGACAGTGAACCGAGCCAGGTGCCCCAGGCGGACGAGGCGCTCGATTTCATCTTGGAGCTGGTGGAAATCACCAGTGTGATGCCCATGATCGCCGTGGAATAGACAATGTTTGTCTCGCTTGCGGTTCTTCGACCTCATCAGCACGGGCCGATGGTGAAGTCCCGAGTCTTTGACGTCTTCATAGATTTCATAGACCGGGGCGGTAAACGGGGTGTACCGCTCATACTTCCGCTTGCGCTCTCCATCTCGGTCTCGCTTCTTTCCCGAGCTAGGATCTGGCTCGGGGCCCCGCTTCTTGTCCCCCTCCCGACCCGAGCCGGTTGCATCTCGGCAAGCGCTGAGCACTTCCTCGCACTCGGCGTGGCGTAGAGCCAGAGTCACTAGCTCGGCAAGGGTCGAGGGAGGGTGGAGGATGAGTTCGCGGCGGAGGTTCTCGTCCCGGGTACCCCCGGTCAGTGCGGTTGTGGCCGAGGCCACATCCAGGCTGGGGATTCGGAGGGCTTCCTATTTAAACTCGTGGACGTAAGCCTGGAGCCTTTCCCCTTGCGCCTGTTTGAGGGCCAAGAGCCCCGCTACTGACCTTGGGGGGGCACTTCCGGCGAAGCTCTCCTTGAAGATCCGCCCGAACTGCTTGAAGTCTCGGATGGATCCGGGGGCGAGAGCCCGGAACCACGCTTGAGCACCCTGGACCAGAGTGGTCACGAAGGCTCGGCACTTGATGGGGTCCGACGCTCCGTGTAGAGTCATCAGGGCGTCGAAGCTATCGTAATGGTCGGCCAGGTCGCCTTGGCCATCGTAAAGCTTGAAGGTTGGTGTGGGGGCTCTGGGAGATACCTTTGCCTTCAAGATATACTCGGAGAACGGGGATTTCTCCTCGTCTTTCGGGGAAGATGCCTTCTGCAGGGCGCGAAGGGCGCGCTCTTGCTCAGCGAAGCGCCTTTCGAAATCTCGCAGCCGGAGGGATAACTCCGATTGCTGTCGTGCCGCGAGGCTAGGGGGGGTGCTTTGGCGGTCTCCGGGAACGTCGGCTTCCGGATCTGGCCGTTGCGTCCCCCGCCTTCCTTTCCTCGGCGTGGAGGAGGCCTCTTGCTCCGGAGGTGGAGCTTGCGAGGGTCCTCCGACCCTGTTACGGATGAGCTGCTGGCCGCGGAGGGTGAAGCGGCCCCCATTTGTGTGCTGGGACGTACTCCTGCGGGGGGGGGGCTCCCTGACGGGGCGCGGAACCTTGCATCCCTGGCCGCCTGGGTCTTCATGAGCTCCACGAGGACATCCAGTTTGGCGTTGAGGGCCTGGAAGGCTTCGGCGCCACCGTAGGGGGGTAGCCCCGCCGCCGCGGGGGGGGGGTGTTCCGTCGGCGGGGATGCTGCCGTTGGAGGGAGGGTTCTGTGAGGCCCTGGAAGGGCCATCCCCTGCTACTGCCATGACCTTATCCTTTTTGCCGGCGGACCTCCTCCCTGAGCTCCTTCTCACCATGTTGATTCTTCGTGCGTTTCCCACAGACGGCGCCAGATGAAGACGTGAAATCTCGCACTGGTTCCTGAGCTGGCTAGTAATCACCAAGTTAATGAACTGCAAGACAGGGAAACGGGTCAGAGGGCCCAGGGGGATTCCCTGGGGCAAAACCCTCCGACGCTCAAGTCAGTAGAGCAATGGTGGGAGCAGCGATAGGGAGGAGAAGGTGAAGGGGCGAGATCCCTCTCCACCAATGGGGTGAAGTGATCCTTGCTCTGGAGTTGGGGGTGGAACAATGCCCTTTTGGACTTACCTTTCGCAGGAGGGTATCCCAGGTTTAAATAGTGCGCCGCCCTCTGGAGTCCTGCAAGCTGAGAGGTCTCCGATGGAGGTTACGTCCTCATCGTGGGCTTTTATGGCCTCATCGTGGGGGCGTTATCCTCGCGGGGAAGCCGGAGCTCCTGGACTTCTTAGCGTTTGGCCCGCTGTGGACTCTAACGGCTGCAGTGATGAACATTTTTTCGGTCGTTCCGAGCTTAGGGGGGCCGGCCCTATCGGGCGATAGGCCTAGCTCGGTGAGGAGATAGGTCGGATAGACCGGCTAGCGATTCCCCCCTTCGTGCGGAGGGATAGCTCGTGCGCGGGTCTTCCTGTGACCTGACCGAGGCTCGGGCTCTCCGAGCCTTGGGGCCGCCTAGGATAGTTGTTTCCTCGAGCATTATTTTATTGGGCTTTTCTGAGTCGGCCCTGCGGGCTGTCACTTGGGCGAGCTTGCCTCGTTGGGACTTGTTGGGCCTAGTTGGGTCTGCTCTTTGAGTGGGCTGCAGGAATCCCCCTCTCCACTAACCTTTTCAGGTAGTTCGGATATCAGCCAGAACTCAGAAGGGAATGAGTCTGAGTGATGAGTGTAGAAATGGAGTTATCATGTTGTCTTGTTAATTGTGGTGTAGTAATTATGTCATTTGTATACATTTATGTCAGATGTCAGTTGTATTAGTCTAATTTATTAGAACTGTAATAAGGGCTTGAAGCCTAGTAGTCGGACTCAAGAAATGTGTGTAATTATCATTTGGTTAGTGGTAACAATTGTCATCTCGGATTATTTGTATTAATTTCAAGTTAAATCTTAGTTTTTTGCGCACCCTATTAACTATCAAAATGAAGAATTCCATCGAATAGCTAGCTCGCTTTGGTTCTATATAAAACTATCGCGTTACGGGTAAGCTTCCACGCTCGGGACGTGACATGTTCCATATCGCCGTTGCCATATTCTGTTCAGCGTATCTGCGGTTGTTGGAAAGAGCTGATATTTTCTGCATGAATCTTGCACGATGGTTGGGTGGGCGTCTGACAGGGTGTCTTCTCGTTTTCCCACGCTTTAAATGCCTGGCCGCTTCGTGTGTCCCGTTCGGGCGAAAGACGAGAAGTTTGAGGTGACCGTTTGTAGGGAGAAATCCTTTTGGCGTGTTTTCGAGAGGGGAGATCATTTAAGGCAAGTAGCCTCCCTTTGCCTATAAAAAGGACTGAAGGGCATCCCTCCCTCTCCACCGCTTAGGGTTTCCCCTGACAGTCTTTCCTCATTCCTTCTTCACGTTGCGTTGTGCTGTGGTACTCGGAGCATGGAGGAAGCTCCAGATGAGGAGGCTGCCGACGACGGGGGCAGGGAGTTCCTGCAGCTCCGAACTTGAAAAGGAGTCGATGACCAGCGGATAGACTTGAAAAGGGGATGACACGCGGAGGCATGCCGTTTTCCCTTTATCAGTTCCGGCAACGCTTGCAGGGGGGCGAGATGGAGGACGGATGGGGGGATCAGACATCCCTGCTGCCCGTCCCTTCCTGCTCGCCTCACGGATGGGAGGAGGAAGCCAACTAAGCTCCATCTCTTCCGGGCCTTCCCCTGCCTCCTCATCCAGCTCTGCTGGTTTCTTTTTCTTTTTGGTAGCCTCTTTTTCCCTCTTCTGCTCTGGTCCTCCTTTCTTTCACTCTTCGGAGGGTGCCTGCACTCTCTTTCTTCCAACGAGTTGGCAGTTTGGCGGGGAAGATGCTTTCATGTGCATTCCCTCTCCACCTTCTCTTCCAAGTTCAACTTGGAAGGTGGCCTTCTCTTTCTTAATCCCTCTGTCACCTTTGTCTCGAGCTGCCCGAGCCAACGGGGTCAACTATCCTTTATCCGAGCCAGTTTCTACACTAGGCAGAGTCAGTGGCTGGACGCAGGAAGGTCATTCGAGTCAGCCGAGCAACGGGCTCATACAACGGCGCTAGATGGATCTTTTGCTTTTTTTGACATGTAATCTATTGGCTTCGGCCTTCCTGATGTACAAACAGGTTGTTTGAATAAAAAGAAAAGAGCCTTTTGTCTTATCTCATGTTGTTTGCACAATACTCAGTACTCAGAAGTAGAACTTGCGTAATGTAGTTGCGTTCCGGGTCTGAGGGATGGGTTCTCCTTCCATTGTAGACAGGAGGCATGCTCCTTTTCCAAGCGACTCGACCACTCGGTAGGGGCCCTCCCAGTTAGGGGATAACTTGCCCGCCGCCTCAAGTGGTCGAGAGGCTTCGGCTTTCCTGAGGATGAAGTCTTTGTTGTGCCCCTTAGGCACAAGCATGTGCTATGTTGATTTGATGATAGCAATGCTGTCTTATTTTGATGATTGCAACACAGTGAGTGCATTATGATATTATGTGTTCTTTATGATGATGGCATGTTGATTTGAATGCTTGAGTGTGTTATATCTGATTTAGTCTGTGGAGATTGCATGAGTGTGCCATGTTTGATATCCTTGATGGGTAGACTCCCTCAGACTGTCCATCTTATTTAGTGCCTCATGCAGCGTCAACGCTGTGAGCATTCTCAAGTCTACAGCGTCAACGCTGTGAGTGTGTACACAGCATTCTCAAGTCTGCAGCGTCAACTCTATAAGTCTATACAGTGGTTCAGCAAGTGTGTACATCGCTTAGTGTAAGCATGGCGAAGTCCAAAGTCTATACATTGCTGCTTTGCATTGGACTTAAAGTCCATACATTGACAAGCCTGTACAATGGCTGCAGCATGCTCGCATAAGTCTATACATTGCATTGATGTGTTTCTGTGCACATTGCATTTTCCTGTTTGCATTAGTGCATTCATCACTTCTATCAGCATAGTCTGGACTGAAGTGGGTCGACACCCCTTCTTGATGGGTCGACCCCCCGAGAGAGTATGTCCATACACTGTGTCAAGAACATCTTCAACTCTGTACATTGCATTCCTTCATGCTTTGGAGTCTGCACATTCATGTGCACAGTTCATGGACCAAGTCTAGACATTGTTGCATTGCTTTCACTGCATTGCATTGGCTAAAGTGTGTACAGAGCTACTTGCATCGTTCATAAAGTCCATACATTGGACTGTGCACTTGTGCATCACATTAATGTCTATACATTGTGCATCGTCTAAATTTGCGTCTCATGCCAAGTCTGTACATCACTGTAGCTGCATCGTCTTGGTCATCGTCTCACTCGAGTAAGTCTGTACATCGTTGGCCAAGTCTGAATAGTGCATCCTGCGTCTTATTTAGCGTCTCTATTTGTGTCTTACTGTTGAAGTCTGTACATCGTGTCACTGTTAAAGTCTATACAGACTTCAGCGTCTCATGCAGCATCTCTGTTGAAGTCTAAGTCTGTACAGCCATTTACATAGTGAAGTCTACACATTCGTTTGCATTGCATGATGTCCATACAGTGGGTAAAGTCTGTACACTGTCCATGTTTCATACAACGTCAACTCAGTGTTTCATGTAGCGTCAACTTTGCAAGTGTGTACATTGCTTGGCTAAGTCTGTACACTGCAGCTCACATCTTTGAAGTCTATACATTGTGTCGTTCACATCTGCAAGTCTAGACATTGGAAAGTCTATACACTGGGTGAGCTTCGCGAAGTCTATATAGTGGCTGAGAATCGTGTAGTATATACAATGCATTTCATCTTCAAAGTATGTACAGCTGTTGCCCTCTTATGTGAAGTCTACACATTGGGGCAAAGTCTGTACACTGCATTCGCCTTCACAAGTATATACATCACTTTAGCTTCGCAGAGTCTATACAAAGTGTCGACACCAAATTGATGAGTTTCTGTCTGACTGTCTGACAGGTGCCTCTACACGTGAAGCTTAAGGAGGGCACGTGATCCGAGGGGTGATCAGATGGTGACAAGTGGAAGCAGCCCATTACAGGATGCTGCCATGTGGATGAAGCTGCCTCGGATCTGGCAAATTCCTTGGGCGGGAAAACGTGGAAGCCATGCGCCCAGGGGCTGCTGCTGCTGCTGCTGCTATATATACGATCCTTCTTCCACAGAAGAAGATAGATCGAATTGGCGAGAGGTGAAGTCCATACAGAGAGCCACGATCCAGACAGAGAAGAGAAAAGAAGAGAAGAGCAGAGAGTGAAAAAAAAGGCAGAAGTGCAGAGACTTCGATCCAGCTGAAGAGAGTAGAAGAAGAGTGAAGAGAGCAGAAGAAGAGTGAAGAGAGCATAAGAGAGATAGAGAGCTATCGAGAGAAGAAGAAGAGAAAGAAGTAGAGGAGAGATAGTGAGATCGAGAGAGATTTGCATTCACTGGACCGTGGATCAAATCCAGGCCAGCCAGCTCTTAGGAGCCACATTCGTGCTTTCATTATTTACTGCTTTCAGTTGCTGTTGCTACTTGTTTTCATTTTCCTTTTATACCTTTATTCAAGCTGTTTGTCAACGGAGCAAGCTGTGAGGCTCAGCGTTTGCAGTGGAGGATTCCACTGGACGGCCAAGCTGTATTGCCCAGCGGTTTGCAGAGGTGCTGCCTCTGGACGGGTAAACCGTAATCCCCAGCGGTTTGCAGTGGTGGATTCCACTAGACAGCAAGCTGTGTTGCTCAGCGGGCGAGGAGGATTCCTCGGACGGCAAGCTGTGTTGCCCAGCTGATGTATGGCAAGCTGTGATGCCCAGCTGTTCAAGCTGTGAGTCAGCAGGAAGCCACACTCGGGTTGAGTGTGGGGTGGATGTAGGTCTGCTAGACCGAACCACCTAAAAACCTCTGTGCAGTGGTTTGATTTCTTCATCTGTTTTATTGCTTCGGCTAGATGCTTGCTTAGGGGTGCTTTGGTTTGATGTTCTATAAGTGTTAATCTATTTACTGCGCACACTATATGTTTGACTGTGGTTTGATTTCTTTTATCTGAATTCGCTAGATGAATGCTAGGAGCGCCTCAATTGGTTTTTTTCGTCTGAATGCTTTAAGGCACAAGCTCCTTTGATTTGATACAGTCTACAGTTTAGACTTGCTTAGGTTCGCTCTATATATCTGCAATTGTTCTTAATTCCGCATCTCTGATTGCTTAAGATTTAGTTTGAGCGAAATTTTTATAGGCTATATTCATTCACCCCCCTCTGAATACTTGCACCGAACCCAACACTTGGTATCAGTGCAGGTCTCTGATCTATCAGATCTAACAATCTGCAGAGGATCCTGCTAGTGTTTGGTGCATTTCAGAGTGTGCTTTCTATGCTCGTTATTTAGTTTCACTGAGTTAGTGCTTTGCCGTGCTTATCTGGTTGTGGTGTTTTCTTGTCGATTGCTTTGTGCTTTGAGTCTGCTTGTTATCTGCTTTTATGGCTAATCCTCCGATATTCAGAGGTGATGACCTTGGCCCATGGCTGGAAAAGTTGCATCGATATGTAAGCACAACCGATCCTGACTTGTGAAAGGTAATAACTCACGGTCCATATAAACTGTCGAAGGATAAATCCAAATAGACCAAGAAGGATAAGTTGAAAGACTCTGTCAATAATAGAGCTGTAGTTTTATTAAAAGAATCAATTGACAGATCTCTAATTGAATGCATTTCTTCTTGCAAGTCTGCCAAAGACATGTTGGAAAAACTAAAGCTAATCAGGAATCACAGCAAATGCTTGATGGCTGATCGGAGAAATGCTAATGATGAAACTTCATCCGAGGTAAGCTCTAAATCTGGAGAACTTTCAATTGATGACCTATGGAATATAAATGAGGAACTTAATAATAGATGTGAACAATTGAAATCCAAGAATAAGAGATTGAAAAAGAAATGTGATCCGATAACTTTGAAAGTTCCTTGTAAAAATTGTCCAGATCTGAAACAATCTTATGATGTATGTATGTTAGATGTTCAGAATTTTCAGGAACAAAATGGTTCTCTAAAACTTGAAAATAAAACATGTCTGGACAAGATATCAGAACTTGAGAATCAGCTGAATGAGAAGAAAAATGAACATCTAAAAAGCATACAAGAACTGACTCAAGTTAATTCTGAATAGGATAAACTGAAACTTGAGAATGAAGAATTTCAAAAGAAAATTGAAAATCTTATGGGTAGAATAAATGAAATCAATGGGAAGGCTTCACATTCTTCTTCTGCTGAATTAAACTGTGATATGTGCTCAGCTGTAAGAGAATGAAATGAGGATTTTTATAGTGAGAATGAATGGATGAACAAACAAATAGTCTCACTTAAAGAGGATCACAAAAACTTGGTTGCTGAGAAAATTAATGTGGAAGGAAGAGAAGAGGAACTAATTGAAATATTGGAGCAAATGTCTGGAAGAGAGAGATGTGCTAATAATGAAATTCAAGATAAAACTCTTGAGGAAGAAAACACTGAATTAAAAGCTGAAGTTGAAAAATTGAAATGGTTAAATACTGGCTTATCTGAAAGACTTCTCACCATAGAAAAAGGAAAAGGTGTCCATGATGAAGAATCAAAAACGTTGATCAATCTGGAACAAGAAGTTGGGAAGTATAAAATTGCAAATAAAGTCATAAGTGAATGCGTAAATTCTAGTGAACAGGAGATAGCCAGTTATGAGCTTCACATTTCTAGCTTGGAAGATAAAATTCATAATCTGGAAACTTTAGCAATTGAGTCTGCTAAGAGTGAAGGAAAAATGAAAGATGTTATGAAAAGTGAGAATAAGAACTCTAAAAGGGGGATAAGCTGTAATTCTGATGTCAAGAAAATCACTAGAAACCAGCTATACAACACCTTTGTGCAAGGTTCAGATGTAGCTAGTACTTCAATGCAATCCCCAAAACAAAATGAAAATATGAAATCATCTTCATTTGTATTTCAGTTCAAAGCCTAGAAAAATGAAAAGCAAACAAAAATTGTGAAAGGGGGCAATAAATTGACAAAGAATGGTCAATTGAATAAAGTCAAAATTGTCCCTGCATGTGATGTGAATTCTGCTAGCAGT
This sequence comes from Amorphophallus konjac, assembly GCA_022559845.1. Lineage (NCBI taxonomy): Eukaryota > Viridiplantae > Streptophyta > Magnoliopsida > Alismatales > Araceae > Amorphophallus > Amorphophallus konjac. The sequence continues at coordinate 88,697,803 of CM040119.1, forward strand.
GTGGAGTCAGATAGACTGACACATGTTACTCACTATTCATCCACTCACTCACATGCATCAGAGAAGAAATTATCATGCTATTATTGTGGCAAGAAAGGGCATATCATGGATGATTGCAGAATATTGAAAGAAGATGAGCATGCTAGTAAAACATTACATTCTAGGAATTCATCCGACAGAAACCATGCCATTAAAAAATCTGTTGCATATTGTTACTACTGTGGTAGGCGTGGTCATCTAATAAATGCATGCTTTAAAATGAAAGAAGACGATAATGTGAACTCTAGATTTTTCACACATGCTCATGGCCCATATAGATATGAATCTACTTCAGGCCAGCATATTATTTGTTTCACTTGCAAAAAGCATGGGCATAAGGCAAATGAATGATGGTCAGGATATCATTGGGGGAACAACAACTCGAGAAGTAAGCACCTGAGGTGCTATGAGTGTGGGAAGCATGGCCATATAATCAAGAACTGTTGGCATGCTCAGGTAAGTCATGTTAATGACAAAGCCTTTAAATTCTCTGCAAAACGACCTGTGAATTTTTCATGCTTTAATTGTGGTAAAACAGGTCACAAATCTGCTGAATGTTGGGTGAAGAAGAATAAGAAACAGAATGTCCATGTAAACAACAGAACAACTCATGCTCAATCTCATAGGTCTCATGCTTCTTTTGATAAGCACCATAGGACGAGACAATCTGTTGTTTCATGTCATTATTGTGGAAATTTTGGACATTCCATGGATAATTATTTTCTGATGGAATATGATGATGAAACTGTTCAGAACACCTGTTAGGGCTCATACAGGACCCAAGACTTCTTGGGTCCCTGCAGGGTCAAATTGATTAAAATGTTGCAGGTGTGCCTTGGAAGCTGATGAATAAAGGGGTTAATGATCCAAGGCACTCAACAGAAGACCCCAGGATCCTGCTCTTCAGGTTTGTTCTGACCATCCAGTTTAAAAAATTCCATCATATGAAATTGTGAACTTGAAATGATTGCATATCATGTTGATTTGCTTGTTTGATGTATGATCTTCTCTTGTCTAGCTGATCAGTCTGCATTCCAGACTCAGCTACTGAGTTTTACTCTACATATATCTGATGCTCTTCTCTTGCCAATTGCTGAACTAAATTTGAATGGTTTTAGCATATACAGTTAATGCACTATATAGACTCTATGTCAATGCATGTGTTTTGTGTCAATGCATTGCATATTTGTTGTTAAATGCATAACTTGCACTGATTTTAAATGGGTCATTTAGTACACACAGTCAATGCATGTGTCTTATGTCTGCATACATCATTTGCATGACTGTCATTGATGCTGTTCAATGCATGTAGGACTGCTCTATGTTGCATTGTCCTTGTTAACCCTGGTATATCAAATGGTAAGTTATTAAAAGGCAGGGAAATCTGCCCGGAGGTTCCTACCATGTGTGAGATGGTCTTTGAGACCAGGTCCTCCGCCTAGTACCATGGGTCCTGTCTTCATGTAGAACAGTGCATTGCATCATATTTTGAAAAATCTGAAAAAGGATAAAAATGTTCATGACTTGGATGCATAAACCTGAATTGATTGCGTACTTGCCTCATGTATCCTTGGTGCATAGTCTGCATGTAGAACAGTGTGTTGCATAGCATATGTTTTGCATCATGGTGTCAGGGGGAGCTGAGAGTTTAGTTCATCATATTGAATCCTTGCTACTTATCACTGTCCCCATTAAATTCATTCGTATTGTTTGACAATCAGATGCCATTGGACCATAATGCTTATTGCTATCTTTTCCCTATCATTTTCACTGAACAACAGTTCTGTATCTAGTTTAGTACATTGAGTTGTGATTATTTCAATTGTTCTTTTATAAGAATCACTCTTATAAATTGAAAAGAACTAAATGTTTAACCTTTATAAATTGGAGAGTTAAGTGTCTGCACTTCAGAATTTGAGATAAAAGAAAACTTTTATAGCTCTTAATCTTTGTCTCATGGCTAAAATAGAAAAAGTTTTTTTGTAATGCCTAAATGTGTTGAACTGGAAATGTCTAGAACAGGTGAATAAGAGTATGTAATGATTTCTTAAACAATCACTCTAAAAGAAATAAGGGTAGCAGTAAATAAGATCATAAATGTAAATAACTGAACATTGTGACAGAGCAATGGTTGATTGCACTGAGAAACTGTGAACTCCTCCAAAGAAGTAGGAAAATTCACATGTCATGAAGTGCTTTAGACTATCTCTATTCATAGGGTCAAATCTATAGGGGGAGTCATCACCAAGTAACTGAGGGTATTGGCCTCTAATCAAGGTATACCCTTAATGTCAAAAGTGAAGACTATTCCTTGTAGGTCTTGATCTGAAATAGGTCTTGTAGTTTATGCCTAGTAACTAGGGGTACCTGCCTCTGATCAAGGTGTACATCTAATGTCAACAGCATAAATGCCACAGGTCTATTCACTTAGTTCAGTTTCTGAAAATTCAAAAGTGAAATACAAACTGCTGTAACCCTTTGAAATCAAAAGTCAATGAGTGAAAATTATTTTTCTCAATACATATTCAAGTTGCCTTTCTTGAAATTCCATGTTTAATCACAAAATGGTATTATTTCTTACTTATCTATTAATACCATGTGCCTTAGATTCATTGCTATAAATGTAGTCTAAAACTCTTTTTTAGGGGTCAGGTGTTTTACTCTAGATTTATCACTGTTAAACCTGATTTTTTGTCAAAATTGTATGTTGCTGATTCTTATACTTTAACAGTTGTTTATAATCATGCTCCTTTCTGAACCTATGCTTATGCTGTTGTCAAGTGACCCTCCTACCTTCTCTACCTTTGAATTATCTATCCATATTCCTACTCAAAGGGGGAGCAATTATTAAGGGGGAGAACCAGTTCAGGGGGAGTCATATCTTCAGGGGGAGTTTACTGGTCTAGAGGAATTTGCATGCATAATGCACTTTGCACTCTTGTTTATACTATTTTTTCTCTTTTTGATTATGTCAAAGGGGGAGAAAATTTTGTGTGTGACTCACTGTCACAGTGTGTTGCCATCATCAAAAAGGGGGAGAATGTTGTGCCCCTTAGGCACAAGCATGTGCTATGTTGATTTGATGATAGCAATGCTGTCTTATTTTGATGATTGTAACACAGTGAGTGCATTATGATATTATGTGTTCTTTATGATGATGGCATGTTGATTTGAATGCTTGAGTGTGTTATATCTGATTTAGTCTGTGGAGATTGCATGAGTGTGCCATGTTTGATATCCTTGATGGGTAGACTCCCTCAGACTGTCCATCTTATTTAGTGTCTCATGCAGCGTCAACGCTGTGAATGTGTCTCAAGTCTGCAGCGTCAACGCTGTGAGCATTCTCAAGTCTGCAGCGTCAACGCTGTGAGTGTGTACACAGCATTCTCAAGTCTGCAGCGTCAACTCTATAAGTCTATACAGTGGTTCAGCAAGTGTGTACATCGCTTAGTGTAAGCATGGCGAAGTCCAAAGTCTATACATTGCTGCTTTGCATTGGACTTAAAGTCCATACATTGACAAGCCTGTACAATGGCTACAGCATGCTCGCATAAGTCTATACATTGCATTGATGTGTTTCTGTGCACATTGTATTTTCCTGTTTGCATTAGTGCATTCATCACTTCTATCAGCATAGTCTGGACTGAAGTGGGTCGACACCCCTTCTTGATGGGTCGACCCCTCGAGAGAGCATGTCTATACACTGTGTCCAGAACATCTTCAACTTTGTACATTGCATTCATTCATGCTTTGGAGTCTGCACATTCATGTGCACAGTTCATGGACCAAGTCTAGACATTGTTGCATTGCTTTCACTGCATTGCATTGGCTAAAGTGTGTACAGAGCTGCTTGCATCATTCATAAAGTCCATACATTAGACTGTGCACTTGTGCATCACATTAATGTCTATACATTGTGCATCGTCTCAATTTGCGTCTCATGCCAAGTCTGTACATCACTGTAGCTGCATCGTCTTGGTCATCGTCTCACTCGAGTAAGTCTGTACATCGTTGGCCAAGTCTGAACAGTGCATCCTGCGTCTTATTTAGCGTCTCTATTTGTGTCTTACTGTTGAAGTCTGTACATCGTTTCACTGTTAAAGTCTATACAGACTTCAGCGTCTCATGCAGCGTCTCTGTTGAAGTCTAAGTCTGTACAGCCATTTACATAGTGAAGTCTACACATTCATTTGCATTGCATGAAGTCCATACAGTGGGTAAAGTCTGTACACTGTCCATGTTTCATACAACGTCAACTCAGTGTTTCATGTAGCGTCAACTCTGCAAGTGTGTACATTGCTTGGCTAAGTCTGTACACTACAGCTCACATCTTTGAAGTCTATACATTGTGTCGTTCACATCTGCAAGTCTAGACATTGGAAAGTCTATACACTGGGTGAGCTTCGTGAAGTCTATACAGTGGCTGAGCATCGTGTAGTATATACAATGCATTTCATCTTCAAAGTATGTACAGCCGTTGCCCTCTTATGTGAAGTCTACACATTGGGACAAAGTCTGTACACTGCATTCGCCTTCACAAGTATATACATCGCTTTAGCTTCGCAGAGTCTATACAAAGTGTCGACACCAAATTGATGAGTTTCTATCTAACTGTCTGACAGGTGCCTCTACTCGTGAAGCTTAAGGAGGGCACGTGATCCGAGGGGTGATCAGATGGTGACACGTGGAAGCAGCCCATTACAGGATGCTGCCATGTGGATGAAGCTGCCTCGGATCTGGCGAATTCCTTGGGTGGGAAAACGTGGAAGCCATGCGCCCAGGGGCTGCTGCTGCTGCTTCTGCTATATATACAAGCCTTCTTCCACAGAAGAAGATAGATCGAATTGGCGAGAGGTGAAGTCCATACAGAGAGCCACGATCCAGATAGAGAAGAGAAAAGAAGAGAAGAGCAGAGAGTGAAAAAAAAGGCAGAAGTGCAGAGACTTCGATCCAGCTGAAGAGAGTAGAAGAAGAGTGAAGAGAGCAGAAGAAGAGTGAAGAGAGCATAAGAGAGATAGAGAGCTATCGAGAGAAGAAGAAGAGAAAGAAGTAGAGGAGAGATAGTGAGATCGAGAGAGATTTGCATTCACTGGACCGTGGATCAAATCCAGGCCAGCCAGCTCTTAGGAGCCACATTCGTGCTTTCATTATTTACTACTTTCAGTTGCTGTTGCTACTTGTTTTCATTTTCCTTTTATACCTTTATTCAAGCTGTTTGTCAACGGAGCAAGCTGTGAGGCTCAGCGTTTGCAGTGGAGGATTCCACTGGACGGCCAAGCTGTATTGCCCAGCGGTTTGCAGAGGTGCTGCCTCTGGACGGGTAAACTGTAATCCCCAGCGGTTTGCAGTGGTGGATTCCACTAGACAACAAGCTGTGTTGCTCAGCGGGCGAGGAGGATTCCTCGGACGGCAAGCTGTGTTGCCCAGCTGATGTATGGCAAGCTGTGATGCCCAGCTGTTCAAGCTGTGAGTCAGCAGGAAGCCACACTCGGGTTGAGTGTGGGGTGGATGTAGGTCTGCTAGACCGAACCACCTAAAAACCTCTGTGCAGTGGTTTGATTTCTTCATCTGTTTTATTGCTTCGGCTAGATGCTTGCTTAGGGGCGCTTTGGTTTGATGTTCTATAAGTGTTCATCTATTTGCTGCGCACACTATATGTTTGACTGTGGTTTGATTTCTTTTATCTTAATTCGCTAGATGAATGCTAGGAGCGCCTCAATTGGTTTTTTCCGTCTGAATGCTTTAAGGCACAAGCTCCTTTGATTTGATACAGTCTACAGTTTAGACTTGCTTAGGTTCGCTCTATATATCTGCAATTGTTCTTAATTCCGCATCTCTGATTGCTTAAGATTTAGTTTGAGCGAAATTTTTATAGGCTATATTCATTCACCCCCCCCTCTGAATACTTGCACCGAACCCACCAGTCTCCCGGCTGGAAGTGTCTATCTCGGACTTTCGCGTTGTAGTATCGAGTGAGGCGGCATTGGTACTCTATTTCTCTGATGCTGGCAATCTCCCGGATTTCATCTGCTAAGTCAAGATTTTAGAGCAATTTTTTGTTGTTTGCCTCAGACGAGAAGCGGATGACTCTGAGGGAGGGGTTGTCGATCTCCAACGGGATCACGGCCTAGGTGCCATACACTATTTGAAAAGGACTCTCACCGGTTGCCGTTCTGGGAGTCGTTCTGTGCGACCAAAGTACGTTCGGCAATTCCTCGAGTCAGCTGCCCTTGGCTTTACCGAGCCTAGTCTTGATGCCTTTCAAGATAGCCTTGTTGGCATTTTCAACTAGTCCGTTAGCCTGAAGGTGGGCGACCGAAGTGAAGTGATTGCGAATATTGAGGTCAGTGCATCTGTCTCGGAAGTAATGATAGTCAAATTGTCGACCATTATCGCTCACTATCACCCGGGGGATGCCGTAGCGACAGATGATCGACTTCCAGATGAAATTCCAGACGATTGTATCGGTGATCCTTGCAGTGGCTTCGGCCGCGATCCACTTAGTAAAGTAGTCGATGGCGATGATGATGAACTTCTTCTGGGCCTAGGCCGTGGGGACTGGCCCGAGGATGTTGATTCCCCAGCGAGTGAAAGGATAAGGCTCGGCTAGGGTGATATGCTTCGTTGCTGGCTGATGGACCAAGTGGTCGAATCACTGGCAACGGTCACAACGTTGTGTGTAAGTCGAGCAGTCACGCTATAGGGTGGGCCACCAGTAAACTCGCCGTAGCAAGATCCTGGCAAGTGACCTTCCTCCCAAATGCGCTCTGCATAGACCTTCGTGAACTTCTTCGATCGCTCGATTTGCTTCGTCGATACCGAGGCACTTCAGAAGAGGGCCAGAGAAGGATCTCCGGTAAAGTGCGCCATCCAGGGTGACGAATCATCGAGCTTGGTATTTCAACCTTCGGGCTTCCCGAGGGTCAGGAGGCTCCTCGGAGTCTTTGAGCCACGAGAGGTAGGGGGTACGCCAGTCGCCTGGGCAGGCTGGGCCAACCGCTAGGAGCTCCGAATCAATGCTCAGGTGCTCTAGCTCTTCGAGAAGGACCGATCTAGTACCCTCGGGGTCAAGAGAGGAGGCCAGCCGAGAGAGGGCGTCTGCTCGGGAGTTTTCCTCCCGAGCTATCTGGACTACCTCAAAACTCTCGAACTGTTGTGCCATAGTCTTAACCAGTTGGAGGTATTTGATCATCGGTGCCTCCCGAGCTTCATAACCGCCGTTGACCTGGCTAGCGACTAGTTGGGAGTCAGTGTGAATCCTGACTCGCTCAGCTCCTAACCGCCGGGCCATGCGGGCTCCCGATATGAGGGCATCGTACTGGGAAGCATTGTTGGATGCTTGGAAGTTGAACTTCAGGGTGTACTGTAGCTCTGCCCCTTCGGGGGACTTCGGGAGGATGCCGGCACCACTCCCGGCTGAATTGGAAGATCTGTCAACGAACAGTTCCCAGGTTGGTCCGGGTGCGGACGGAGATATCTCTTCAGTCGGGATGGTGCTCTCGGCGATGAAGTCGGCGAGCGCCTGGCCTTTGATAGTCGAGCGAGGCCGATACGATATATCGTAGGCCCCGAGCATGATGGCCCACTTGACGAGGCGTCCCGAGGCTTCGGGGTGAGCGAGGATCTTCTTCAATGGTTCGTCGGTCAACACGGTGATGAAGTGCCCTTGGAAATAGGGTCAGAGGTGCTTGGCCGAGATAACCAACGCTAGCATGAGTTTCTCAGTTGTAGGGTACCTTCTCTCAGCCTCGTTGAGCACCTTGCTTGTGTAGTAGACCGGTCTCTCGATTCCCGAGTCATTTTTGACGAGGACCAAGCTAACTGTGGATGGAGTTACCGAGAGATAGAGGTACAAGGCTTCCCCCGAGACGGGCTTGGAAAGCACTGGGCAGGAACTCCTTAAGCTCGGTGAATGCTCTTTGGTATTCTTTGTGCCACGCGAATGTAGCAGATGCCATTTTGGGCCCCCTCATCAGTTTGAAGAAGGGTAGGCATCGTTCAGCCGCGCGGGACAGGAATCTGCTGAGCGCTGCAACGCGCCCCGGTAAGGCGTTGAATGTCTTTGATGCAGGTGGGCGGGCGCATGTCCAATATGGCCTGGACCTTGTCGGGGTTGGCCTCAATCCCACGCTGAGTGACCAAGAAGCCCAAGAATCTTTTGGACTTTACTCCGGAAGTGCACTTGGCGGGGTTGAGCTTCATGTTGTACTTCAGGAGAGTGTTGAAAGTTTCTGCTAGGTCGGCGAAGTGGTCCTTGCCCTTGGGGGTCTTAACGAGTATGTCGTCAATATAGGCCTCGACGTTCCGACCGAGCTGTCCCTTGAACATATGGCTGACTAGCCTTTGGTACGTGGCTCCGACACTCTTTAACCCGAAAGGCATCCGGGTGTAGCAGTGTATGCCGAAGTCGGTGATAAAAGCGATCTTCTCGATGTCTTCGGTGTGCATTCTGATCTGGTGGTAACCTGAGTAGGCATCCAGGAAGGTGAATATCTCATTACCTGAGGTGAATCAACCAGTTGGTCGATGCTCGGTAAGGGAAAGCAATCCTTTGGAGTAGCCTTGTTCAAGTCGGTGAAGTCCACGCACATCCGCCACTTTTCCGAAGCTTTTGGCACCAGGATGACGTTAGCTAGCCACGTCGGGTACAGGACCGGCCTAAAAAGGCCAGTCTTCCGCCCCTTGGCGACCTGCTTCTTGATAATCGCCTACTTCTCTGGCGCATGCTTCCTTCTGCGTTGTTGCACGGGCTTCATGGTTGGGTCGAGGTTGAGCTTATGCACCACCGTCTCTTCCGATATCCCTGGGAGTTGATCATCAGACCATGCAAAGACCCGGATGTACGCGGAAAAGAACTCTTTGTATTGCTGTTGAACCTCAGATGTTAGGTCGGCTCCGATCTTTACTCATAGGGTAAGGTCGTCGTTTAGGAAAACCGCTAGCAATTCACCTCCAGGTTCGGCGGTTGCGGATTTTTCCTCGACTTCCCGGGGGCCCTTATTTTTCCCGTCCGGCCTTGTGGCTTCGACCGAGATATTGTAGAACCTTCGGGCCATTGCCTGGTTACCTCGGACTTCCCCCAATCCATTTTTGGTGGGGAACTTCATCTTTTGGTGATAGGTAGAAGGCACCGCTTTCGTTCGGCTGAGGATTCCTCGACCGAAGATTGCGTTGTATGCTATCATACCTTTGATCACTATGAAGTCCACCATGACCGTAACGGTCTTGGGTGGGGTGCCAAGAGTAACCCGCAGGCTTAGGGCTCTCTCGGGATAGGTGGCCTCGCCATTGAACCCGCATAGGGGGGTCCAGATCGGGCGGAGTTTAGACGGATCCTCCCCCATCTTAAGGAAACGCTCGTATGATAATACATCAGGGGCACTTCCATTGTCAACCAGAATCATGTCTACGTTACAACGGTTTATTGAGGCCGATATCACTAGGGCATCGTCATGTGGGGTGCTCAGCCCCTCCAGGTCTTGGTCGGAGAAGACTATGACCTGGGGCTCGCTCGGCGGGGCCCTGGGAGGCTCGATGGCTCGGCTCGGCTCACCCGCTCAACCTGACGCTTCCTTCCTCAGCCACTATCTCCTCTTGATGCAGCTCCTCCGGCGATGACGTTGATGTGGACCCCTCGGGGGGCGTTGTCGATCTCCTCTGGGGCGCCTCGGTCTTCCTAGTGCCCGGTCACGAACCGGGAGAGGTGCCCCTGATGAATGAGACGCTCGATCTCGTCCTGGAGCTGGTGGCAGTCGCCGGTATGATGCCCGTGGTCACTGTGGAACAGGCAATGCTTGCTGCGATTGCGGTTCTTCGACTTCATTTGCTCGGGTTGGCGGAGGAGGCCCGAGCCTTTGATGTCTTCATAAATCTCGTACACTGGAGCGGTTAGGGGAGTGTACCGCTCGTACTTCCGCGACGGTTCCTTGCGTTCCCCGTCTCGGTTCCACCTCTTTCCTTGGCCCGAGCTTGGCTCGGGTGCCCGCTTCTTGTCCCCCTCCCGACCCGAGCCGGTTGCGTCTCGGCATGCACTGAGCACTTCTTCGCACTCGGCGTGGCACAATGCCAGAGTCACTAGCGCAGCAAGAGTCGAGGGAGGGTGGAGGACAAGCTCGCGGCGGAGGTTCTCATCGCGGGTGCCCCCGGTCAGAGCAGTTATGGCCGAGGTGACGTCTAGGTGGGAGGTCCTTAGGGCTTCCGATTTGAATTGGAGGATGTAGGCCCGCAGTTTCTCCCCTTGCGCCAGTTTGAGGGCCAAAAGCCCCGCTACCGACCTAGGGGCGCTGCTACCTGTGAGCGACGTCACGCGGTTCCGGGAAGCGGAGAGAGGACGTGGAGCGCACGGGCTCCTCTTTTGTTTCTTTTGGTGTTTGTTTGCTGCAACACAGAAATAAGAGAAGAGAGAGAAGGGGCCACCACGGGAGATTGCTCCGGCGGGGCGAGCGGGACAAGTGTGATATAGCAAAATATGGGGTTTAAACGGCCATAGCGGAAAGTGACTCGCCGCGGCCTCGGGGGGACGGGAATGGTGCAAAAATTAAATAACAAGAATTGAAACGGCCATTGGGGAAGTGACTCGCCGCGGCCTCGAGAATATGAGCAGATAATAAGATGACAGAATATAGAGAGAATACAAAGAGCGGGAATTTAAACGGCCATTGGGGAAGTGACTCGCCGCGGCCTCGAGAACACAAACAGATAAGAATATAACATATAAGAACGTGAATTTAAACGGCCATTGGGGAAGTGACTCGCCGCGACCTCAAGAATATGAGTAGAATATAACAGAGTATAAAGAGAATATAAGAACGGAAATTTAAACGGCCATTGGGGAAGTGACTCGCCGCGGCCTCGAAAATAAGATGTGATCGCCAGGGGCCGAAAGACCCCAAAATAAGAAAGTGATCGCGCCTACCTCAAGAGCGAGAGATGGCGGGTTGCTTCTTCCTCTCCCTCCGGCCGGCCGACGGAGAGGGCTTTCCTCGGCTACCCTTGCAAAACAACGACAAATAAATGACAAGTGGATTAGAAAGATGGAGGTGTAGTATTCAAATCCTTGCAATAAAAATAATGAAATGATGGCGAGACACACACCTGGTTGGTGTTATCTTTTAAACCCCTCTCGGACTCGAGTAGGAGGAAAATGAGATGATGGATGCAAGAAGTATAAAAGAAGAGGCGCCCTTATGAAGGGGGATAGAGGATGCGAGATGATGAATGCAAAAGAACTACGAAGAAAAAGGGGAAGAAAAGGCTTATTGGATGAGCCGAGGGTGAAATCCGGCGGAGCTCCGGCAGCGTGGGGACGACGTGGAAGCGCGGTGGATGAAGACGACCTTCCTCTCGCGAGCGTGAGCACCCGAGAAGCCGGCAGAACCTCCACCTACAAAAGAACCCACGGGTTAGAAAATGACTCCGTAGCCTCTGGGGTCCGACAGCCTATCGGATCACTTCTCAGCTCCTCCAGAACTGAGGGGGTGGGCCTCTATTTATAGAGCTCCGGAGGGTGGAGGCGTCCAGGACCCTGGACACCTCCATCAGGGCCGAAATAATATTTTATTCTATTTTTATTTATTTTTTTGGAATATTTTTGTGGAGGCGTCCAGGGTCCCGGACGCCTCAAACAGGTCCACCGAAAACCGACGACGGCCGCACGCGGTTTGGCACAACGCGTGGTTTTGTGAGCGGCGCCTCGTGATTCAGAAATGGGCGCGTCCAGTTGACTGGACGTCTCTATATTTTGGATTTTTTCACATACGACAAACCGTCGTTCGGTGGCCGGCGCCCGTGAGGGTTTTGATGGAGGCGTCCAGGGGCCTGGACGCCTCCAAAATTATATTATTTTTTATTTTTCTTTTATCTTTTATACCAGGGCTGGCATTTTGATTTTTTTATTTGTTTTTATGGAGGCGTCCAGGATCCTGGACGCCTCCATTAAAATATATATATTTTTATTTATTTTTTGTCTTTTTTATGCCAAGTGGCATTTTATAAAAATTTATTATTATTAGTTTTTATGGAGGCGTCCAGGGGCCTGGACGCCTCCATAAATATATATATATTTTTATTTATTTTTGGGCCCTGAGGAAATAATAAAATAAATTAAAAAGATGGGGGCGTCCAGGGGCCTGGACGCCCCCATTAAGACCCACCCAGGTCCTCAAATCAGGCGTCGGCGGTCGCCCGGTAGACCCCCTTTTTGATTCTGGAACCTCTTGATGCGTCCGACTGGTGTTGATGTCGTCCGAATGCCGTGACGAGACGATTCCGGATGCCAAAAAAGGCAGAAGAAGACCCAAGCAAAGGAAGCACTCGAGCGATTCAAAATGCGTAAGCCGTTGCGGGGCGTTGTATAGTAATATGAGACTTTCTCAGGAGATGTCAAGAATGGCGTGTCTACAGCTGCCCCGCCTTGGCATCTGCTTTGCAAGGGAGCGATACGTAGCGGAATGGTATCGAAGTGGGGTGGAGTGAAGTGGGAGCGGACTGATAAGTTGATGCCAAGGTGTGATGAGACACGCTTTTGACGTTACTGTTTGGAATCTTTCCTAGAGTTTCAATGAGGTGACCTTGAAGAAGGTCTTTCAAACATTGACGATTGCTTGGACGGAGATCAAATAAGGGAGGGTGAGATGTGCGCTCAGGCACGAAACAAGGAGACCAACTTCTCGGTGTGGAAGTACCTGGGTCATAAACCGGAGGTTTCACCTTTGGGGAGCGGTTACCAGCCAATGTGGAAGTGCTGCGGCCAAGGTGGGTCAAAAAAGGTAAAGGAATATCTGAGGGTCTGTCAAAACAAGGGTCTCTTTTGGAAGAGCAGCGTAGGGCTGTCTCAAGGAAACTCAGTATCTCATTCGGAGTGAAATATCTCATATTTGTGGGAATTGAAACACAACGGCTTTCACAATCGAATCACTTGAATGATCTTCCGCAATAAATCAAAGTCCTATATGAATGCATGCTGGGTTCAAAGAAAAATTTAAAACAAACTAAAATAGAAAATAGCCAAGGATAATATTGTCAACTTGTGAAGAACGGGTCAGGATATCGACCCGGTGAGCTGATACTGGGCTGGGGCCCGTTTATCCGCACATCAACTCACTGAATGGAACCGTCGTCCCCATTCTATCACAAGTTGACGGCCTATCCGTACAACCCAAATTCTTCTGGGATCATCACCGTTTTTGTTGAAGGGGAACTCAGATCCCAGATTCGTTCGGGCCGCACGGTCCTCCGCATGTTCTAGTAGCGTACGTATCATATACTACGATACATGACAAGGTGGGACCAACCAATGAAAGGTGGGACAGGAGATAGGACAAAGACGTCCGTTAGTAAAACCTGCACAGACTAGCAAAGGTTAGCAACATCGGAAAGTAGCAGAATCATAGCAGAATCGCACCACAGTATAAAGGAGATCCAGACAAAATCCTGATAGCGACCGCTGATGTGACATGTTCTGTCCTGTAGCAATCTTCCCTTCCTATAAGAACTCCCCTTAGGCTAGTTCATTCAAATGCACCAAGGTGGGTTTTGGAAGCTCAGGAGAGGAAGGAGAGGAGAATCTAGAGATTTCAGGATGGAAGGAGAGTCTTCCCGCGTTATGAAGAGGAGCAAGCCTAGCAGCGAGATTAGGCGACTCTCCGACCTCGAGGGTCATCTGAGTGGGACGATCTTGTCGCATATGGTAAGCTGATTCATTTCAAGTTTTCCATGTGAAACTTCTTCTTACTTCCTTCATTTCTTATTTCTTTCCTCTTCCAGCCATATCCACTCTTCCCAGGCCCGAGGAAATTTTCCAAGCTGCCGTGGCTTTCAAAGCTGACTTCCAATATCTCCATTGGCATGAGGGCCATACTCTCGAAATGGCATCTGCAGGGGCTCCTTATTCACGCCAAGCATTACGAGAAGATTCGTATGGACTGGGCGGCTATGGGCGCACTAGTGGAGATCTGGCATCCCTAGACCCATACTTTTATCTTCCCGACCTTTGAGGTGACCATCCTCCTCGAGGAGGTGGAACTTCTGCTCGGATTGAAGAAATTCAAGAGTGACGGGAAGGTGAAGGCTATGCGGATGCTGACACGGGGGACTTCTGAAAGTGTCCTCGGAAGCTTCATGCCGCCCGACGTAGCCCGAAAGGTCCGTACTCAAAAGGGGATCGATCTCCAAAAGCTTGCGGAGTGGGTCATGGACGCCCTGAGAGGGTCACCAGACGATGACTATTTGGAGGGAATCATGAAGGGGTTCACCATTTGTCTGGCGGGTGCTCTCTTGTTCCCTTATACCGACAACGTGGTGGAGGAAGACCAACTGGGTGCTATATGCGGGATCTGGCGTGGAAAGAGGGTGGGACCTGCCGTCCTTGCCTATCTTTACAGCGGTCTTACTGTCTCGAGCATGGGTAAGCCTCCATTTGGTTGTGCACTTGTCTTGAGTTGCTGGCTGGATTTGCATTTCAAATTCGACCACCGCGAGGGAATGCCAACCGCTTCGAAGCTCTTCCAACAAAGCCCTCTTCATCACATAGCCGACGTGTTAGGCTTCGGTGGTACTGTAGTGAATCGCGTTCCGTGGCTGAAGAAACGTGAAGACTGGCGGTCTCACTTCCGTACCGTGACACAAGGCTTCTTCACTTGCGCACCGGCATGTTTGCTTTCGCTTGATCTCCTCATGAGGCCTTCTCCCGAAGTTGATCTTCAACTGATCGGCGCGACCGAGTTCGTCCTTTATAGTGCGCATCGGTGCTGCCTCCAGATTGGCATCCCACGCCATTCGTTCCCGCCACCGACTGGCATTGTTCCTTTGAAGAAAAGGGAGTTGGGCACTGAAGCGGACGCGAAGGAAGCGAAGGCCATTAAAGCTCCCTGGAAGACAAGTGTTGCGGGAAAGGCCTTAGCGCACGTGGTGGAGGAATGCGAGCCGTGGAGGGCTTATGTAACCGAATTGGGGAAGTTAAGGCCTAAAGCGCCTAAGCCCTTGATGTAGTTCACTCTGCTTTTCTGATGGAATAAAATTTGGCATGGATGTTTTGGACCAGTCCCCTTAAATATTATTATCTTTTTTATGGTTTTTTCTTTTTCTTTATGTTTTTTTTATTTTGTTTGGATTATATACATATTCTATCTTTTTTTTACTTTTATTATATATACATATTTTTTTTGAAAATTTTTTATTATGGGGGCGTCCAGCGGCCTGGACGCCCCTAATTTTATTTTTATTATTTTTTTGACAATTTATTTTTGGGGGCGTCCAGGGTCCTGGACGCCCCTATTTTGATTTTTTTATTTTTTTATTTATTTTATTTGTGGGGGCGTCCAGGCGCCTGGACGCCCCTATTTTTTTGAATTTTTTGAAAAAAATAAAAAGTGTGGGGGCGTCCAGGCGCCTGGACGCCCCAATAAAAGGTCATTCTATATATAGGGGGGGGCTCCCCCCTGTTCACTTATACTGTTTATTCCGACCGTCCAGCCACTCCAAACGACCCATTCTTAGTCCCAATGGAGCGAGGAGGATCGAGTCAGGGTCCAGAGAAGCGGAAACGACTGGCTCGTCATGCGAGGAGGTTGAGGGATGATGCCGAGGAGGCCGCAGCAGAGGAGATTACTGCGGGGGAGGAGATGGAGGTGCCTCTCCTGGCCGCGGAGGCCGCTGCGGATGCTGGTGACGCGGGAGAGGACGATCACGACCCGGTAAGTACTTCGGAATTCTCACTCTGTGGTTCAATAGGCTAAAACGGGCGTGCGAGAGGCTGTGAGAGAAGGCCGGGTAGTGAGAGAAGGAGGCGTCCAGGGTCCTGAACGCCTCCACTTTTTCTTTTTCTTTTTGTTTATTTATTTATTTACGAAAAGTAATAGAAATATAATAATAAAAATAAGGAGGCGTCCTGGCTCTAGGACGCCTCCATTATAATATATATATTATTAATATATTTTTTGTTTTGGTTTTGTTTTTCTTTTTCTAAAAATAAAACAAAAGAAGAGGAGGCGTCCAGGGGCCTGGACGCCTCCACAAGAAAATAAAAATAATTTTTTTTAAAAAAAGTAAAAATAAAATAAAAGAATAAGTAGTATATATACAGTATTATTGTTTATGACTGTTCATGATGCTGATGTGTTCTTTGTTGATTTTGTGGTTTGCAGGGCGTGATGAAGGGCCGGATTAGCTGGTCCCTGGTGGTGGCAGCATACCGTGGGCTGCCGGATTTCCAGAGGGCGCGTGTGGACGCCATGGGCTTTGGAGCTTTCCTTAGGATCGAGCCCTTCCGGCTCGACCTTCCTCTTATCCAGGCACTTAGGGAGCGGTGGCATGCGCCGAGCCGAGCGTTTCTGATGCCCTGGGGGCACATGGTGCCATCACTGGAGGATGTGGCTCGGATCACCGGGCTACGGGTGGACGGAGAGGCGGTGAGCGGGGTCACCTACCCCGACTACCGAGAGAGTGCCCTGGACCTGCTGTGGTTAGAGACGAGCGTGACTGACAGGGACAGCAGGGTAGTTGGCCGAGTGGAGATCATGGAGGCGCTCGGATTCGTCGACCCGCGGCAGCGGGTTAGCGAGACTGGAGCGGAGTTCTTGGCTCGACTAGAGGGAGACGCTCGTGCAGCTTTCACCCAGGATCCGAGTGAGCGGGAACTGGTGGATCTAGACCTCCGGAGGTTTCTTTTCTTCTTCCTGGGCCGCCTTCTGCTGGGGACGAAGGGGGATGGCATCCACTGCCGTTTCCTCGGGATCTTGGCGGATCTGGACAGAGTGGGGCACTATGCGTGGGGGGCGGCTCTGCTTGCCCATTTGATTGCTGATCTCTCCCAGACCTCGGAGAAGGAGACGACAGTCAGTGGCTTCGCACCTTTCCTCCAGGTAAATATTTTATTTATGCATTCCCACAGTTAAATATGCAATTATTGTACTAATGATGTATGATGGATGCAGGTGTGGAGCTATTACTATTTCCCGATGGGGAGGGCTAGGCATGGGAACAGGAGGGCCGTGCCTCTGGCGCGGCAGTGGAGGCCGGTCGTGGTTGCAGCACCCCACGGCTACTAGCTGGCGTCACTTCGTCAGGAACTGAGCGAGTATCCCGAGGCCATGGTATGATGCGTATGATTTTTTGTGTTTATGCATGTGACTGAATGGTAACTAATATGATGTATGTATGGTGATGCAGGTGGTGTGGAGGCCCTACCTGGGCATGGGCGACGCTGGCCAGCCCTGGGTTGTAGCGGGCCTTCCTCGCTTCAGGCGGGACGTGTGGGTCCATTGCCTGAACGAGATTGAGCCGCTGCGGCTTAGACTGGTCATGAGGACGTTGGGGCTGGCCCAGGAGTGGGTTGACGTAGATGCGCCGGCCCGCATTGGGCGGAAGACCAAGGGGAAGGCGAAGATCGTGGACTGGCGTACGCGCTTCCCAGCACAGTACCAGGACTGGCAGCAGGGCGGGGTCCCAGTGGTGTCCCACGTACAGGACAGCACAGACTACATGAGACGGTACCGAGCTACGTACGGGGACCGCCTCTCCTTGGGTGGTATGGCAGGGGTAAGTGAAATGAAACTGCTCCACCTTTCTATATGTATATGCATGGGATACTAACTTATGTGTAATGCAGGATGCTCGTGACAACATGATCGCCGACCTGCGGGCCCAGCTGGCGGACGCCAGGCGGCAGTTGGTGGCCATCCGACAGGAGTTGGAGATCCTGGTGAGTCTATGCAATGCATTTTTATTTTTTTTTGTGACCTGGATTTTTGATGCTTAGCCTTTGACTGACGTTTACCCCGTGTTTCAGTGGGCCCACCAGACAGCGACAGCTGGGATGGCTGGTGGAGCGGGTTCCAGTTCGCGGGGCCCTCCTTCGGAGGTTTCTGCCCTCCAGGAGCAGCTGGCGCACGCGGTGGCTCAGGCTGAGGAGGCCGAGTGTGACCGCGAGGCTCGAGTGAGTGTTTGCTTGGCCCCTACCCTTTTCTAGCTGCTTTCCTTCTATCACTGTTCTCTTACGGTGCATGCGTGCTTTGACAGGTGGCCGAGATTCGGGAGGCCCTGGCCCGTGCTGTTCGTGCTGAGCAGGAGCGTGATGCCTGGGTGGCAGAGCGTGACGCCCGGATTGCGGAGCTAGAGTAGGAGCGTCGACGGGAGGCTGAGGAGCTCCCTCGTGACGTGCTGGATCTGCGGATCGCCCTCGAGCTGTCGAGGAGGGAGGCGGTGAGAGAGAGAGAGGAGAGGGAGAGGGATAGGGAGACCATGGAGAGAGAGAGGGAGTGGGATAGGGAGACCCTAGAGAGAGAGAGAGAGAGGGATAGGGAGACCATGGAGAAAGAATGGGAGTACAGGATGGCAGAGTGATATCGGGATTGGGACGAGAGGAGAGCTCTAGTGGCCCAGGTGTCGGAGCTCCGGCTGAGTCTTGGCACGGCGGAGGGGAGACTCCGGGAGAGTGAGGAGCGGTATCGGAGGGCGAAGGAGCGCGGGGAGCGACTTCGTCAGTCCGGTTCCTTTTCAGTGGGCAGCTTTCTAGTTTCTTCGGCCGAGCAGCGTCGCCGTACCTTGGAGGCTGGCATGGTGCCACCTGGAGAGGCGAGCACGGCTTCTCAGGGTTCACAGAGGTCGCGGAGGCCCCCTAGGGATCCCCGTCAGAGGAGGGAGGAAGGAGATGACCAGGAGGGTGACGGTGAGAGTTAGAGAGTTGCTTGTACGTCACCCTTTTCACTGTATGATGTACTTTCGGCTATTATATGAAATGGAAATGGCTTTTTTGTGTTGTGTGTATCTTTCTCTCTCCCACACTCTCTTCTTTGCACTGAGTTGTCCTTTGAGGCATGCTTCGCGAGACCTTGCCCTGAACAGCGGGGAACTACGCTTTGCACGGGGGGATTTTGTTCCCTTTTCCCCCTTTTGGGCGCGTCCAGGCGCGAGGACGCGTCTTAATCCTTGATTTCAAATTTAAAGCGACGGGTGGTCCTTCTTCTCCCGTGCCTTACCCGCAAACGAGCCCGCCTTCTGCCGAAACTCGCTTGCCCCCCTTTCCGTCTTCCTCTTCTTTTGATCGATGGAGTTCGGTGGGCCCGACCATGGTGAAGGTGGAGAGGGACGGGGAACTCCTCGCCCAAGGAGGGGCGCGCTCGAGCACGGAACGGCGTCCATGGAGGAGGAAGGGCCGCTCCGGGCCCCCGAGGGACCCGAGGGGCCCGATGGCGTGGGAGGAGGTGAACACGGTCCGGTAGGTCCTCCGATCTCTTCCTCTTTTAATTCATTTTGGGTTTTGAAGCGAGCCGCGCGAGGAGGAAAGGGTTCGGCGAGTGTTGCACTCAAATGATGGACGCGTCCTAGATAGGGGACGCGTTCCTTTTGACTGATGTGGGACCCCTTTCTTGGTACAGGACATGGCAAGGACCCTGGGCCTGGCTGATGAGTGGGCGAGTGCGGACGAGCCGAGCCGCGTCAGGAGGGAGAGTCGCGGCAAGGCTAGGCTCGAGGAGTGGCCCGTACGTCTCCCTGGACAGCAAGGGGGTATACTGGTGCAGGACAGTGCCGACTTCCTGCGGCGGCAGAGAGAGAGCTACGCGGGGCTTCCCCAAGCTGGGGACACGCGTGGCATCGGCGGCTCGCGCGCCCAACTGTCAGAGACTAGGCGGCAGCTGGCCGTTGCTCAACATGAGTTGTTGCTCCTGGTAAGTTATGTGCCGCACTTTTAACTTCAGATTTTGGAGTTTCACTGACGGCCGTTGTTTATTTCGTTCCAGCGTGCCCAGCAAACAGCGACGGTGGGAGTGGCTGGCGGATCTTCCAGCTCCTCGGCCCCTTTTCTCGAGATTGCCTCCCTCCGGGAGCAACTTGCCGGTGCGGTGGCCCGCGCGACCCGGGCGGAAGAGGAGCGTGACGCCTGGGTGGCGACTGTAGCGGAGCTGCGGCATCGTGGTGAGGAGAGACCTTCTCCAGACATCCTGGAGTTAAGGGTTCTTCTGCAGATGATGAGGAGAGAGGCAGAGAGAGAGAAAGCCGAGAGAAGGTCCGAGCGACAGTGGGATCTGACCGAGAGGAGGGCCTTGGAGGCCCAAGTGAGGGAGCTCCAGCTGGGCCTTCAGGCTGCCGTGCAGAGGCTAGGAGGGATGGAGACGCGCTACGAGAGAGCGCGAGAGTTCGGGGAGCGACTCCGCCAGTCCGGTCGCTTTGCCGCCAGTGGCTTCTTCGCCACGCCAGGGGAGGAGCAGCGAGTCACTGCTGCGGAGCAGGCGCCCAGAGGCGAGGCAGGTGCTACTGCACGGGGATCCCGGAGGCTTCTGAGGGACCCTCACCTCGGGGGAGAGGAGGAGAGTGCCCGGAGAGATGAGTGATGGTGAGGATTGGCGGGCCAGTGGGCCCACCACCTCTCTATGATTGTAGTGCTTATGACAGCTTATGTAGAATTATGAATGGAGTGATTTGATTTTCTGCTGTTTATTTGTTCTCTTGTGCGTTCCTTCTTCCCTACACTTCTTCTCCTTTGCACTGTTCCCATGTGATGGGTCTGCCGAGACTCCGCTCCAAGCGAAGAATCGCGTCTTGTTGTGACCATTTTTCACGGGAATCTGCCGTCGAAGTCAATACTGACGGCCCTAGTTCCTTTTCCCAGATGTTGTGCCAAATTTTGCGGGCGTCCTCCAAAACACGATAGGGTATCCCTAGACAACGTAGGGGCTATTCGTGCTATTCTTCGTCCAGTCAATCACCCTGTGCGAGCGGTGAAGCGACACATGGGGCCGCTTGGCCGGTGTCTCATTGCGAGGGCTATCATCGACAGGTGATGGAGGCAATCTTGGCCCGCACTCCTTCCATTTCTATAAATTCTTATCCCTTTTATCCTCCCAGGTATATCGAGAGCTAACTCGAGGAGCACAAGTTCTTACGGGAGGGGAGGAGTTCAAAATTCTGAGAGTTGGATGGAGGGCGAATCTTCCCATTCCTCGAAGAGAAGCAGGTCCAGTGGTAGTAGTTCCAGGAGGCTTTCAGACCTTGAAGGGCACTTCAGCGAAAGGGCCCAATCACAACTCGTAAGCCAAGTTTTCTTGCCCTTTTCTCATTTTTTCTTCCTTTCTTCTGACCAAACCTCACCCCCATTCCTTGTATGTGTAGGTTGTGATGAAATCACAAATCTCATGGGAGTTGGTAGTAGCAGCGTACAGGGGCCTCCCAGATTTTCAGAAGGCGAGGCTAGACGTGATGGGATTTGGTACCTTCCTTCGGATCGAGCCGATCCAGCTTGACCTAGTCCTGATCCAAGCCTTGTGTGAGAGATGGGACCCAGTGAGCCGGGCATTCCTGATGCCCTGGGGGCACATGGTGCCCAGCTTGGAAGATGTGGTCCGAATTACGAGTCTCAAGGTGGATGGCGAGGCAGTGACCGGAGTCACTTACGCAGACTACCGAGAAGGTGCCCAGAAGTTACTGGGTTTGGACCTAGATGGTCGGAAAAACAGGTCGGTAGCTAGGGCGTCCCTCATGGATGCATTAGGGCTCACCGACACTCGTCGGCGGGATGACGAATCCTCAGAAGAGTTTATGGAAAGGATGGAAATAGGATGCCGTGCCGTGTATTGCACAGATTTCGGCAACTGGGAAAGATGTAACATAGATTTGAGGAGATTTCTCCTCTTCCTTTTGGGGAGATTGGTACTGAGCTTGAAAGGGGACGGCATCCAATGTTGCTTCCTGGAGCTGCTGTCAGACCTTGAAAGAGTAGGGTACTATGCCTGGGGAGCTGCCATGCTGGCGCACTTGTTTGCAGGCCTATTCCAAGAAACAGATCGTGAGATGACTGTGAGTGGTTTCGCACCATTCATCCAGGTATTTTTGGTTTTGCTTGTTTTGTATTTTTTTTGTTGTTTTCGCAAGGTGCTGATGACCTGCGCCGAGCAGCTATGGAGCTATTATTACCTCCCCATGGGGAGAGCTCGACATTGGCGACCCGTGATGGTGCCGCTAGCCAGGCGGTGAGAGCCCATCATGAGTGCGGCACCCCTAACCTACCAACTGATGGTGTTAAGGCGGGAGCTACAGGAGTTCCCTGCAGCGATGGTAAACTGTAGACCCTACTCAGACATGGTCGATGCCAACCAGCCATGGGTTCTAGCAAGTCGTGCCTGGTTCGGACGGGAACTATGGATGCACTGCCTGAATGAAATCGAGCCGCTTCGGCTACGATTAGTTATGAGGACTTTAGGACTGGCTCAAGAATGGGTGGATTCAGCTGCGCCACCTCGTGTCGGGAGGAAGACGCGGGGACCGGCGACCTGCATTGACTGGCGCGTGCGATTCCCCGAACAGTATGAGGACTGGCAACGGGGTGGCACGATTGTAGAATCACAGACGCGGGATAGCGAGGACTACTTGCGTCTATATAGGACAAAGTACGCAGAGCGGTTCCAACCCCGGGGACTTGCGGAGGTAGGTTTCCCCCCTTCTTTCTTTTCTTCTTTTTCCCCTTTTGGTTTTCTGGTGGAAATGCTGACTTGCATGGCTGCAGGATGTCCGGGATGCCATGATAGCGAATTTACGAACTCGCTTGGCAGAGATGGAACAACAGTCGGGCGATGCCCGCGGAGCTACGAGCGCCTTGGTAGGTGTACAGTACGTTCCTAATTAAAACCCCAGATTCCAGATGTTGGCTGCTAATTCACGTGGTCGTAGCATGCCCAGATTGGCGCGGCTTCCCCAGCGACGGGAGTAGGTGGTACCTCCTCCAGCTTGTGGATTCCTACCTCCGAACTTAACTTGCTTCATGAGCAACTTGCTCACGCCACGCAGCGTGCTGCGGAGGCAGAAGGGATGCTCCGTATACAGGTAAAAGTTTCAGCGTTGAGTTCTCTCTGTTTACGCCTTATCGCGTATCTGAGATGGTACACTCGGCAGGAAAAGGAGACGGAAGAAGCGCTTGCCCAAGCTGCGCAGAAGGAGGCTAGGATAGCAGAACTGGAGAGGGAACTGTGGCGTCATCCCGATGACGACTCTTCTAGGGACGCTATGGAACTGAGGATCACTCTCCAGTTGGAGAGGGAAGACCGTGAGAGAGAACGGGCAGAGAGAGAAAGAGACGCAGAGAGAGAAAGAGCCAACAGTTTGGCTGAAAGGGAGGAACGAAGGGCCATGGAGGCCCAACTATTCGAACTCTGAATCAGCCTTGGTCTTGCTGAACAGTGGCTGAGAGATGGTGAGGAGCGCTACCGAAAAGTACGAGAGCGTGGCTTTCGTGTTGGTAGCTTCTCTGCTGCTTCCGTGGATCAACGCCGGGATGTGGGAATAGGAAGGGGAGTACAGAGCGGTAGGAGTACCGCTTTTCGTAGTTGGGTAGCACCTTTGAGAGCGTTTTGCCCGGAGAGTAGTGGGACGAGTGGTGCAGAGAGAGAGGGCGGAACTTGATGTAATTTTTTGGTTTTTTTTTTTGGAATAAAATACAAGGTTCGGTTTGTTTGTTTTTCACCTTTGCTTCAGTTGCCTGAATCCCTGCACATATCACTGAAACAAACAAATCAGAATTTCTATTCTGACTTGGCCCCTTGCTCAATAAGCAAATGGTCACTGTGACTGTCCTTGATGACTGGTCAAGGGGCCAAGCCTTTATTTAACGAAGGCAAGGGAAAGATACGGTGATGATAAATGCGACAGGCAAGCACACGAATGCAAGCGGTATTTAAAAGTGAGATGATGCACGTAAATGCAATCATGCAAAATTGATTTGTTTTCTTTTTTATATTTGATATTTTTTTTGTTTTATCATAAAAGATTTTTTTTTTGCAAATATGTACATTTCTCTTTTCCATTTTTTTTTGTTTTTTTTGCTTTTATCATTTCGATTGTTTTTTTTGTTGCTAACGCCCGGCAAGCACCCAAATGGCACCTAACCTACGTGAGACAGGGGTTTCTTACTAACCTCCCGGGTATCCTAAGTGCACATCTAGATTGATTTGGGCCTCTAGACCCCTCGAATGACGATCCCGCCGGCTAAGACTTACCCTGATGACAATACCGTCATGCCATGCTTAGGCTCCCAGTTGCTTCCGACCACAGGGATTCACCCAAAAGGTGTTTGAGGTAAAAGATTTGCCCGACCCGGGTCTGTTTCCTCACAACTATAGATGGTATAAGATGGAACACCCTGGAACCCTAACGGCCAACCGCGCGACGCTGACCCGGAATCAGACGCCGTCGCACCCATAGGTGACGCGCTTGCATTGGCCTAAGCCCGAGGTTAAACAAGAAGACATCAAGGTGGTAAACAGGGGTCTTGACCAGCCAGAAACACGGAGACTCCTTCGCAGCGATAGCTTTTACTTTTCAAAGTAGGCAACCAAAATGTGTATATTAAAATAAGGTCGCAGACCCTGGGCAGTTTTCACCTTTCAGAAACTCCATCGAACCTTCATCTTTAGAGGGAGAAGGAAGAGTGTAGGGGATAAACCTCCTGAGAGGACCGGCAAAGCCGTTAACCCGGCGAGCGAATAAGGGCCCATTAACTCTTTCCTTTCGGACAACTTCGGACCAAATCTCGAGCATTTACATTCCACGGCCCCCCTTTGTGGATTCAGACTTTTACTTTGAGGGGTTTCGTTTATCGCACCAGGCACGGTCACGACCAGGCTTTTCTCTTGATTTTGACTTTGTATTTTTTTTTGTGGGGGAGATATAGTCGTTTGACGTTTGTGGGCTCCCTTTTTGTATGCCTGCGGGGACACTGCCCTCTTCTCGTGCTCTGATCGATGCTCGAGGAAATGGGTCCTACTCTTGCCTTTGGGGTTTGAGTTTCGGTTTCTCATGCTCAGCGTTTTAAGGGCGCCGACTGTCTCATTTGGTCGGAGAGAAAAGAATAAAGATTACAGCTTCTGGAGATCTTCTAGGTGTGGCCCTACCGTAGGTGATGCTACCAACTTTTTTGAATAAAATATATAAGTGAACATATGTTAGCTTCCTTCGAGCGAGCATAGGCCGACGTGGCCGGACAGGGATCTCCACGGTTCTGGCAAACCAAGACCCGGTGCCTACCAAGCCTTAATGGGCCCTATCCTAACATGAAGGTTAGATGCAGGGACTTAACTACATGGTGACTGCCAGGCATCGGCGTTTTGAGTTTTCCATATTTTTAGTGGTTTTCAATATTTCTTTGTTTTTGATGTTTTTTATCTTTTCATCATTTTTTTTGTTTTGTTCTAAGGGTAGTATTTCTTAAGATAAAGCCCATTCCAAGGGTGGGATAACTCGGTCCCTTCGGCGTTGATTAGCTTGTAGGCGTTGCCAGGGTACACGGCTTGAATTACAAATGGTCCTTCCCAATTGGGTTGGAGCTTAGAACGCGGCCCTCCAGGTTTGACAAAAATTCTTTTTACGACCATCTCACCGACTTTGAATTTTCTCTCAACGACTTTCTTTTGGTAAAAGCGAGCGAGTCTATTTTGATACACACGCGCGTGTTCGGCAGCGGCCAGTCGCTTCTCATCCAAGAGTTCCAACTGGGCGAGTAGTGAATTACGACGATCGTCGAGGGGAAAGTCCTCGTCCAATTGTACCCTGAGAGAAGGGATCAGAGTCTCATACGGGACTACCGCTTCCATACCATAAGTAAGGGCAAATGGAGTCTGCCCGGTGGGGGTACGGATTGAAGTGCGATAGGCCCATAGGGCTTCGATAAGCTTTTCTGGCCAGTCTGAAAACTTACTAGACTCGCAGGTTTTTTTGACGATTTTGAGCAATGTCTTATTGGTGGCCTCCGCTTGGCCGTTACCTTGTGGGTAATATGGCGATGAATGATGCAATGCAATTGCGTACCTTTTGCAGAGGTCCTGTAGGTCCTGAGAAATGAATTGTGGCCCATTGTCGGTGACGATCGTGCTTGGGATGCCGAATCTGGCGAGGATGTTCTTCATGATGAACTTGCAGACTGTTGACGCCTTGATTTCCGCGTAAGCTTCGGCTTCGGCCCATTTGGTGAAGTATTCCGTTGCAGTAAGGATGAAGGATTTCTGCTTGGTGAGGGAATTGGGATCACCTAGGGGACCAATGATGTCGAATGCCCACATGGAGAAAGGCCATGGGGAGGATATTGGATGAAGTGAGGAAGATGGTGAATGGATTTTATCGGCGTGAAGTTGACACTTGACACACCTACGGACGTAGACAGCACAATCTTCTTCCATAGTGGGCCAATAAAAGCCTTGATGAATGATCTTCTTGGCGAGCATCTGACTATTCACGTGGCCACCGCACACACCCGAGTGCATCTCCTCTACACATTTCCAGACCTCATCGTCACCAAGACATCTTAACAAAAATACCAGTAAGGCTCCTCCTATACAACAATCCTCCAACTAGGGCGGTTTATTTTAAATAAGTGGGGGATAAAACAAGATTTAGGTGAAAGATACCTAGAAGAATTTACAGGATGAGAAGAAATCAAAGAAATCAGTGAGGACTAAAGCCTCGGAAACAGTGTGAGAACGGGCAGGTGCCTGAGGAAGTTAACGTGGAAGGAACCGGGTCGAACCCGGGAGTGGGATCGGGAGGAATCAGAAATTGATGAATCGAGAGAGGCGGACCCGAAGGGTCCGGACGTAAAGGAGGAGAATCATGGGGAAATGAATCCGGAGGTTCCGGAGGAAGAAGATCATGAGGGACCCGATGCCCTGAGAGGTGTGTAAAAAGACAATTCAAAGGGGTGAAAAGAATGAAGGACGTGATGACTTGGAAGAACAAAAGGATAAATCGAAAGAAGGAGAGGCCTAGAGGTTCCAGGTGGATATGGGAAGGAAGGGCGCGATGCCCTGAGAGAGATGGAGAATAAGACAAGATATCCGGAGGTTTCGGATGGATATGGGAAGGAAGGGCGCGATGCCCTGAGAGAGATGGGGAATAAGATAAGAAATTCGGAGGTTCTGGATGGATATGGGAAGGAGGGGCGCGATGCCCTGAGAGAGATGGGGAATAAGATAAGAAATCTGGAGGTTCCGGGTGGGGGTGAGAGATGGATAAAGACATGGAATTAAATAGGGAGGGGTCCGGAGGTTCCGGACAGGGATGAATGTAGGGATCCGGAAGCTCCGGACAACGAGGAATGTGAGGGTTCAGGGACCCTAGAGCAGAGGAGCTTGATGGCTTAGATTTAGGTGACAAAAGGCGTCTCCTTAACCAATGGACTGCCCATAAAAAGAAGCTGAATAGCAGCATGAGCAGCGATGAACTGGGATAGGAAGTGGATGAACTGATGTGGGCTCTTTCAGCAAGGGATTTATTGTCCTCAAGCTTCACTTTATGCTTTTCCCTCTTCTTGGCAGATACTCTCTCATAGTGCGGCCTCTCAACCTTCAACATGGCTTCTTGGCCTTTTGGGTTTGCAGGCCGATCCCAATGATGTGCCCAGGCAGAAGGCCTCTTCTTTCTCTGACCAATCGGGTCCATTAGTATGGTCAGGGCCCATAGGCTCTCATTTGACGGACTTCTAATAAGGCCCTTTGGACATTCATACATGAATGGTAACTCTCTTGGCAAAATATCAAAACAAAGATTTAAGAGCTCCGCTTGTGAAGTAGGGATCTTGACATGAAATGGCTCCCTTGGAAATAACTCCCGTGGCAGATGAACGGTGTCTATCATTGGAAGTTGGATGCTTGGCATAAGGAGCTTCATTTTTGGGGCACTACTCAAGGCTGTTGGAATATCACACGTGGTCATGCTGGGTAGCATAGGCGTTCGTCCCTCGCATGGGAGTTGGTGGGAAGTAGACATGATGTCAAAAGCTTCTAGCAAGAACTGCCCTGACTTGCCCTCGAGTACAGAGTTCATTATCCCCTTTGCAGTGGAATGTGTCATCACCATGCTGGAGGAGAAACTCCTCTCTTGATTAGTCAGTTAGACTATGACCGAACAAGGGGTAATAAGAGCCTTGAAAGCATGTTGGCCAATGAGTAACGTGATCGTGGTTATTTTGGCCCCTGATTTGGTCAGCACCAATTCCTGAGAGTCATTCTTGATGGGCATTGGTGCAGATGGAAATTCGGCCTTCTCAAAGGTGACCGGCACAAGAACCCAAATCGACATTCGGCACATAAAATCTTGGATCTTGAATTGCATTGCCGTGGCCCAATTCTTCTTGTCCGATTCTTGAACATCATCTTTGGCACATGTATTGGTAGAAAGACACCCACTCCGAGAGGTGGTGGAAGAAAGTGAGATTGAGACAACAGGCTCAACGGGTAATGGAGATTCAATGATGGGGGCTATAGGAAGGGTAAGGGGGGGTTGAGACACGACGGGCTTCTCCTTGTTCTCGAGAGGAGACGAGGTTGGCTCGTGTGCAACAATCAATGGGCCCGGCTCCGGGTTAATCACGGGTTTAGGTAAGGGGAGTGGAGGAATAGGAATGGTTGGATTCGGGGTTACAAGGCTAGTGGAGGTTTTAGGTGGAGACGATGGAGGATTACTCGGTTGGGAACAAGAGTTAGTGGAATGCTCAGTGGAAGCCAATGGTGTGGGGGTCATTTGTACAATTGAAGGGGTGACAGTAGAAGGCTTGGTACGTAGGAAACGTCGGATTTTGGTGATACGTGGGGGGTTAAGGGTAGAAGGTGATTCATGGTGCATTGATGCGGGTTGTTGGGGTGTAAACCCGTCATCGTAACACCATGATGACTCATAAGCAGGGGTAGAACTAGTGACTTCATCCTGAGCAGGGGGTTCTTGTGGGAGCAGTGGAAGAGGGAAACGAAGAAAACTCGGAGTAGGTGTATATTCAAAATCTTCATAAATTTCATCATGTGCCATTTCCAATTCTTTATGATCATCAAGTTCAAATGGACGCGGTGGTGGAGGCGTGTTGATGAGATGAGGTGACGTATATTGACATGGAGGAATTTGCGTATATAGATGTGGATGTGGAGGCGGAGAGCCGTATGGATTAGTGTGATGAATGGATGGTGGGCAGACGGCGTCCACTTGATCGTTAAAACTTGGGAGAACTTCTTGCTCACTCATATTCTCAATGCCATACTCATCTCTTCTCTCCTTCCAATCCTTCTC
The DNA here is from genome assembly GCA_022559845.1 of Amorphophallus konjac. Classification (NCBI taxonomy): domain Eukaryota; kingdom Viridiplantae; phylum Streptophyta; class Magnoliopsida; order Alismatales; family Araceae; genus Amorphophallus; species Amorphophallus konjac. The sequence continues at coordinate 88,726,873 of CM040119.1, forward strand.
CATTTTAGTGATGTTATTCATGAAAGTGTGAAGGGGGTTGGCTTGAGGAGGGGAAGGAGGAAGAAATTTCCTCTCAATAACAGCCTGTAAGGCTCCAAGTTGAGAGCTGAGAGAGTCGACATGAGAAGCCATGAAATCCCAGGCATAGGGAACACTAGTGGAGGGGGAAGCTCCACTAACAGTGGCCTGTATTCCATATGAGGACTTATAGGACGGGCCAACGTCCATGGGATGAACCTGTGGGTCAGGATGATAGCCCCAGTCTGAGTTGTAGACCCCATAAGAGTCGTGACCTGGGTCACACATTTGAGACCCATAACGGAAGGCGTCGGCCTCGAAACAATTGTAATTATATTCAGCCATCCATCATGTTTTTTGAGAGCGTAATAACATACACGAGCAAACAATTAGCATGGATTAACATACAAGTGAATGCTTTACGTCCCTTTTTTTTGTTTTGATTTTGATAATTTTTTTGTGTTTTTAACCAGATCAGAAGTTCACACAAAATAGGAAGGACCCTAATTCCAATTTGTTTCACCGCCGTGTCAGCTAGGGTCTCTCGTCTCACCACGAATGAAATGACTAACTCCGGGGAACTTCAATGGTACAACCAGCCCAGTGAACGAAGAGGAGATTCTTCGATGTCGGGGACTTACGGAGGTCCCAGTGTAGGAGATTCTAGTCCGCTGAGAGGAATTCTCAAACGGAGAGTCCTTCCTTCACCGGGAAAGGGTGATCCTCAAAAAATGAAAAAAAGGATAGAAAAGAGGAATGGATGTATGCAATGGAATGCTGACAGATATATGGAGTGGGAAAACAACAGAAATAACAGACATATAATAAACAAAGAACCAATCAAAACTGACGGTGCTGCCGTGAGCACAACGGGGGCGCGCGCGGGCGCGAAGGTGGAGAGGCACGGACGGTGCCGAACTTGCAAGGGTAGCCGAAAGGAAGCAATAGAGGTCCCACCGTGATCGCCAATCTGTGAGCGACGTCACGCGGTTCCGGGAAGCGGAGAGAGGACGCGGAGCGCGCGGGCTCCTCTTTTGTTTCTTTTGGTGTTTGTTTGCTGCAACACAGAAATAAGAGAAGAGAGAGAAGGGGCCACCACGGGAGATTGCTCCGGCGGGGCGAGCGGGACAAGTGTGATATAGCAAAATATGGGGTTTAAACGGCCATAGCGGGAAGTGACTCGCCGCGGCCTCGGGGGGACGGGAATGGTGCAAAAATTAAATAACAAGAATTGAAACGGCCATTGGGGAAGTGACTCGCCGCGGCCTCGAGAATATGAGCAGATAATAAGATGACAGAATATAGAGAGAATACAAAGAGCGGGAATTTAAACGGCCATTGGGGAAGTGACTCGCCGCGGCCTCGAGAACACAAACAGATAAGAATATAACATATAAGAACGTGAATTTAAACGTCCATTGGGGAAGTGACTCGCCGTGGTCTCGAGAACACGAATAGATAAGAATATAACATATAAAAATGGGAATTTAAACGGCCATTGGGGAAGTGACTCGCCGCGGCCTCAAGAATATGAGCAGAATATAACAGAGTATAAAGAGAATATAAGAACGGAAATTTAAACGGCCATTGGGGAAGTGACTCGCCGCGGCCTCGAAAATAAGATGTGATCGCCAGGGGCCGAAAGACCCCAAAATAAGAAAGTGATCGCGCCTACCTCAAGAGCGAGAGATGGCGGGTTGCTTCTTCGTCTCCCTCCGGCCGGCCGACGGAGAGGGCCTTCCTCGGCTACCCTTGCAAAACAACGACAAACAAATGACAAGTGGATTAGAAAGATGGAGGTGTAGTATTCAAATCCTTGCAATAAAAATAACGAAATGATGGCGAGACACACACCTGGTTGGTGTTATCTTTTAAACCCCTCTCGGACTCGAGTAGGAGGAAAATGAGATGATGGATGCAAGAAGTATAAAAGAAGAGGCGCCCTTATGAAGGGGGATAGAGGATGCGAGATGATGAATGCAAAAGAACTACGAAGAAAAAGGGGAAGAAAAGGCTTATTGGATGAGCCGAGGGTGAAATCCGGCGGAGCTCCGGCAGCGTGGGGACGACGTGGAAGCGCGGTGGATGAAGACGACCTTCCTCTCGCGAGCGTGAGCACCCGAGAAGCCGGCAGAACCTCCACCTACAAAAGAACCCACGGGTTAGAAAATGACTCCGTAGCCTCTGGGCTCCGGCAGCCTATCGGATCACTTCTCAGCTCCTCCAGAACTGAGGGGGTGGGCCTCTATTTATAGAGCTCCGGAGGGTGGAGGCGTCCAGGACCCTGGACACCTCCATCAGGGCCGAAATAATATTTTATTCTATTTTTATTTATTTTTTTGGAATATTTTTGTGGAGGCGTCCAGTGTCCCGGACGCCTCAAACAGGTCCACCGAAAACCGACGACGGCCGCACGCGGTTTGGCACAACGCGTGGTTTTGTGAGCGGCGCCTCGTGATTCAGAAATGGGCGCGTCCAGTTGACTGGACGTCTCTATATTTTGGATTTTTTCACACACGACAAACCGTCGTTCGGTGGCCGGCGCCCGTGAGGGTTTTGATGGAGGCGTCCAGGGGCCTGGACGCCTCCAAAATTATATTATTTTTTATTTTTCTTTTGTCTTTTATACCAGGGCTGGCATTTTGATTTTTTTATTTGTTTTTATGGAGGCGTCCAGGATCCTGGACGCCTCCATTAATATATATATATTTTTATTTATTTTTTGTCTTTTTTATGCCAAGTGGCATTTTATAAAAATTTATTATTATTAGTTTTTATGGAGGCGTCCAGGGGCCTGGACGCCTCCATAAAAATATATATTTTTTTATTTATTTTTGGGCCCTGAGGAAATAATAAAATAATAAATTAAATTAAAAAGATGGGGGCGTCCAGGGGCCTGGACGCCCCCATTAAGACCCACCCAGGTCCTCAAATCAGGCGTCGGCGGTCGCCCGGTAGACCCCCTTTTTGATTCTGGAACCTCTTGATGCGTCCGACTGGTGTTGATGTCGTCCGAATGCCGTGACGAGACGATTCCGGATGCCAAAAAAGGCAGAAGAAGACCCAAGCAAAGGAAGCACTCGAGCGATTCAAAATGCGTAAGCCGTTGCGGGGCGTTGTATAGTAATATGAGACTTTCTCAGGAGACGTCAAGAATGGCGTGTCTACACTACCGGCGAAACTCTCCTTGAATACTCGACCAAACTACTTGAAGTCTCGGATGGTTCCAGGGGCGAGGGCCCAGAACCATGCTTGGGTGCCTTGGACCAGGGTGGTCGCAAAGGCTCGGCACTTGATGGCGTCGGATGCTCCGTAAAGGGTCATCAGAGCGTCAAAGCTGTCAAAGTGGTCGCCCGGGTCGCCCTGGCCATCGTAGGGCTTGAAGGTCGGGATAGAGGTTTGGGGAGATACCTATGCCTTCAAGATATGGTCGGAGAACGGGGATCTCTCCTCGTCCTCTGGTGGAGAGGTCTTCTACAGGGCTCGCAGGGCGTGCTCCTGCTCTGCGAAACGCCTCTCGAATTCTCGCAGTCGGAGAGATAGCTCCGGCTGCCGCTGCACCGTAGGGCTGAGGGGGAGTGAAGGCAGGCTGTCTTGGCGCTCCCTGGGGACTTCGGTCTCCGGGAGGGGACGGCGTGCCCCATGCCTGCCCCGCTTCGGCGTGAAGGAAGCCTCTTGCTCCGGAGGGGGGGCTTGCGAGGGTCCTCCTACTTTGTTGCTGATGAGTTGCTGTCCTCGGAGGGTGAAGCGGTCTCCGGTGGTGTGCTGGGACACGTTCTCACGGGGAGGGCTCTCCGGAGGGGTGCGTGACCTTCCATCCCTGGCCGCCTGGGTCCTCATGAGTTCCACGAGGACATCCAGTTTCGCGTTGAGGGCTTGGAAGGCGGTGGCGCCGCCATTGAGCGCCAGCCCTACCGTCGTGGGAGGAGGGGGCGGCAGCCTGGCCGCAGGCGGAGGGGGCGGTCTGTTGGCGGGAGTGCTGGCACCAAAGGGGGGGTTTTGGGAGGCTTGTGAGGGGCCTTCCCCCGCCGCCACCCTGGCCTTTCCCCTATCACCGGCGGACCTCCTCCCTATACTTCTTCTCACAATACTGGCTCTTTGGTCGTTTCCCACAGACGGCGCCAGATGAAGGGGCGTGATCTCGCACTGGTCCTGAGCTGAGAGGATGATCACCGGATAGTGAACTGCAGAAAAAGGGAAACGAATCAGGGGGGCCCAGGGATGGTTCCCTGGGGAAAACCCTCCGATGCTTAGGTCAGTAGAGCAATGGTGGAAGGTATTGAGGGAAGTTGAAAGAGATGCGTGAGATTCCCCAACACCAAGATGGTGAAGTGGTTCTTGCTCAGGGAGTGTTAGGCATGTATCAGCCTTTCTTGCTACTGGAGGGAGTCATTGGTTTATATAGGGAGCTCCCCCAAAGAGTTCCATAAGCTGAGGAGTTTTAGGCGGGAGTTACGTCCTCATCATGGGATCGTTACATCCTCATCGTGGGCTCTTCATGACCTTGGGAGATCATGGCACCCTTATCCCGCTGAACTCCTGCTCATAAAGGACTGTCAACGGCTGCATGGATAAGCATTCGTAAGTTGATCCAAGCATGAGAAGTGCCGGCCCTATCCGGGCGATGGGCGTAGCTCGGATGCAGTCAGATAGGAGTGGGCGCGGAGCGCTTGCCCTTATATCGGTGGGGAGATGGCTCGGGCGTGGGTCTTCCTCCGTTCTGTCGTTCGGGCCTTCCGAGCCTAAGGGCCGCCGAGGAAGGATGGGATCCCGAGTAATCTTTATTGGGCTTTTCTGCCGAAGTGGGCCCTAGAGGGCTGTCACTAGGATGAGCTGAGCCTCGTTCGGTCCTGATGGGCCTAGTTTGGCTGCTCTTAATTGGGCTACAGAAATCCCCCTCTCCACATGGCGATCAAAGTGAATCATGGGTGCACTGCATCACGACACGGACGGCTACTGGGTGACCGCTCAGGGAGATATACGGTTCAGGATGAACCGTTCAAATCAAGGAATAACGACAAATGAACACAAAAATCATGAAATGTTGAAATGACAGAAGATAGAGATGAGAAGCGTACCTAGATGAGCGGTCTATATACAGCCGCTTAAGCTCTAGAACGGACCAGCATCCACCGTTCAATAGCAACCAAACAAACAATATGAATACAGAGGCATGCCTGTGCCAGCACGGTGGACGGCCAAACTCAGGCCATATAAAGGATTAACGGGCGGTAGGAGACCCCTCCAAACAGCAAGCTTGGAGAAGAACTGGCAGTGTTCGCAGAGAAAAATGGTGAACCTTCAACCGCACAAACTTTGGACGGCCCTTGGAGAGCCGTTCATGTTCCAGAGGATAGAGAACGCGACTCAACCTTAAAATCACTTCAAGAAAAAGGACTAACACAACGAAAGAGGGGGTCAGCAAATCACTAACACGATGGGCATTAGGTGTCCCACCGTGATCGCCAAAAAATGGGATGTTGACATGTTTTCCTCCCTATCCCTTCTACTAAATCGATATGAGAAAATATAAATATGCAGTAGAAGGAGAACAGAAGGGTGTAAATAAGTGTGATCGCCACCAAGATGTCGGACATGCGATGAATGCACACCGTACCTTGGAAAGAGGGAGGTACTCGCCTTAATATCAGCACTAGCGCGTTGAACGGCTACTTAGGGGCCACCTGTATGTACGTGCGGTCTCATGATAGGCCGCTCGTCGGTGCTGAGGTAGAACGCGGGACGAAGATGGATGGAGGATGAACGGCTTGATGGTGACTGCAGGAGTTGAAGAATGGCTTTGGATCCACCGCATATATCCCTGAACGGTCTCGATGAAGCCGCGAAAAACCACCATGCCAGAAGTTGTAAAGGTCCAACCTCCACCCTTTTCGGCCTGCCAGAAAGGATGGGCCTCGTGTTAGTGTGTTGTTGACCTGCGAAACAAAGTGTAGAACATAGAGAAAAACCCAATATCAGAGCTGTGAAGTGTAGAAAATGCTAAAATGAAAAGAAATAAACATAGCTAAATGAAGTGGAAGATACCTGGGGGGTTTTAAACCCCTAGAGGCGTGAAAACGTGGGAGGGTGTGTGAATGATAGTGCAAGTGAAGAAAAAAAACATGGAGAATGATGCATCCAACCAAAAGTGAATGATGGACTATCAAAATATAAAAAGACTCAAAACGACAGTTACTCCCTGGACCGGAGGCCTGTATGGACGTAGAAGGCCTCCCTCCCTGGTCGTCGGTCACTCAAGGATTCAGCAGGGCTTCGCCGTGACCTAAAATCTTCCCCCTTTTCAAGCCCGGCCTTTAGGGTCTATTTATAGAGCACCTAAAGTCCTAGCTCGAAATTAGGGTTTAAAAGCAATTTCAGGTCAAGATTATCAAACAAAAGATGAAGATAATTCCATTATCTTTCATCTGGAAGAAACGGCACTTGAAATGGTTGAGGATTCGCGGAGAAATGGCTGGATAAAGTCGGGGATAAATCCACGAGGAGAGAGAGAAAATCTATTGAATCTTCAGCAATCGAGCAGATGAATGGTCTAACGATAGACCACACATCCATTTGGGCGGCCCATTCTGGGCCGTCCAACCCTATCGGTGGAAATTCAACAATTCACAAAATAATCCAAATTATCTATTGAACCGGCCGAATAGTTCGCCGTTGGACTCTCATAAATGAACGGCTACGATGAAACCGTTCAAAGGTAGAGCGACCAAGAAGAAACCGTCCATGCCTGTCGGTGATAATTTAGCATAAATAAGATAATTAGATAATTATCTGAAAACCACCAAGCGCAGGACTCTGAGAGACGAGCGGCTACCATCCGTCCGTCCATCATGTTGAACGGCTAGGGGAAGACCACATAAATGCTTGTCGGTGGAAATTCAAAAAATTAAACAAAATTTCCATGAATGTATGGACGATCCACAGGCAACCGCACATTGATTCAACAGCCAGGGATGAACCGTACATGTGTATGGGTGCTTGAAACTCGTAGAAAAGCCCAATCAACCAAAACCAAGGCCCATTAAGCCCAGAATTGAAACAAACCTAGCCAGGGAGGGAGGCTACCCATAAAATTGGCCCAAAACGTGCCGGAAAACAACCCAGCGAGTGATGTATAACTCGAGGCATCAATAAATGGGAGTAAGAGAAATGACTCAACTTATCGGCAAAAAATGGGTGTCAACAATGGCGTGGGCCATGGCCGTGGTGCCGAACGGGGGCATGTGACTGGATGACTGGAGGGATACACCGATCTGGTATCTGGGAGAGGGTCGATCACGACTCGAATTGAGCGGTGGGACATGGCCTCGTGACTGCGAGAGAGCATGACATCATGGTACGCGTGTGGTTGCAACCGATGGGCACGCGAGAGGAAATCCCGGCATAAGGGGACATTCGCCCAAGTCAGAATGCCTCACATATGGTGGGTGTTGACTTGTGTGTGACGGCTACATACGGCGTGAGGGGAGTGCAATCGACATACCCCCGGCATATTAGGCCGTCGAACAAGTCACCCACGCACAATTCTCCTTCGCTCGTTGTTTGGAGCCGCGCTTGAAGTCCTGTGCTTGCCGGATGCTGGAGGTTGGATGGAGAATCAGTTGTGTTTGCATATGCCCCTTGAGCCCCTAGGGGGGTTTTTATAGGGGAAGTTTAAGGGTCACAAGGGGTTTACGCGGACTAGCTAAGGGTGGTGAGCTGGTCTGCGTAAACCCAAGTGAATAGTGTCACTGGGTTACACGGGTTGAGAGAGGGGGAGGGGGTTTACGCGGACTAGGGGGTTTACGCACCTAAACCCCACCCCCCTGGGGGGGTTTAGGCAGAGTGGCTCTGGTTTTTATTTTTTGAAAAAATTAAATGTTTTTAATTGAATGGGGGTTTTACGCGGACCTGCTAGGTGGGGTAAGCTGGTCCGCGTAAACCCCCCCTCCCCCCATGGGGGGTTTAGGTGGGTTCGCTCCAAGGAGAGAGGGGGCTGGTCCCAGCCTATAAAATTAATTTTTTTGGTCTTTTTTCTTCCCAAATTGACTAAGAAAGAAAAGGACAACTGGGCGGAAGGATACACGGAGCTCGCGGAGGCTTGTGTGCGCGTCGACTTGCGGAATCCCCGCGTGCTGTCGCTCTGCACTCCCGCGTCCACGTGTTGGCTTCTCGAACTGGTACGGCACACGAACCACGTCGTAGAACCGTAGATTGAACGAATTGGGCTGAGTGGGGTCATGGGACCACCGGGCTGGAGGGAGGGCGCGGCCCCCAGGGAGTTCACCCTCCCTGGGGCATGCGACCGCCCCTAGGTGAACCGACCTCGAGCCGGTAGTAACGCCGGGGGATGGCCCCCGAGGGTCTTCTTGTGCTACCTGGGGGTGTCCTTTGACGGACTTGGAACTTTGGGAGACTGGGATGGACCCGTGGGGCCATTGTTCTTCGAGTCATAGCGGCCGCTCGCAAGGTGTTCGGACGAATGCCCGACACACTCCGAGTTACCGAAAAAGCCGCGTAGGTGACCGACAGGCCTTTGATTTGGCCTAGGGTCAAGGGTAGAAGTCCATAGGGGCTGGGAGGAGGCACCTTTGGCTCATGGGCCTCGCCTCGTGTTGCGTGCTATATTGTATGGCTGGTTGGCAGGGTAGCCTCGAGTTGGCCCAAGTGCTAAAGTTGAGTGGCTCGTTGCCACGTATCTAAGGGTTGGGGGTGGCCCCGACTTACTGGGGGATCGTTGTGGGACCCCATTAGTGTGCTGGAACCACGGGGTGGCCCGTGGTTTCATGTAGAAGGGATGGAACGTATGTGCCCACAAGGTGTTTGGAAATATGTCGAACACGCGTATGTGGGCCATATGCACGTGCTACGGGCCTCTAAAGCCTGTGGTTGACTTGCTCAGGTCTCCTTTTGACCTTGGAGGGTTGAATGAAGTTTCTCGGAGTGAGCCCACGGCTCTTTCACTGGATGCCACGTGGCGTGTCTTAACGTCGGGGCGCCCCCGGGTGGTCCCGGGCGGCCATGTAGGGTACGGGCAAAGCCCGTATGAGAGTGGCCGGGGTTGACCCCGGACAAATGCTTGTGTCACCGCGTGTCAAGGCAAGTTGGTCGGGACCCTTGTGGGGACCCGCAGGGTTGGAGAAAGGGCTAGATAGCCCATGCCTTGAAGGTGTTCGGGGAAATGCCCGAACCCTTACTCCTTGTTATTTTGGCTGGGAAATAGTCCGAGTACAATAATGACTCAACATATGATTCTTGACTCAAGGTACCAGGTAGAGGACTAACCTCTACACATGATGTGGATTTCCAGACAGAAGATATCTGCCCTTCTCCCAACTATCATTTCATATACCTTTGAGAACAAGATGGGTATGATGTAAGGTATGTAGTTATGCTATAGACAGATTAACTCTAAAGACAACCTGTAACATGTGCAAATGAAGCATTCATTTAGAGGTAATTTATTCAGGATAGATAGGAATGAATGTTTATTCATCATGCTAAAATTTACATAAGCCTAGTTCCCTTCTTAAAAATTTAAATCTATCATTTCCAAGGGGCTTAGTAAAGATGTCAGCAATTTGTTTATCTGATTCAATGAAGTAAAACTCAATTTCATTCTTACTTACCTCATCTCTTAAGAAGTGATGTTTAATCTCAATATGCTTAGTACTAGAGTGATGAACATGATTTTTGGTTAATGAAATAGCACTGGTGTTATCACACAAAATAGGTGTGCATCCTAGATTGATGTGAAAATCAGCAAGTTGGTGCTTTATCCATAAGACTTAGACTGCACAATTCCCTGCTGCAACATATTCTGCTTCAACAGTGGAAAGAGCAATAGTGTGTTGCTTCTTAGATGCCCAAGACACTATACAACCATCTAGGTATTGACAATACCCACCAGTGCTCTTTCTATCTATCCTGCACCCAACAAAATCTTCATCAGTGTAAGCTACAAGGTCGAACTCACACTTAGCAGGAAACCATAGACCTAAGTCAGGGTGCCTAACAGATACCTAAAGATCCTTTTCACTGCACTCATGTGTGATTCTCTAGGACTAGCCTGAAATCTAGCACATAAACATACTGAGAATTGAATATCAGGTCGAGATACAGTAAGGTACAAAAGGGATCCTATCATACCTCTATAAAGTTTGGTGTCAACCAATTTATCTTTTGGGTCACCATCAAGACTAGTTGAGGTGCCCATAGGTGCTGTTATTGCTTTGAGGTTTTCCATTTGATATTTCTTCAGCAGGTCCCTTAGGTACTTGGACTGTGTGATGAAGCTTCTCTCCAAAGTTTGATTAACCAGCAAACCAAGAAAAAACTTCAATTCTCCCATAGAACTCATTACAAATTCATCTGTCATTAATCTAGAAAATTCCTCACACATTTCAGATTTAGTTGACCCAAACACTATATCATCTACGTAAATCTAAGCAATAAGAATGTCTTTGTTACTCACCTTAGTGAATAGGGTCTGGTAAACTTCTCCTCTTAAAAAACCCTTACCTGTGAGGAAGGAGCTCATCCTGTCGTACCAGGCCCTGGGATCTTACTTCAATCCATACAATGCCTTATCTAATTTATAGACATGATCAGGAAAATCAAGGCATTCAAAACCTAGAGGTTGTTTAACATACACATCCTCTTTTATCAACCCACTTAAAAAGGGAGATTTCACATCCATCTGTAGCAATTTTATCCCTAGGCTACAAGCAAATGCTAAAAGTATTCTGACAGCTTCTAATCTGGTAACAGGAGCAAATGATTCTTGGGTGTAACCTTGTGCCACTAGTCTAGCTTTGTTTCTAATAACATTTCCCTGCTCATCAATTTTATTTCAGAAAACCCATTTAGTGCCTATAACTGAGCCATGTGAGGGATTAGGGACAAGGTGCCATACCTTGTTCCTTTCAAATTGGTTCAACTCATCATGCATGGCATTTATCCAATGCACATCCTCTAAGACACTATCTATATTTTTTGGTTCTATTTGAGAGACTAGTGCAAAAGAATTTAACTCATTTTCAATCCTAAAATGTGATCTAGTCCTAGGAGGTTCATTTAGATTTCCAATTATATTCTCTAAAGGATGATCTTTAAGAACTCTAATATTGGTAAGCTGATTCCCTGGTTCTGCATTTTCCTCCCCCTGAGGTCTAGACCCATTTGTCTCACCATTTTCTTCAGGTTCAGTATTTGGCTCTTCTTTACTCTCAAGAATATCACCATCAGCTTTGTCTCTGCAAAAACCAATTTCAGATTTATTAGAATGTTCATCAAAGACAACATGAGGTGATTCCTCAACAGTTTTAGAATTAAGGTTATAAATCCTATAGGCTTTGGACATTTCAGAATAACCTAGAAAGATTCCAAGTTCACTTTTAGGTTCAAACTTATCAAGGTCTCTTTTAGAATTTACATGAATGAAACACTTACATCCAAAGACCTTGAAATGTGCTAGTGAAGGTTTCTTACCTTTGAGTATCTTATAAGAAGTCTTTTGTGTGGAAGGTCGTACTAGAGCTTTGTTAATTGTATAATAGGATGTGCTCACAGCCTCGGCTCAGAACTTCCTTGGCATATTCCCTTCAACTAGCATTGTCCTAGCCATTTCCACCAAGGTTCTATTCTTCCTTTCAACTACTCCATTCTGCTCTGGAGTTCTTGGAGATGAGAACTTGTGGTTGATTCCATTATCCCTGTAGAAATCATCAAATTGTGAGTTTTCAAACTCACCTCCATGATCAGACAAAATGTTTAAAATTGAATGCTCATTAGTCTGAGTTATTTTATGGTAAAATTCCTTAAAAGCATTAGTTTTATGTGTCAGGAAGTATACCTAGGTAAATCTAGAGAAGTCATCTATTAAAACATAACCATATCTCCTACCAGATAAGCTGGCTGATCTAGATGGTCCAAACAAATCCATATGAATCAGCTCAAATGGTTTAGAACATAAGCTTTTAGTTCTAGACTTAAACGACTTTCTAGTTTGCTTGCATTGAGTACAGGCCTCACAAATTTTATTATTTATTTTGAATGAAATTCCAGGGAGACCTTTTACCATGCTGTGTTTTGTTAGTTTGTGCAACACATGATAACTAGCATGACCTAACCTACGGTGCCAAAGACAGGCTAGGTCATCCTTATTGACAGTTAGGCATAAATCTGCGTGTGCTGCATCATCTAAATCAACCATGTAGATATTATTGACTCTCTTACCAGAAAATTTGACATATTCAGAATTTGGTTCAAATATAGTGAATGCAAGAGAATCAAAAACTACCTTATGACCTTTATCACACAGATGGCTAATGCTAAGCAAATTGTAGGCAAGCCCTTCTACCAATAACACTTCATCAATGCAGCATGAAGAACACTTCCCTACTTTAGCTGTTCCAACTATTTTTCCTTTGGTATTACCTCCAAAGGTAACATGACATGCATCCTTCTTTACCAGCATACAAAATTTGTCATTATCCCTGGTCATGTGCCTGGAGCAGCCACTATCAAGATACCATCTGTTCTGGTTGGCTACCAGGCATACCTACATGGAAAATCAAGTAGAAATGTTTGGAACCCAAAGCAGTTTGGGCCCCATAAAAGCATTTATTTCATGCAGACTAGAAACTAGATGTTTTGGTATCCACATCTGATTTGGTTTCTTCATAGTGGATTTTTTATCATTCAGTTCAGTCTGCCTTTTCTTGCCACTTTTAGTTTTTGTAGATTGTTTCTTCTTTTTAAAATCATTTTGAAATTTTCTTTGCCAATGCTTAGTTCGATAGGCTTTGGGAGTAGTGGGTGCACCGAACACCCTAGCCTGACTGGACATGGAATGATAAAAGCCATATGGTTTTTGGCTTTTGAAGTTGTTGTGCCTAGGTTGCACATAGAAGTTCGAAGGTTGGGGTTGATGCATCTGAGTAGTATAAGGATTCAGAAAATGATGCTGCATTGGCCTCATATAGAAACTGCCTTGACCTTTCACATGAGAATTGTGGTGAGAAAAGTTATGACATGAAGAGTAGATCGGAGCAGTATTGAAGTAGCCTCATTCTGAGGTACTTCTGCCCGGCCCTGAGTTTCTAGATGACTTTTACCCAGAAGTAGTAGAAGTCGATGCACCTGAATGGTTGCTCGACCTTTCTGCAGAGACTTGGTAGTTTTGGCCTTGGGGTTTTCTTGGATTTTAGCATTAGAAAATTGACCCCTAGCATGTCCCTTGGATTGAGGTGTGGGAGTATGCGAGCATGATCCCCTAGACACCTCTATCTTCCCTTTGCCTTTGTCTTTTGCACTAGGCTTAGTTTTCACAAGATTTTTCATTTTGTTTGTATTCTGACCTTCTCCAGAAGTCATGTTTATCAGGGGTTGAAATGTCCCCTTTTCTGCCACAAAGGAGATAGTCCGCACATCAAACCTCTCCTTGTTAGTTCGGTTGAAACTCAAACCTTCCTTTCTGAAATTTCTTTTTGTTCCCAATATGACATTCAGATTTTCTGAACCTTGTGTCATGCCTTCAAGTGAGTTTTGTTTGTCCTTATTTTCTTTTTCTAAATTTTCTATTGTCTTTTTCAATTCACTATTTACACCATTGACAACATCATATTTTTCAGTGGCAATTCTTGTTTCTTTTTGAAATTCATGTATTTTCATTTTGAGATCATCAATGGTGTTCATCAGATTTTCATTTTCCACTTTCAAATCAATCAAGACATTTTTATCACTCTCAATTTCATGAAGAGAGTTTTTTAAATTGAGGTTTTCAACGTCCAGACATGCGAGTTTATCATTCAGGGAAGTATCATGAACTAAAGAATTTACTTTCTTTTTCAGATTTCTATTTTCTCTACGCATGTCATCATATTTGTCATGTAATTCAGCACATGCTTCTTCCCAATCATCATGAGTAAAGTTTTCAAAAGGGAAAGTTATCTGATCATTGTCCTCTTTCTCTTCATCACCTCTGGCCATCAAGCATAGCATGCCTTTTTTTTCACTATCAGAGGAGCTGCTCTGACTTCCTTCGTCTTCATTACTCTAGGTGCTAACCATAGCCTTCCCTTTCTTGTTCTTCCACCTAGGATGCTTGTCTTTCAACTCCGGACAATCTGCTTTGAGATGTCCTACCTTCCTGGAATTATAACAGACATTGCTATCAGTTTTCTTGGCAATATCATATTTATGCTTTGGATGCCTTTTGCCAGAGAAATACTTTTTCTTAAACCCCTTTCCTTCCTTCCTCAAAAACCTTTTGAAGTTCCTAGTGAACATGGCAAAATCATCGTTGTTGTCATCTGAGCTAGAGGAGCTGTGTTCATTGGACCACCCTTTGTTATCAAAAGTAACCTTTAGAGCTAGGGATTTCTTCTTTTTCTTAGGCTCATCTACCCTCTTAAGATTCAGCTCATAAGTCATGAGAGAACCAATGAGCTCATCTACGGTCGTTGTAGCAAGGTTCCTTGTCTCTTCAACTACGGTGACCTTGGTATGCCAAATAGGTGTCAGGGACCTAAGGATTTTTCTAACCAGCTCGTACTCACTATACACTTTACCCAAGCTTCTCAAGCCATTAGTGAGCACCATCAGACGGGCATACATTTCAGACATGGACTCGTCAGGCTTCATTCTGAAAGCCTCATACTCAGAGACCAACATGTTGGCCTTGGTTTCCCTAACCAGAGAAGTCCCTTCATAGATAACCTTCAGCTTATCCCACATCTCCTTGGCTGTAGTACAGGAGGAAATTCTGGAGAATTCGGTGGGATGAAGTGCACATTGTATAGCATTGATGGCCGCCCAATTCAAGGTGGACCTACAGATATGCTCCTTGGTCCAGAACTCTTCGTCTGGAGGTAAATCAAAAGGACCCTTACTAACAACCTTCCAGATCTTATAGTCCTTAGCACGAAGGAATACCTCCATGCTATTCTTCCAGTAAGAATAATTAGATCCATCAAAGAAAGGTGGCTTACTAGTGGAGTGACCCTCAGCAGTTAACCCTCTAGCATCTATTCTAAACTCTCTGGGATGTAAAGCCCAAAGGGAGAGGTAGGCTCTGATACCAAGTGAAGGGTGTGACGAATAGATTTAGAGGGGGGTGAATAGATGTACCCCCCAAAAAAAAATTAACAACAACCTATAGCAGATTAAAAACTAATGCGGAATAAAATGACTGCTATAAAATTAGATGCAAAGACAGAGAATATTCAGGAGTGATATCTGTAAAAAAAATGCAGAATTAAGCAAAGCAGATAATCAACCACCAAATCTGAATATCAGAAGGACAATGACTAAATGATTTCATCAAATTTCATTGTAGCGAAAACACAATCCCATCTATCAAGTACTAGGCGGACATGTGATCAAAAGATCTCTCACGCAAGAAGCGACATTCCATAATGGCGTAGCCAAACTTTTCTGCCATAGCTTTTAATATACTTGAAGTAGAGGAACTTGTAATTTGCTTAAATAAGACTGAAACTGAAATCAATTAATGACTGTACCACAAGGAACGAAAGATAAACAATCTTATGCATTCATCTGCTTGACTAGCAGAAATAACACAATTTGAAGGAGCAAGATAGAACCAACCAAAAGATAACAGCAGATGAACGATTAACTAATTAAAACCCATGCTAGACCATTTAGGCGAGCCTAAGCATGTTAGTTCACACGATGGGTGAGCTAGAAGGGGGGATGAATAGATCACCCCCAATTCAAAAAATTAATTCGAGGACCGATTAATGTAGTTCAGAAACGTAGTAGCAAAGCTTCTCTAGTCTAGCCACTTAGCAAACAAATAGATCGATGCTTAAGGAGAAACAAGAGCTACGATGGGCAACAATCAAACAGCTAGGGTTACTTGACTTGGAGCAGTTGAAGCTTCAGGTGGTTCAGGTTCTTCCTCCACCATCTCCTCTAGAAAGTTTCCATCATGCCTTGAGCTCCTATCATCATCATCCAAGTCAGTGACAGTGTTTGTTTCATCGAATATAACATGAGGAGATTCTTCTACTATTTGGTCTGAAACATTAAAGACCCTATATGCCCTAGTTGTTTCAGAGTATCCTAGAAGAATTCCAGGGCTACTCCTTGCGTCAAATTTATCTAGGTCCTTTTTATTATTGTTATGAATGAAGCATTTTGAACCAAAAATCTTAAAATATGAGACATTTGGCTTCTTACCTTTCAAGAGTTCATTGAGGGTTTTCTTATGGACGGGTCTTACAAAGGTTCTATTGATGATGTAGCAAGCGGTATCAGCTGCCTCTGCCCAAAACTTTCTGGGAAGCTGACTCTCCACCAGCATAGTTCTTGCCATTTCAATGATTGTACGGTTTCTTCTCTCCACTATGCCATTCTGCTCCAGAGTCCTGGGAGATGAAAATCTGTGAATTAGTCCTTCATTGTTACAGAATTCAAAAAATATAGAGTTCTCAAATTCTCCTCCATGATCAGATTGAATCATGGAAATACTGTGAGTTCCTTCTTGTTTGACTTTATTAAAAAGATGTTCAAACTTCTGAAAAGCTTCACTTTTATTTGCTAAGAAAAATAACCATGAATATCTAGTAAAATCATCTACAGTCACAAACTCAAATCTCTTCCCAGTTAGACTCTAAGTCCTGGTTGGGCCAAGGAGATCCATATGCAAAAGCTCCATTGACTTGGAGGACAAAGGCTCGGATCTGAGCTTAAATGATTTGCGGGTTTGTTTGCCTAGAGCACAGGCATCACAGACTTTTGAAATGGAACTGAATTTGATCTTAGGCATTCCTCTAACTAAATCATGCTTGACCCATTTTTTCAATGTAGAGAAACTAGCATGACCTAAACGTCTATGCCAATTAAATGCATTATTTTCAAAATCAACAGCCAAACAAAGATTTGATTCAGATTTTTCATTTAAATCAACAATATTGTAAACATTATTAACTCTATGTGCTTCAAACTTGACCTTGTCAGAATTTATTTCAAGTATTTTGCATGCATTATCATCGAACACAACTATGTGACCCTTGTCACATAACTGACTAATACTTAGCAAGTTGTGTTGAAGACCCTCTACAAGCAAAACTTTTTCAATAGAGTTTGTGGAGGACTTACCAACTATTCCTATTCCAACAATCTTACCTCTATTCTTTCCTCCAAATTTGACCAGACCCCCTACCTTCATTTCCAGTTTGCCGAATTTGGATCGATCGCCTGTCATGTGCCTAGAACAGCCGCTATCTAGGTACCACCTGTTGTGCTCGGCTGCAAGGCTAACCTGTAGAGGACAAATCAAGCAGAATAGTTTGGAACCCAAGATAGGTTGGGTCCAAAGATATTGTTCAAATCTCTAAGCAGCCATTTCAGAATCAAAACTGTTTCACAGTATTTTTCTTTTCCATGTTGTTGACAGTTTTGTTGAAATTATAACTAGTGTTCTGTCCATTTGGTCTAAAGGTGTGGAATCTGTTCTTGTTATTAGACTGTTCATTCTTCGGGTATCTTTTGTACCCATTCTGTCTAGGATAGACATACTCATTGAAGAATTTATGTGGAACATGATTTCCCCAGTTTTTCTTATATTGACCCATGTTTTTATATAAGAATGGATTTCTGTTCTGGGTCATGTGGCTTTACTTGTAAAAGTTCTTGTTCTGGGGGGTACACGCAGGGGGCTTGCCTAGTTATGTTCTTTCCAGTTTTAGATTATTTTCCAGCAGGGTTTAATGAATTGATTCTCGGTGGCTGGACATTCTGAGCATTGTTGGAGCTAGATGGTGTGTCTAGCTTTACCTTCCCCTTTTCTGGGCAGAATGTTACAGTTGTGAACTCAAAAGGTTTCTTGTGTATAGGTTCATAACCTAAACCCTCTTTGTTGAAATTGACCCTAGTACCTAGAATGGTATCCAAGTTCATTTTTCCTTGAACAAATTTTTCTAGGGTTCTTTGCTTGTCTTCCGGTCCTTTTTGCAATGTTTCACAATTTCCCTGAAGTTCAGAGTTCACCTTCCAAACAGCTTCACATTTTTTAGTGATTAAACGATTTTCACTTTGGCTTTCTTGGAGTTTTATCTTGAGTTCTTCAAGTTGTTTTTGAGCTTCCTGGTTTTCAGATTTAAGATTTTCATTTTCTTTTCTGATAGAATTCATCTCTTCTAATTCTTCCTTCACCTTCTGATTTTTTTTGTCAATTTGAATTTGTTCTTCATTAGTAGCATTCAGTTTTTGTCTTTAACACCCTATGATCTTTACTCAAAGTATTAAACTTAGCTAACAGTTCTCCATAGGCATTTTCCCAGTCATCAATAGTGAAAATTTTAAAAATGTTGGTTACCTCTTTGCTACTATTAGCCATGAGGCATATTCCTTGACCATCTTCTTCTGACGAGTTGGCCTCAAGGTCTTCCTCCTTGTCACTCCACGTGCAGACCATAGCCTGAGGTTTCTTCTTTTGCACCTTGAAACTTTTCTTTTGGAGATCGGGACAATCCCCCTTCAGGTGTCTAGGCCTCATGCAATGAAAGCATGTAATCTTCTTAGCATTCCTGTTTTTATCATTGTTGGAATCAACATGCTTACCAGAGGGATACAGCCTTTTTCTTATAAATGTTTTCCCCTTGGTTCTCAGAAACTTACGAAACTGTCGGGTCAACATAGCTTGCTCCTCTTGATCAAGATCTGAGAACCGGCTAGACTCCCCACTACTACTGCTACTCCCACTGCTGCTAGTGCTACTGCGACTACGAGACACCTTGAGAGCAATGTTCTTGCCCTTCTTGTCACTTTCTTCACCATTTCTTTTGAAATTCATTTCGTAAGTCATTAGAGATCCTATCAGCTCAATGACTGTTAGTTTTGACAGATCCCTAGACTCCTCTATCACAAAGGCCTTGGTGTGCCATGCAGGGGTTAACGACCTAAGGATTTTCCTGACTAGATCCCCTTCTGAAACTTGTTTCCCCAGCCCTCTAAGATTGTTAGTGATCAGGGATAGCCTAGCATACATTTCCGCAATATTCTCTTCGAATTTCATCTTAAATAATTCATATTCATAGGTGAGCATATTTACCTTGGTGGCCTTGACTTGGGATGTACCTTCGTAGATGAGTTCAAGTTCATCCCACATCTTCTTGGCTGTCTGGCAGGCTAAGATCCTACCGTACTCTTCTGGATGAACTGCGCATTGAATTATGTTTAGAGCCGACTAGTTGACTGTTGAAATCTGATGTGATCCTATGTCCATGCATCTTCATTTGGTGGGAGATCATATGGTCCCGTGGTGATCACTCTCCAGATTTCGTGGCTCTGCGCTCTCATGAATACCACCATCCTATTTTTTCAATGAAGGTAGTTATTACCATCGAAAAAAGGAGGGCGACTAATAGACTGTCCCTCAGCCATGAAACTATGAGGAGTACTAGATCCAGATTTACCCTGGTCGTTGGACTACATGTTGGGTAACCTGGCTCTGATACCAATTGTACTGATCCTCAGAGAGTTTGCTTCCAAAAATTTAAGTTTCAAACATTTCGGAGATTTCAAGACATAAGAGTGTCAACAATGATCCATGTTAAATAATGATGTAGGAAGACAATCTTCAGATTCTCTTTTTAGGTCTTTGCAGGATTATTAGAGAGAAGCTTTGTAGCTAAATTTCAGTTAATCAAATTTGGAAGTTTAAGAGAATTGAGAGCTTCTAGCTTTTATGAAAAAGACTGCTTTAGGTTCTCAATTAGCTTGGTGCAGTAACAAGATCTCTCAAAATCCTTTGAATCAGCCACCTAAGACCTCAACCTGACAGACATAAAGCTCCTCCTTACACTTAGACTGACTGATGGACTTTACCCTTTCAGCTTGACAGATGCAAGTGCCTTCTATAGAATACATACTGAAAATACCTCCCCCTCACAAAATGAATCATATAAGCATACAGGTGAGATGCAAAAAGTATGGAAATGCAAATGAGCCTGATTTATATGCAAATGAGTCTGTGGTACTAGGTGGAGAATATAGGTCATAGGACCTCCTCACACATGATGTGGGTTTCCTGTCAGAAGACATATGACCTTCAATTCCAAAATTTAGAGATTTTTAAAGATTCCCAGTTCTCTTCTTAAGGTTGTGAATTTGTCATTGTCCAGAGGTTTAGTAAAAATATCAGCAATCTGATGTGAGGTATCTACATGAATCAGTTCAAAAGTGTTTTTAGAAACCTCATCTCTGATAAAATGATGTCTGATTTCAATATGTTTGGTGCGAGAATATAAAACATGATTTTTTGTAAGATTTATGGCACTAGTATTATCACAGTAAATGGGTGTGCAACCCAGTTCTACTTGGTAGTCCTGAAGCTGGAGCTTAATCCAGATCACTTGTGTACCACAGCTCCTTGTAGCTACATACTCAGCTTCTGCAGTGGAGAGGGCCACAGAATATTGCTTCTTGGAAGCCCAAGAAACTAAACACCCACCTAGAAATTGACATTGACCAGTAGTTCTCTTCCTATCTAGCTTACACCCAACATAGTCTGCATCCGTATATGCAATCAAATCTAAGGTGTGTGATGCAGGAAACCATAAGCCTAGAGTGTGTGTAGCAGATATTTATTTAAAAATCCTTTTCACAGTAGCTAGATGCAATTCAGTAGGCCTAGATTGATTCCTAGCACACATACCTACACTGAATTGTATATCAGGTCTTGAGGTAGTTAAATAGTGTAGGGATCCAATCATACCTCGATATAATTTTGCATCAACTTCTTTACTTGATTCATCTGCATCTAATGATGTGTTGGTATCCATTGGAGTTGAGATGTGCTTCAGATTAGTCATTCCAAAACGCTTGAGTATGTCCAAGGTATACTTGGTCTGGTTAATGAAGCATCCATCATCCTACTGTTGTACCTGCAAGCCAAGGAAATTTTTTAATTCTCCTACCAAACTCATTTCAAATTCAACAGACATCAATTGAGAAAATTCATTACATAGTTCAGAACATGTTGAACCAAAAACTATGGCATCTACATATACCTGAACTATGATGAGATCTTTACTCAAACTTTTGGTGAACATGGATTGATCCACCTTACCTCTGTTGTAGCCCTTGCTGTTCAGAAATTCTGTCAGCCTCTCATACCAGGCCCGAGGGCCCTACTTTAGACCATATAGAGCTTTATTTATCTTGAAAACCCTGTTAGGATGTGAAGATAATTTAAATCCGGGGGGTTGTTCTACAAAGACTTCTTCTTTAATGAATCCATTTTAAAATGCACTTTTGACATCCATCTGATGAAGTTTTATGTTTTTAGAATATGCAAAAGCTATTAAAATCCTTATTGCCTCCATCCTAGCAACAAGTGCATAGGATTCATCAAAATCAATCCCAAATTCCAGACAGTAACCTTTGGCTACTAGTCTGACTTTATTTCTTGAAATTATTTCATCCTCATTCATTTTATTTTGAAGACCCATTTGGTTCCTATTATATTTGTATTTTCAGGTCTCGAAACTAGTTCCCATATATTATTTCTTTCAAATTGACCTAGTTCCTCACTCATAGCATTAACCCATGACTCATCTTTCAAGGCCTCATCAATAGATTTGGGCTTAATCTGTGACACTAAAGCAACTAGATCTTGGTGATTTACATTTTTGACATTGTAATAGAGGAGTCTAGGGATCTGTCAAAACTAACAGTCACTGAGCTGATAGGATCCCTAATGACTTACGAAATGAATTTTAAAAGAAATGGTGAAGGAAGTGACAAGAAGGGCAAGAACATTGCTCTCAAGGTGTCCCGCAGTAGCAGTAGCAGTAGTGGGAGTAGCAGTAGTAGTGGGGAGTCTGACGGGTTCTCAGATCTTGATCAAGAGGAGCAAGCTATGTTGACCTGACAATTTTGTAACTCATTAAGGATCCTATCAGCTCAGTGACTGTTAGTTTTGACAGATCCCTAGACTCCTCTATCACAATGAAGCATTCATCTACCGAAGAGAAGAAACAAATGCAATCACACAGGAGACAAATATTTTAAGGTGGTTCGATCTCTATCCGGAGATCTACGTCCACCCCTTAATCAACTGAGTAAGGCTTCCTACTGCCATACAGCTTGAATGCCGCTGATCCACAGCTTTGGGGATAGAAATTCCTACAACCGCTGAGCAGCACAGCTTGCTATCCGCTGAGCATTACAGCTTGGCTATGCGAGGAAACACCCTCGTCAGCTGAGCAATACAGCTTGGCTCTACTGATTCACAGCTTTACAAAGGATTTGAAAAGAAAATTATAGAAATGAAAGAACACACTGATGAAAAATAGATAATATTGCTCTTCAAATAGAGCAGACTGACCCTAGATTTGATCCAGAGGTCAGGAAGAGACAATCACTCACACTTCTTCTCCCTCTCACTCTCCCTCTTACGATACTCTATTTGCTTCCAGAAAGTGGCACTCTCTCTGTTGCTCTCTCTTCTCTTCTCCTTCTGGACTCTTCTCTTCTTTTCTTCTCTCGTGCTTCTCTTGCCCTTCTTCTATGTTGGGTCTCCACATTTGATCGCAGGAGTGGCCTTCTTATAGGGCGGTAGGCAGGGTTCCGACGAGCTCATGCATCTGGCATGTGTAGGGCTCGTCCCAGCCTTTTCAAGAAGAGCCACATGTTAGGTGTAGATTGGGGCGTTGATCCACGTGGTAGAATGTCAGAAATATTCTCCCTTTGGATCACGTGCCAATCATTGATTCTGTTATCCCCCATGAGCTCATACTTCAGGCGTGATTGAAAAATCACGTGAGGAAGAAGGCTATCTGCCACGTGCATTATAGACGCTCGATCATATGCCAATCTGTAAACACGCATCGACCTTAGTTAGCCTAAGTCAGAACGTGCACCGACCTTAGTATGATGAAATGAGAACTCAAGATAGCAATGTGCACCGACCTTATGATAGAAGCAAAAACTAGCACCGACCATGGAATGCTCATGTGCACAGACTTTGTGTATAGAAGAGAAAACTAGCACCGACCTTATGCGCATGAAACATGTGTAGTGCCCCTGTGATTTTGATGATAGCAAACACTATGAGTCAGCTTTTCATATCATGAACATCTCTGTCAATGTGCATTTACTACTTGAGCATATAAGTCTGTGCATGTCATGAGCTAAGTATATGTCTGTCAGCATCAGTGCAATTCTAGTTCACATGCATAATAACATCGGTGCATTGCTCATCTTTCACACAATGTGTCTGTGCAATTCTCTGTTTATACGCACTCTGCATCGGTGCATTGGCTGAGCAAGTCCATACATCACATTAGCCATAGTCAGTGCATTCGGCTATTTCATGCCTTGATTTAAAGTCTATACATTGCATATGTTTGTGCATCAGTGCATTAACAGAGTCTATACATCGTCAGGTATTGCATATGTTTGTGCATCAGTGCATTAACAGAGTTTATACATCATCAGGTTGCTTGCACGTAGAGTCTATACATTCGTTAGAGCTCAGCTCGTGGCTTAGTCTGTTCATCCATGTTCATTTTGCATGTGTGCATCCCTCAGCAAAGTCTGTACATTGCATCGCATGCTCACACACTCGCAAATCTATACATTGGCTGCTGCATGCTCACATAGTCCATGCGTTCATTCATTGATCAAGTCTATACAGCCAAAGCCAATGCATTTCACGTCTCACTTAGCGTCTCATGCTATACTGCTAAGTCTGTACATTGGCCAAGTCTGTACAGAGTCTTATTGCATCGTTCATCAAGTCTATACATTGTTGCATGCAAAGTCTGTACATCGTTGGCTTGTGCATGCATCGTCTTTCAAAGTCTGTACATCGGTCAGTCCCACTCAGCGTCTCATGCTATCAAGTCTATACATCGCATGCATTACACACAGCAAGTCTGTACATCCACCGTCTCACTTAGCGTCTCTATACATATTTGAGTCAAAGTCTGTATAGGCTGTGGTCGCAAGACCAAGTCTGTACATTGTTCTGTTTCATGCACAAGTGAAGTATGTACAGAGTTTGCTGTCTGCACGTAGCTTGATGACTTAGCAAGTCTATACACTCGTTATCGCGCATTCAATGTCTACACACTCTGCTGATATGTTTGTGCATCATGATAACAGTCTATACACTGTCTTGTTGCGGGCATAAAAGGTATGTACATCCCTTGACAGCATGCCTATGCATTCATCCTGTACATACCTTGCATGCCTGAACATTTATGTTTGTTGTGCACACTTTACTATATGCATATTGCATTAAACTGTCTTGCATGCAGAGTCTGCACACAAGACACATAGCAAGTCTGTACATCACACACAAAGTCTGTTTTGCTGCACAAACACTAAGTCTACACATTATTGTATGCAGAGTCTGTACATTCATTTGGCATGTTAGTGCATCCATTTGTAATGTATATACCTTGCTATCTGCATCTGTGCACTCCTTCACTCTAAGTCTATACATTACTTAATGCATTGCATGAAGTCTGCACATTGTGTGTTGCTATGCTCATACATCATTTTAGTAAGTCTGCACAATGGTGCACGTTGAGTCTGCACATTCATTTGGCATATCAGTGCATCCATTTGTCATGCCATAGTCCTGCATACGTGAAGTCTGTACATGCTTTAGCTTTGCATCTACAAAGTCTGTACATGCCATAGTCCTGCATACGTAAAGTCTGTACATGCTTTAGCGTTGCCTTCATAAAGTCTGTATAAGGTTTCAACCTTAAACTGATAATTCTCTTATGACTGTTTGACAGGTATATCCTTCGAGAAGAAAGATGTCAGAGCACGTGATCCAAGGTTGGCACCTGGCACGTGATCTGAGGTTATCTCTGGATAAAGAAGGCACAAGCCCTAGCTGCTGCTGCTATAAATACGAAGCTTCTTCCTCAGAAGAAGACAGATCGAGCAAGAGAGATCGAGAGAGTAGCAGAAGAAAGAAAAGAAGAAGAAGAGAAAAGCAGAGAGGCTGAGTGTGAAAGCTTAAGAAGAAAAGAGAAAAGAGAGATATAGAGAGAAATAGAGAGAGCTTGCAGGAAGAGAGAGGCAGAGAGTCGAAGAGGAAGAGAAGAAGAAGACTTCGTTCTTCTGGCACTTGGATCAAATCCATGCCAGATTGCTCCTTGGCGAGCTACATCTTGTAGAATTCATCTCCAGCTTTCTGATTGCTGTATTTTCTTTTCTTGTTTTAGTTTACACTTCCATTGTTTTTCTTCCGATACTCTGTAGTGAGGTCGGGGTTCCTCCTGTTGATTCAGGAGAAGGGAGACTTGGAGTCTCCGATTGCTAGTGACTGGTGTCGCTAGTGGTTTCCCTCTGGGTTTCAGAGGAAGAGAGACTTGGGTCTCTAGGTTCCCCTCCGGTTTGGAGGAAAGGAGGATTGGTCCTCCGGTTCCAAGTGGCTAGGTGTCACTTGTGGGTTCCCTCTGGTCTGGAGGAAGAGAGACTTCGGTCTCTGGTTTCTAGTGACTACGTGTCGCTAGTGGTTTCCCTCCTGGGTGGAGGAAGAGAGGAGTGTGTTCCTCTGGTCAAGCTGTTTGGTAGCATTTGTTTGCAGACTGAGTCTGCGGTTCTAGCTTTTGCTAGTGGAAGCCTCACTCTGGTTTGGAGTGAGGGGTGGACGTAGGTCTGCAGACCGAACCACCTAAAAAATCCTGGTGTTCTATGGTTTGCTTTTGCGTTCTACTCCATATCTTCTACCACCCTTCGCAGGATGCTTCATGAGCGGTATATGCTTGATGGTTGTCTTACTTGACTCGTTTGTCAACCTACAGTGTTATTAGGGTTGTTCAGTGAGATTACGTGCCTTTGCTCTTATTTGCTGTTATCATCTTCTTCCTCGAGTTAAGGTTAATTGGTTAACCAGGTTGGTCACTGAGTGTTGCTTAGTTGGGTTTTTATATTTCCGTAATATTTTGACTCTGATTGTTTTTAATTTCGGCAATTTTGAAGAGGAATACATTCACCCCCCTCTGTATCCATCGCACCGATCCTATCATTTGGTATCAGAGCCGGTGTCTGCATAGAAGATCTAGCGACCTGCAGATCTGATCTTGCAGTCTTCGGTGCTATCTCGCTTTTGGTGCATCATTATTCCTGTTGCAATAATTTGATCTGTTTCCATGGGTGATCCACCGCTTTTCAACGGCTCTAATTTTAATGTGTGATTTGTCAGTCTACGCAACTATGCTATATCAGTTAATCTTGATCTGTGGAAGTTAATTTCACACGGTCCTCACAGATTACCAAAGAAAGTGTCCAAATGGACCGACAGTCACAGATCAAAGAATGGAGAAAATCAGAAAGCTTTGAATCTGATGAAAGTAGCTACTGACAAAGCCTTACATTCTTGCCTTCATGATTGTAGGTCCGCTAAAGACATCCTGGATAAGCTGGAGCTAGCTCACAGGATAAATGAGGACAGCTGCATGAAGGCTAACAAGAGCAACCATAGCAGTGATCAAGATGAATTCGAAGATGCTGAAGAGGTAATCAATCCTTTCTCTAGTTACACTTTAGATGACTGGGAAGATGCCTATGCCAATCTGTTAGACTCCTATGAAAAACTAGAGAAGAAGAATAAAAGTCTGATAAAGAAGCTAAAAAATCTAGGGGATCCTATCTCTGGAGGTGAAAATATTGAAATTCTGAAAACTAAAAATGAAATATTCAGAAGACAAGTGTCGAAACTAGATGAAATCAAATCTGACCTTGATCATGTCAAATCTGAAAATGGAAAACTCAAAAAACAATGTCAAGAATCTGAACAAAAATTAATCAGTCTTGAAAGTAAAAACAGATTGATCAACGAAAAGTTCGAGACTGTTAGAGCTGTGAATTTAAAGTTTCAAGAAAATCGTGAAAACTATGAACCAGAAAACCAGAGTTTCCTAACTTATGTATTGTTTGATGATGATAAACTTGAGGAGGAGAACACTAGTTTGAAGGTAGAAACTGAGAAATTGAGAAAGGAAAATGAGGAGTTGAAACAGTTGAATACTGGTATGTCGAAAAGACTTCTTATCTTAGAAAAAGCAAAATCTGTTGTTGATGAAAATCAAAATGAGCTCAAACTGAAACAAGAAATTGAAACCCTTAAAAATTTGAATAATGTGATGCATCAACAAATTCTGGTCTGTGAAGAAGATATAGTCAACTATGAACATCATATCTCTTCCCTTCAATCTGAAATAAATGATCTGAACAATTCTCTATCAAAATTTGTGGAGGGAAAAGGTAACCTAGACAAGCTGCTGGGAATGAAAGTAAACTTTCAGAAAGAGGAGTTGGGTTTTAATCTTGTTAACAAAAAGAGTTTTGACAGTAAGCTTCATACTTCATTTATGTGTTCTGAGCCGACTAGCACAACCAGTACACCTATCTTTCAATTCAAGGCTCAGAGGAACCAAAAACCCACTGTCAGTCCCGAAACTACTAAACAAACTCAGAAATTGGGAAAGAAAAAAGTCTCACATGGAAAGACCAAAAGTATTTCTGTTGATGCTATGAGTACTGCACACAAGTCGCATGCACCCACACACAGTCATGCAAAGATAATTTCATGTTATTATTGTGAGAATGTAGGTCATGTATTGGAAGATTGCAGATTGTTGTTAAAGGATCAGCATGCTAGTGGAACATTACATTCTAGAAATTTTTTTGATAGAAACCATGCTACTAGGAAGCCTGATGCTTCATGTTACTATTATGGTAGGCATGGTCATCTCATGAATGCATGTTTTATCATGAAAGAAGATAATAAACTGCATGCTAGGACTTCCATGCATTCTCATGGTCCATACGGAATTAAACCCAAGTCTAGTCAACACATTGTGTGCTTTAACTGCAATAAGCCTGGGCACAAGGCTGCTGAGTGCTGGTTTGGATCCACTTGGGGTAAAAATAGTTTTAAAAGTAAGCATATCAGATGCTTCGAGTGTGGGAAGAATGGGCATACAGTCAAGGACTGTTGGCATGTTCAGAAGAATTCTATTAACCCCCATGTTGTCAAATTTCCTGCAAAACGACCTGTGAAATTTTCATGTTATAACTGTGGTAAGCAAGGTCACAAATCTACTGAATGTTGGCTGATTAACAAAAAGAAACAAACTATTCATGCATACAACAGAAAATCTCATGATCATGCTTATAAACCTCATACTGCTGTTACTATGCATCAAAAGAACCAGAAATCAGTCATTTCATGTAGATATTGTGGAAAATTTGGACATTCTATGGACAATTGTTACATGATGGATCATGATGATAACTTGGCTAAAAGATTGTTCAGAACACTTGCCAGGGTTAACGCAAGACCCAAGGCTACTTGG
This sequence comes from Amorphophallus konjac, assembly GCA_022559845.1. Taxonomy (NCBI): domain Eukaryota; kingdom Viridiplantae; phylum Streptophyta; class Magnoliopsida; order Alismatales; family Araceae; genus Amorphophallus; species Amorphophallus konjac. The sequence continues at coordinate 88,755,246 of CM040119.1, forward strand.
GTCCCTACAGGATCAAAATGATCAAAATGTTGCAGGTGTGCCTTGGAAACAAATAAAGGGGGTTAATAAACCAAAGCACTTAAAAAGGAAAACCCCAGGATTCTACTCTTCAGGTCAGTTCTAAACATTGTTCAATTTCTATCATCTGAATATTGCTTGTTTGAGATGGTTGAACATCTTGTTAATCTGATTTGTGTTTAATTGAAATCTTCTAAAAATTTGAAATGAACATTGATGCATTTGGTAGTTTCTCTCTCTGGTTGAACAAGCATGAATTCTCTTTGAGCATAAATTTTAAAATCATGTGCAGTGCCTTAATTGCAGATCATGCACTTTGTTAGGGGGAGTTTGTCTGTTGTTGCATTTGAAGAGTAGTGCATGTCATAAAATTTGAAAAACCTAAAAGGATATTCCATTGCATATAGACAGGGGGAGCATTCCTGTTTGATCACTTCTTCACCTCTTGAACTCTTTCTGTCTAGCAATCTGATCCATTCTCTTGGCAAATGTGTGGTTCACTTGAATGCACTGTTATCTCCACTTGTGTAGCTGTTCTGTCTGTACTCCAGACTCAGCTATTGATCTCTAAACTGCACTGTTCTAATATTCACCCCTTATCTCATCATGATTGCTTTCCGTTATTCTCTCAATAAAAATGCACCGCTGACTCCACTGATTTACTGCAATGTCAATGTTGATTCATCTGAATGAGGAAAGACTTTAGTCAGTGCGCCCCAATCATAAATCAGAAATCTTCTGAAAAGAAGAATCTTCTATTATACTGGCTTAAGAATGTTTTGATAAATCAAATTCATTTAAGTCTAATGTATTTCCTAAGTCTAGATTAAGAATTCTTGAAAATATCTGAATCATCATGCTTAAAAAATCTTAACCAATTGTCTCATGAACTTCATGCAAAACCTTCTGAAATCTGAAATTTTAAAAGACATGGCTATCTTTGGTTAAGATGCATGTAGAAAATATTGTTCTTAAACAATTAAGTGTACTGAGCTTTGCCTGGAAAACTTGAAAATATGAGAAAGAAAAGAATGCAAGAGCAATGACTTTGGTCACAGAGAAACTGGGTTCTCTATCAAAAAAATAGAGTAAGCCCATGTCATGAAGTGCCATAGTTACCTCTCTTATAAAAATGATTGAAAATCTGGCAGAGCAATGGCATGGTTGTGTTGAGTAACTGTGGATTCTGGCCTCTGATCAAGGTGTCTCCTCATGTAAAAAGACACTCCAAATTGCTAACTCTGTTCTCTTTGAGAGGCAATATGGTTGTCACACTGAGTAACTGGATCACTTCACCTAAGACGTGTTGTGCCCCACGTAAAAAGGTGATGACTGAACCAAACTTGCTCAGGAAAAATAAGTGCTGATCAATAGAAAATTCTGAAAAACTAAAGACAAGTTTAGACACATTTATCTCTGTTTAATCTCAATATTATCTTGTGTAACTTCCATAGGAGTCATTGAATTTAAATGAGTAAGATGGAAGGAGGTTAAACATGAATATCAGATGAGTTGTTGGTTCATTTCTATTAAAAGGTGTTTCAGATATGAGTATTGAATTTTCTTGATAAACTTTGAATACATCACTCTTAAATCATGAAAGTAAGTTTCAACTCATTCATAATCTATTATAATTGAAGAGTCTGAAATTCGGTTATCAAGACTTATGAATTTGGTGTGCTAACGAAAATTTTTCCTCCTCATTTATTCATTGTTCTTACATATTGTGATAATCCTTGAGTGCCCATGTGTTTCTTGCTGATAGATGCTTATCACCTCTAGACATACCTCAACTCTTTTCTGGCTTTAAGGGGGAGATTATCCTGCTTGTCACTTCTTGGCTATCCTTCACATGTTGTGCATGATCTTATCTGGATGGTATAGGAGAGCATACAGCTGCAATATAGACTTGATTTGTGCTTCATTATTTAACTGCCTGTGTCTTTCATGTCTAAATTACTAAGTCAAAGGGGGAGTATTTGATTTATTCATGTCATGTATGTTTGTATTTCTCATCTCAAACTATTTTCTTTTTGATGAAGTCAAAGGGGGATAATAGTTTGACATGAGTCAGTGTGAGTCATAGTGTTGTCATCATCAAAAAGGGGGAGATTGTAGTGGCCCTGTGATTTTGATGATAGCAAACACTATGAGTCAGCTTTCCATATCATGAACATCTCTGTCAATGTGCATTTCCTGCTTGAGCATATAAGTCTGTGCATGTCATGAGCTAAGTATATGTCTGTCAGCATCAGTGCAATTCTAGTTCACATGCATAATAACATCGGTGCATTGCTCATCTTTCACACAATGTGTCTGTGCAATTCTCTGTTTATACGCACTCTGCATCGGTGCATTGGCTGAGCAAGTCCATACATCACATTAGCCATAGTTAGTGCATTCGGCTATTTCATGCCTTGATTTAAAGTCTATACATTGCATATGTTTGTGCATCAGTGCATTAACAGAGTCTATACATCGTCAGGTATAGCATATGTTTGTGCATCAGTGCATTAACAAACTCTATACATCATCAGGTTGCTTGCACGTAGAGTCTATACATTCGTTAGAGCTCAGCTCGTGGCTTAGTCTATTCATCCATGTTCATTTTGCATGTGTGCATCCCTCAGCAAAGTCTGTACATTGCATCGCATGCTCACACACTCGCAAGTCTATACATTGGTTGATGCATGCTCACATAGTCCATGCGTTCATTCATTGATCAAGTCTACACAGCCAAAGACAATGCATTTCACGTCTCACTTAGCGTCTCATGCTATACTGCTAAGTCTGTACATTCGCCAAGTCTGTACAGAGTCTTATTGCATCATTCATCAAGTCTATACATTGTTGCATGTAAAGTATGTACATTGGCAAAGTCTGTACATCGTTGGCTTGTGCATGCATCATCTTTCAAAGTCTGTACATCGGTCAGTCCCCCTCAGCGTCTCATGCTATCAAGTGTATGCATCGCATGCATTACACACAGCAAGTATGTACATCCACCGTCTCACTTAGCGTCTCTATGCATATTTGAGTCAAAGTCTGTACAGCCTGTGGTCACAAGACCAAGTCTGTACATTGTTCTGTTTCAGGCACAAGTGAAGTCTGTACAGAGTTTGCTGTCTGCACGTAGCTTGATAACTTAGCAAGTCTATACACTCGTTATCGTGCATTCAATGTCTACACACTCTACTGATATGTTTGTGCATCATGATAACAATCTATACACTGTCTTGTTGCGGGCACAAAAGGTCTGTACATCCCTTGATAGCATGCCTGAGCATTCATCCTGTACATACCTTGCATGCCTGAACATTTATGTTTGTTGTGCACACTTTACTATATGCATATTGCATTAAACTATCTTGCATGTAGAGTCTGCACACATGACACATAGCAAGTCTGCACATCACACACAAACTCTGTTTTGTTGCACAAACACTAAGTCTACACATTGTTGTATGCAGAGTCTGTACATTCATTTGGCATGTCAGTGCATCCATTTGTAATGTATATACCTTGCTATCTGCATCTATGCACTCCTTCACTCTAAGTCTATACATTGCTTCATGCATTGCACGAAGTCTGCACATTGTGTGTTGCTATGCTCATACATCATTTTAGTAAGTCTGCACAATGGTGCACGTTGAGTCTGCACATTCATTTGGCATATCAGTGCATCCATTTGTCATGCCATAGTCCTGCATACGTGAAGTCTGTACATGCTTTAGCTTTGCATCCACAAAGTCTGTACATGCCATAGTTCTGCATACGTGAAGTCTGTACATGCTTTAGCGTTGCCTTCATAAAGTCTGTACAAGGTTTCAACCTTAAACTGATAATTCTCTTATGACTATTTGACAGGTATATCCTTCGAGAAGAAAGATGTCTGAGCACGTGATCCGAGGTTGGCACCTGGTACGTGATCCGAGGTTGTCTCTGGACAAAGAGGGCACAAGCCCTAGCTGCTGTTGCTATAAATACGAAGCTTCTTCCCCAGAAGAAGAGAGATCAAGCAAGAGAGGTTGAGAGAGTAGCATAAGAAAGAAAAGAAGAAGAAGAGAAAAGCAGAGAGGCAGAGTTTGGAAGCTTAAGAAGAAAAAGAGAAAAGAGAGCTATAGAGAGAAATAGAGAGAGCTTGCAGGAAGAGAGAGGCATAGAGTCGAAGTGGAAGAGAAGAAGAAGACTTCGTTCTTCTGGCATTTGGATCAAATCCATGCCAGATTGCTCCTTGGCGAGCTACATCTTGTGCAATTCATCTCCAGCTTTCTGATTGCTGTATTTTCTTTTCTTGTTTTAGTTTACACTTCCGTTGCTTTTCTTCCGATACTCTATAGTGAGGTCGGGGTTCCTCCTGTTGATTCAGGAGAAAGGAGACTTGGAGTCTCCGGTTGCTAGTGACTGGTGTCGCTAGCGGTTTCCCTCTGGGTTTCAGAGGAAGAGAGACTTGGGTCTCTGGGTTCCCCTCCGGTTTGGAGGAAGGGAGGATTGGTCCTCCAATTGCAAGTGGATGGGTGTCACTTGTGGGTTCCCTCTGGTCTGGAGGAAGAGAGACTTCGGTCTCTGGTTGCTAGTGACTATGTGTCGCTAGTGGTTTCCCTCCTGGGTGGAGGAAGATAGGAGTGTGTTCCTCTGGTCAAGCTATTTGGCAGCGTTTGTTTGCAGACTGAGTCTGCGGTTCTAGCTTTTGCTAGTGGAAGCCTCACTCTGGTTTGGAGTGAGGGGTGGATGTAGGTCTGCGGACCCAACCACCTAAAAAATCCTGGTGTTCTATGGTTTGCTTTTACGTTCTACTCCATATCTTCTACCACCATTCGCAGGATGCTTCATGAGTGCTATATGTTTGATGGTTGTCTCACTTGACTCGTTTGTCAGCCTACAACATTATTAGGGTTGTTCAGTGAGATTGCGTGCCTTTTCTCTTATTTGATGTTATCATCTTCTTCCTCGAGTTAAGGTTAATTGGTTGACCAGGTTGGTCACTGAGTGTTGCTTAGTTGGGTTTTTATATTTCTGTAATATTTTGACTCTGATTGTTTTTAATTTGGGCAATTTTGAAGAGGGATACATTCACCCCCCTCTGTATCCCTCGCACCGATCCTATTAACATGAACTAGCATCGACCTTAAATGCAACTAACACTGACCTTAGTATGCACAAGGGTGCAACTGGCGTCGACTTTATGTATGAACCAGTAATGACTAGCATCGACCTTAATGAACAAAAATGAACATGCATCCAACCTTTTTGATAGAATAACCAAATATCTATATGCAAGATGTGCACCGACTTGCTATAGTGTGTGCACAGACTTCATATACATGCACGGACCTTATGCTCAGACATGCAAGGCAGATATGCACCGACTCTAGTATGCAAATGATGCAACTAGCATCGACTTTAGTTGGGCATGATAGCAGACTAGCATCGACTCTAGTATGCAAATGATGCAACTAGCATCGACCCTAACATGCACCGACCGTGTATATGCCTTAGACGAAAGCTTGCACCGACCATGTATATGCCTTAGATGAAAACTTGCACCGACAAGGTATATGCCTTAGATGAAAACTTGCACTGACCCTGACATGCACCGACCGAGGCTATGCATGAACTACAACTCGCATCGACCTTATGTATGCAACCTTTCTGGAAATGGTTATGACCCATTGCATGCATTGACCTATAAGATGCGACTTTTTGAAAAATGCAATGACCCAAAAAGATGTTGTTGCCAGAGTCAACGATTGGTCAAACCACTGTTGCCAACTGTCAAACCATTGTTGCCAATCATTAAAATAAAATGTGAATGACACCAAATCAGAGGAGACACAACAATACCCCTCTTGGCCTCATCTGAGGACGGTCTACGTACATCTCCCAGAAGCGCTGGAGGTACATCGAGCTGTGTGGAGCGTGAGAAACGACTGGGATCCTGCCTCGCAGCCAGTCAGCGAACTGCTCTGGGAACTGTAGCCTCCAGTCGGTCGCCCTCATCTGCCCTCGAGTCTTCCACCCGATCCCACGTGGCTCAGCTGCCTCGACCAACTCCTGGTGAAGGCTGAGTGTCCTCATCACCAGCCTAAGCCGTAGCATCTCGATCTCGTTCTAGCAATGAACCCAAAGGTCACGCCCAAAGCAAGGTCGGCCCGCTACGACCCACGGCTGGCCCTCATCGGGCATCCCCTCATATGGCCTCCAGACCACCTGTATGCACATCATGTTATCATATATATATATATATATATATATATATATATATATAAATATAAAGCAGGAAATACAAGTAGGAAATAAAAAAAAATGCATCATATTTACACATGTACCAGTGAAGGAGGGAAGTCTCGAGGCTCTTGTCTCAGGACCCACAGCTCGTAGCCGTGAGATGCACCAGTCACAAGTGGCAGCCACCGTCGAGCTAGAGGGAAAGCAACCTCGTCTCTGGGTCGAGTGCTGAGCCGGTCTATCGGTATGTAGAGATGGCTTCACACCTGCATTCATTACCATCTATTAGTTACATGCATAATCATAATCATATCATGTCATATCCTTTAGACAACAATCATTACAAGAAAAGTGCATACCTGAAGGAAAGGTGAGAAGCCACTGACGGTCATCTCTCGACCTGACCCCGTGGACAGGTCGGCTATCAGGTGCGCCAGTAGGGCGACTCTCCAGGCGTACCGCCCCACTCCCTCTAAGTCCTCGAGGACGCTCAGAAATCTGCATTTGATGTCGTCCCCCTTTGTCCCCAGCAACAACCTCCCGAGCATCAGGAATAGGAACCTCCTCAAATCTCTATCTACTCTCTCTCTCTGAGCTGGGTCCTGGCAGTATACAGCTCGGGCTCTCCCAATCAGCTACTCTATGTACTCTCCTAAAGACTCTCCCGACCTCTACCGAGAGTCTCCTAGGCCCATAGCCCTCGTCAAGTCCGTGCGACTGATCGTCCTGCACGGCGGGTCGTACACGGTGTCTATACCCAAGAGTCTCTGTGCTAAATCCCCATAGTCTGGGATGGTCACCCCACTCGCTGCCTCACCGTCTACTCTCAGCCTGGTGATCCTAGTGACATCCTCTAAGCTTGGTAACATATGCCCCCAGGGCATCAAAAATGCCTGGCTAACTCTATCCCATCTCTCCCTCAACACCTGGATCAGGACTAGATCTGGGCGCACTAGCTCTATACTAAGTAAGGAAGGGTCCGAACCACATCGCCGCTACCCTTGCCCTCTGGAAATCGGGCAATCCATGGTAGGCAGCTATCACCTGGACCCAAGAGATGTGGGTCCGTATCAATCCTTGCAGCAAAAGAATAGATGAATAAACAAATGCTTGGTCTATATATCAATTGGTTTAATTTTTCACTAATTTTAATTGGTGACTGCATAGGGGTCTATATTTCATGAATTAGCGACCTGACCCCGGTCGCTCAATCTTTTGGTTTTAAAAGGAGACCCAAGATCAGGGCGCCAATTCCGTCAGGTTATCCCAAGCAATCAATGGTTTTTATAAAAAAATTAAATAAAATAAAAAATGCGTATAATAATTCTAAAAAAAATTATTTTTTGTCGCGACCCGCAGACGAGTCGCTGTTTCATAAAGTGGTGCCAGTCCCCTGGTCGCCATTTCTCTGCTGTTCAGGGTTTTGTGTGAAAAAAAAGGAAGAAAAAATATTTTTAAAAATTACGCCTAAGCATGCTGGGGGGGTTTTGTTTGTGTTTTGTTTTCGCGACCCCCAGTCGGGTCGCTGTTTCATGAAGTGGCACCCTTCTCTGGGTCGCCATTTCTCTGTTATTTCCTACCACCGTGGGATCCATGGTGCTTATTCTATGTTTATTTATAAAAAATGAAAAAAAATAAAAATAAATAGAAATTGTTGCACTCACCTTGCTGGGTGCAGGGTCCATGAGCCCTCCCCGCAGTGGCCGGCGGGGAGGAGGGGGAGCATCACCGATAGCATCGCTGCCGGGTCCACTGGGTCCACCATCTGCACCGTCATCTTCTTCTTCTTCTTCATCGCTGTCATGCTCCTCTCTTTCTTCTCCCTCTCTTTCGCCGTCTTCATCTTCACTGTCATTTTTGTCCTCTCCTTCTTTATTGTTCTCTTCTTCTTCTTCTCCTTTGTCTCCTTCTTCCATCTCATCACCACCGTACTCCGCTGCCGGAGCTTCCTCGACTGCCACAAGAGGAAGCACCTCCTCGCCGGCGCCGGTACCATCGTCGTCGTCTAAGTCAACCACGGCAGGGGCCATAACCCTCTGTTGTTTCCCGGAGCTACCTCCACTCACATAGGCCATGGGGGGAAGTTTGAGAATGGGAGAGAGAGATATTAGAGGGAGAGAGGAGGCTACCGTCATTGAGGGTTGCAGAGAATGGGAAGAGTGGCAAAAGGAGAGAAGTGGGGAAGAAGGAGAAGATAGATGGATGTAGGGTTAACAAAAGGGTTGTAGCGCTTACGGTTTTGAAAGAAATAGCGCCTACTACGAAGTCGTGATTCAGATTTTAAACGCCCGCTCATAAGGGTGCTATTTGATGGAATTTATCATTTTTGGGAAATTCTGAGTATTTGCGACTGGCAGGCTTGCGTTATATCACAAAGGAGCGCTCTTGTGAGCGGGCGCTATTTCTTTGCGCATATTGGAAAAAGTGCAGCTGTCAGGTAATTATGAGAGTGTCATTCAATGGTCATTGTGGAATAGCGACAACGTGAAGGGCGCTGTATTCATGAACAACGACCTCTTATGGAGGCGTCATTTCATGATCGTTATTATTTTTATTCTTATTTCATACTGAAGTTGGAGGAATTAATGCCTAGGAGGAAGGCGCGGATCAGGGAAATCCAACACCCTATGGCAGTCGCTATTTCTTACAGAGTTTGCATTTTTTGAAAAGAATCAAGGGGTTTGGAAGATTTGATCATTGTTAAACATGGTTATTGGCTCAATTAAAAAAAAAATCTCTTTATTTATTGAAAAAGAAAAGCATCATTACATGGTTAATGAGCCACTTTGGGCCTCAAATTCCTAAGAGCTATTACATATGATTTCCATTGCTCTTTGTCTTCTTTAATGTGTTCCATGGGCCGGTGAAGCTTGCTGACCCGCCATAGAGCTTGAATGGTCTTGGTCTCCTCCTTATCACCACTTGAGCCCAATTCTCTCTTCTTAATCGGTGGTAGGTGAGAAGCTTCCTCAAATAGATGGCGATGAAGGCCGAGTTGGGAAAGGCATCGGTGAGCATTGTAAAGCATGAACTTGGTGGCGCCAATTAGCCTTAGCTCCACCCCGGAGGAAAGCCTTGCATGAAGATCTTGGGTCTTGAGGAACCCCGGTGCACATGTGAAGCCATTTTGTGGCATTGTCTTGAAGTGGCCGCGCCAATCCACTCGTTTCTTGAGTTTGGGTACCCGATTGACCACTCTTTCACATAACCCGAGTGTGCCCGTCATATGGTGGAGTGGGCTCTTGGAATAGATCCTAGAAGCTTGTTGGGTTTCCTCACATGGATCAAATTTGAAGTGGAGGTCCACCCAACTTGTGAGCAATAGCATAGACCCATATAGGGGCCTCCCCATAGAATCTGAGGTGAGCCCACTATAGAGGTAAGCCAAAACTGCCGGCCCAGTTCTCTTCCCTTCCTAAATGCCACATATGGCGCTTAATTTATCTTCTTCTAAGAAATCATCCGTCGAGGGGAATAGCAAAGCTCCCGCAAGGCAAATCACCATAGCCTTCATGATTAATTCCATCTCCTCTTCTTTATTCTCTCTACCCAAAGCCTTGTATACCCATGCCGCAAGCTTCATCAAGTTGATTCCTTTTGATATTCTTATTTGATCTATCATTTTTGGCTTGGTATTAGGCTTGCAAGCATCTCCATGGAACTTATTGGTTCTTGCATGATTGCCATCTTTTCTTCATCCCCTTGTTTTAGACCTTTCAATCCTAGAAGCCTCTCCGTTTCTTCCAAAAGGATGGTGGCTTCAAAAGTGGGTAACAATAAGGTGTGGGTGTGTGGGTGCCATATCTCTATGAGAGCTCCTATGGCAGCCCAATCAAAGTCAATGTCATTATAGTGTTTTGCATGAGTCACTAAGCCTAAAAGATGTCACTTGGAGAGATGGGATATCATGTCAAGGGTGATTTTGGAGAGAAGGAGAGGTAGCCATTGAATCTTGGTGAATCTTCTCGCACCCGGGATAAGTGGGTAATCCTAAAAAATCAGAAAAAGAAAGGAAGAAAGAGAGGATTTCATTAGAATCTGAGAGGAAGATTGAAGAGAGGTGAGATAGAACTAAGGTTTTTCTTGAAACTTACTTGGTCTAGTGCAATTCTTCCACTGATGTGCCCTTCTACTTCATTGATTCTTGCAAATCCAACTTTGGTCCTCTTCAAGGGTCGTTGTAACAATTTCTCCATTAGTAAAACTTTGATGAAAGAAATTTGTTCTCTACCGAAGCCTGCCGAATAGAAGATTTCACGATTCCTGTTGATCTCTTGTGTAGAAGAATTGCTTAAATCAAAGAGCTCTGGAGCTCTTTTTATAGGAAGAGCAAGTGCTCTATTAGAGTTCGAAGCTAAAAAGGATCGAATGCTCGGTTTCCGATTAGAACACGGTTTTTTGGAACACAGGGAAATAGCGACTTCCATAGTACCGCCATTTAAAGAGCGACTTGGGCAAAGTCACATTTCAGTTATGGAGCGCCTATTTATACGGTCGCCGTTTTTGTGAACAGTAATGTGCTTAAATTTCGTGGATTTTATTTCATACATATATTCTTCATAGAGCGCCCTCGTGTAGGGTCGCCATTTTCTGGGAATAGTGTTGTTTTGAATTTCATGTGGATTATGATAATGGGCTTTATATATGCTGAAATTATTTTGAATATTTTGATAATTGTGTTATTTCTCGTGGTACTAATTCTCTTTGAGTGCAGAAAGAATAAGCCACGCGAATTGCTAGATTCTCGAGACGTTTCTTGGGTGACATTTCAAATTCCATTTTTTTTAATAGGAAACCCTGCCTAGGGACGAGTGGGAGACTGCGCCCTTTGCCAGAGGTAAAGGACTGAGCCATTCCACCACCGAATCACTAGGAGGTAAATTTTTGTTGCAAAAGTGAAGGAAAGATTACATCAGTCTTAAGCTAGGCATTCCCAGTTTATCCATACGGGCCTCTCCCTTTATAATTGAGGGGAGCTCATTGGAAAAGAAAAAGGCATTACATTTAGATGAGCAAGCAAAGGAGGCCAAAGAATCTGCAACTTTATTTCCTTCACTGTATATGTGATCAATTTTGTCATGTTGAGTGGTTGCTCTCCATATCTCTCTGACATGCTGAAGGATGGACCAAGGACAGTGATATTCTTTTTTGATAACCCAAATCAGAATTTGAGAGTCACATTCTATATAGGCAGGTTGAGTGGAAATAGTGTGAAGAATCTTAATGCCATCATTCAGGGCCCTTGCTTCTGCTACAAGATTGTTGGATATCCCATAATAATGAGAGTAGGCTAAAATGACATTCCCTCTATAATCTCTGATAACACCTCCTCCTCCAGTTTCTCCGTTTGATTTGCAAGCTCCATCTGAGTTTAGCTTAAGAATGGGCCACGGAGGGCTTTTCCATTTGACGATTTTCAGTTGGGCACCATTAAAGGTAGGAAGTGAAATGCCCAAGCTGTCCAGAGTCATCTTGTATCTGAAATTTGTTTCCTTGAAATTTCCAGCAGAACACATTTGCTTCACATGAGTGAGAATTTGATGAAGAACACTGTTATTTGTTATGATTCTACCCTCATATCTGACCTCATTCCTTGCTCTCCAAATATTCCACATACCATGGCCAATAACTACCAGGATGAGAAGACCATACGCCGATTTAAGTTGGATACTACTTGCAGCATGTGTGATAAATGAGCTAACTGTGTTGCCCTCAAGGTGCAGTCCCAAAGCTTTGAAGAAAGACCAAATATGGGAGGCCAGCTCACTGTGCAAGAAGAGGTGGTTTAAATTTTCATCATGATGAACCTTACAGCAAGAACAGCTGGAGCATAATTGCACACCCAATCTCTTTATATTGGAATCCACTGGGAGGTTGTTATGAATGATTTTCCATAGATGGATAGTAATTTTTGTTGGGAGCCAAGGAGACCAAAGTCTGGGCCAATTTACACCGATCTGGCTGGGTGTGTTTTCTGCTAAAACAAGGTAAGTGGATGCAACCGAGCATTTCCCTGATGATGATAAACTCCATACCTGTAGGTCATTGTCATGAGATAACTTAGTATTCATGATGGTTGTTTTTATAGGAGCTGGGATGAACCTATCCATTAGGTCCTTTCCTCACTTGAAGCTTGCAAAATGAAATCTTTTACAGAGGTGCTAGGATTTGGGATGCTGCTCGCAGGAACATATTCAGCCAAGCATTGATTACCAATCCAATTGTCATACCAAAAATTTGTTAGGTTTCCATCCCCTATAATCATCTTGTTGAAATTGACAAAAAGGACTTTTACCTACAGCCAGCTTCTTCTAGCAAGTCCATTCATGCTTTTGAACTGAACATCTCTCAAGTGTCTCAGACCTATATATTTAGCTCTGAAAAAATTTGCCCAAAGAGAATTTGAATTCATTGCCTGCCATAACATTTTAACTCGTAACGCAATATCCATTTGTCGGAGAGACATTATGCCAAGACCACCCAGATGGATGGGTCTGCAGATAGAGGACCAAGGTTTCCAATGCCTTCTGTTCCCATTGAATGAAGAACCCCAAAAAAATTTGCAAAAGACTTTTCAAGTGCTAAGTGGGTTCTTGAGTGAAGTGGTGAAGTGGAGAGTGAATAAATGGGAATAGAGGTCAATACATGCTTTATCAAAATCATCTTGGCACCCTGGGAAAGCTGGTTTGATTTCCATCTTGAAATTCATTTTTTAATGGATTAAAGAATGCCTGCAAAGTGGACTTTTTTGCTGCGGCCCAGAACCAATGGAAAACCAAGGTACTTGTTAGGGAAACTATGAGAATTGAAACCTGTAACATTGGAGATGCGAGTGGTGATAGAGCCATGAAACCTAGGATGCAGAAAGAAACCACTCTTGCTAACATTTATAAGCTGTCCGGAGCTCCTTTCATATGTTTTTAGGACTATCAATAAATTTTTGACAGAAACAAGGCTGGCCTTGCTGAAAATCATGGTGTCATCAGCAAAAAGGAGATGAGATATGGGGGGGCATCTTCCCGGCCCTTGAAAGCTCTCAATTTGACTGTTAAGATAAGCTTGTTTTAAGGATCTGCTAAGACTTTCCTCTGCTATGATAAATAAAGAGGGAGCTATAGGGTCACCTTGGCGAACACCCCTTGTAGACTTGAAAAAACCTACTGTGTCACCATTCATAAGAACTGAAAACCAGCAGTTCGTTACCATTTTTCCGATTAGCTGGATAACCGGCAGACTGAAGCCAAACCAGTGAAAGACTACAAAAAGGAAGTCCCACTCTAACCTGTCATAGGACTTTGCCATATCCAATTTGAAAATAATGTTTTTGCCTCTAGTTTTCCTGCCCAATTCCTGAGTTAATTCTTGAGCCAAAGCAATGTTTTCAATAATGTGCCTCCCTTTTACAAAGGCAGTCTGTTCCTTGGAAATTATTTTGGGAAGAATGGATGCCAGTCTTTTGTTTACAATAGAAGAAAAAATCTTGTAGAAGAAGTTGTAGAGACTAATAGGTCTGTAGTCCGAGATATCCAAAGCATTTGGTTTTTTTGGTATGAGGGCAATCAAGGTGGAAGTAACACTTCTAGGGAGCATCTGCTGAGTAATGAAAGCCTCTTGAACTGCACTAATAACCACATCAGAAATGATATCCCAAGCCTTTTGGTAGAAAGCTCCTGTGAAGCCATCTGGCCCTGGTGCACTATCAGCAGAAAGGGTGAAAACAACATCTTGAATTTCTTTTTCAGTAGGAATTGCATTTCTCTTGTATGCATTTTTCAGCAGAAAGGGTGCACTAATAGCCATTTCAAATTCCCTGTATTTTCTCTTGTATGCATTTCTACTATATGTTACATACATTATTATAGCATATCAAGGACCTTGTGGTTCTGATAAACCAGAAATTTGAGTTCCCCTTCATCAAAAATGATGATAATTCCAGGCGAGTCTTAATCACTTGGATAGGCCGTTGAGTCGCCTAAGGCTTGGAACGATGGTTCCAATTTCTAAGTTGATACGTGGATAAATTGCGCTTTGGCTTAGTGTCAACTTAGTGATATGGGTTCTTAACTTAGTCTGGATGGCTTAGCAATATTATCCTTGATTATTTTTTATTTTTAGTTTGTTTTAACTTTTTCTTTTAGCCCAGCATGCATCATTTAGGACTTTGAGCTTGATGTTGGAAAAATCATCATATTAAGTCAGTAATGAGGGTCACTCATTCTCGATTTGAGTTGACATTAAATATTCTATTTCCAAATCAAGTACTATGCTCTCCTTAAAGCCGCTTAGGCTGGTCCCTTGAAAGCATCCTTTTCCTTGGATTCCTACCACACTTCACTTTATTTTCCTACAAATCCACCTTGGTTGCAGCACGTCCACATTGACTGGTAATCGCTCTCCAATGGTGCTTCCCCTTTCGTGCCCTCGTGCACATTTTGTTAGCTTAGACTTTCATCCAAGCAATCGTTGCTTTCTCATAATCATCCGAAGTTATTTCATTCAGAGCCATGGAAAGATTTTCAACGCTTAGTGTCGGATGCGTGTCACATCACACCTTAGCATCTACTTTTCAGTCCACTTCACCTCATTCCACTTCATTTTGCTTTCACTCCATTACGCTTCATTCCGTGTCACTCCTTTGCAAAGCAGACGCCAAGGCGGGACAGCTGTAGACACGTCAAAATCAACGCTATGTTTAGTAAATTTCATGTCACGATGCAATGCCCCAAAGTGGACTTCATTATTGGCTTGATAAGTGGGTTTTCCCATTTCTTTAGATTTTCTTTGAATATAACGACTGTCCACATGGTTGCTATTTAAATAACGCCCTATGAGCTGTCACTATTTCTGGACTTACTTGAATAAGCGACCGTGTGCGTGGGCGTAGTTTCGATTCTTTTTCAAAGCTTCAATCGAAATTAAATTCCTTGAAATGACGCCCTTCCAGACAGGCGCTCTTTAATGAACGCTTCTATGCGCAGTCGCGAATTATGAATTTTAAAATATGGAAAGTCTAAAATTCCAGTGAAATAGCGGCAGACCCAGGGGCGCTGTTTAGAATAGCGACCATTTCTAGGTCGCCATTTCAGTTTTTGTTTCCGTCTCATCTGCAACCTTCCCCGAAGGTGTCCTTCTTTGTTTTAAACTCTGTGATCAATCGAGGGAAGGATATCCATGATTGATAGTTATCTTCCTTTGATCTTATCCTATTGGAATAAGGTTTCCATCCCTATAAATACCCTATGATTTCTCTCACGCAAAAACCTTACACACACGCACTCTAGATTAAAAGTTCTTTCGTTGAAGCCCTACTTGTTGATGTTCCTCGCTGCCGCTGCCAAGGGGGTGCTGTACTACTGCCGCTGTCATGGTGTTTTGAGCTTTCATCTTCTGTTCTCTTCTCTGTTCTACTCACAGGCGCAGAAGGAGAATCCAATTTCTCTTTTCAATTCTCATAAACTCTCTGCATATTATAGTCATCATTCATCACGGTTGCTTGGTCTATTTAGTATATTATCATACTTCATATTCCTCTTTGCATACATACTTCTCCCACCTTTACTCCTCTTACGGGTTTTAAAACAAAACCACAAGGTGTGTTCATACCCATATTGCATATCATCATTCTATTGAGTATAGATACTACACTTCTCTTGGCTAATCCAAATTTCTTGTTTTGATTGTTTTCTTTTAAGGGTAATCAAGAGTAAAAAACCCCCTTCATCGGCCGGCCGGTTGGAGGAGGAAGTTGGATCCACATCCACACCCGTTTCCCAAGGTACATGCGATCATCTCTTTATTTTGAGGTAACCCCGCTGGCGATCACACTCCTTAGTAGCATTACATGCTCCCTTCCCTTATTATTTTTATCATGCCCATGATGATGATTTTTCTTCCTTTTTAAAATATCTATGCGACACGTTCACAACATACGCCGCTGTTCATCGTAGACTTATTTTATCCATAATCCCTCATGTGAAATCTATATCCATTCATAATATATCCTGGATCAGCACGTGCAACTTTCTTGGGGCCATAACTTATCTCCTGCACTCTTTCATCAGTAATAAGACCTTGTTCAACCTATATGTAAATGAGAGTAGTTAAAATATTAACATTTACCTCAATAGAATTAAATGGAAATGTATATATTCAACGATCGACACTAACTCGATATCTCAACCATCTGGTAAAAAACTTCTCGCATTCTTTTTCAACCTTCACGTCCTGGATATTTGGATATTTTTGTATAAATTCTGAATCAAATTGTCTACAATATGAATACAATATTACCTTAAATAGGAAAAATAAAGATAAATAACTTATATACGTAATGAAATGTAAGTTAAGAACTTACTCAACATAGGTTTCAATCTCTGTGCAATTCAGAAGAATATATATCTCTACAGAATACAACTCTCTATCTTCGAGCATGCGAGTCAAGCAACGTCCGAATGCACGTCTAGGATGGTTAAATATAGAGAGCCGATCGGGTGAATCAGCAACTCCCCTATCATCATTACGTGTAGGTCGAGTACGACGAGTTTGAATCTCTAAGTCAAAATACATCGAATAGAAGCTTGAAATTTCTTGAATAATATATGACTCAGTAATTGAACCTTCCACCTTCTCCTTGTTGCGAACTTTCATTTTTAGTTCATACATGCACCTACAACAACAGTTCAGATGGCAATGACATACATATCGTACACATGTAGCGGCCAAAAGAAAAAAAGTTCTCACATACCTCTCAAATGGATACATCTATCGAAATTGTATTGGCCCTCCGACTTTAGCCTCGTATGAAAAATAGATAATCAGGTGCTCCATCGAATCGAAGAATGCCGGAGGAAATATCTTCTTTAGCTTGCAAACGGTGGTGACCACATTTTCTTCGATAGTTTGTACATCCCGAAGTCTGAGTTTTGATGCACATGAACTC
The DNA here is from genome assembly GCA_022559845.1 of Amorphophallus konjac. NCBI lineage: Eukaryota > Viridiplantae > Streptophyta > Magnoliopsida > Alismatales > Araceae > Amorphophallus > Amorphophallus konjac. Next base: position 88,772,431 of record CM040119.1, read on the forward strand.
TTGAAAAACTGACTCAGCTCGGTTAGTGCTCCCCATACATGCTTTGGCAACAAGTCACAGAATGCAATGGGCACCGGCCTCTCCATAAACATATGACCGTCATGACTTTTCAGTCTATATATTTTGCCCTCATTAAGATTCACACAATGAGCTATGTTGGACACATATCTATCTGGGAATCTCAACTATTTCAACCACTGGCACACTTCCTTGATCTGTGTATCACTAAGCACGTAAGTTGCTTTAGGCTGCATAATTTTTCCATGTACATTTTGCAGTTCCAGTTCCAGATGTTTACAAAGCATCTTTAAGTCCATACATGCTTTGGCATTGTCCTTTATTTTACCTTTTATGTTCATGATCATGTTGAACACATTATCAAAAACATTCTCCTCGATATGCATGACATCCAGATTGTGTCATACAAGAAGAGTTGACCAATAAGGTAATTCCCATAAAATACTTTTCTTGTTCCAGTTGTGATCCTTTCCAAATCTAGGCAGTTGTCGTGTGCTACCAGACAATTGTAGACAGCTGGTAAATTTTACACCTGTGTCGCCATATGTCAACCAAACACCCGTTGTAAGTCTGTTTCATCCATTTCAATAGTGTTTTTCTGAAATGAGTCCTTTTGCCTTCAGAAAAGATGGTCACTTGGTAGAAATGGTCGATGGCAATCAAACCAGCATGCTTTCCCACCATGTTTCAATACAAATGATTTAGTATCTTCCATACAGTAAGGACATGCTAACCTCTCATGTGTGCTCCAACCAGATAGCATTCCATATGCAAGAAAGTAACTTATTGTCCACATCAGTGCAGCCTTCATAATAAATTTTTGCTTCCCAGATGCATTGTAATACCCTCAAATATAGCTAAGTTGTACTCTATATCATCGAGGCGCCTTTTCAAGTATCGGCTCAGTTCTTGGAAAGAACTCCGAAGTTAAGCGTGCTTAATGGGGAGTAGTACTGGGATGGGTGACCTGCCCGGGAAGTCCCCCATTCTGGAGCCGATCACTGTTAAAAAGGGATAAAACCGTGAGGCCGGTAGGCCAAAGCGGACAATACCTCGATGGTATAGAGTACGGGGCGTGACAGAATTGGTATCAGAGCTATACCCCAGCCGGAAGTGTGGGAACTAAGTGCCATGCAGGGCAAAGTGCTACGCTATGGGAGCCACCTCTTGAGTCCGTAATGGAGCAAAGTGCTACATAGTGGGAGCCACCTCTTGAGCCTGTAGGGGCCACCTCTAGAGTCCTACCTGCCTGGGGGCTTGATTGCGTGATTGCGTGCTATATGTGCCCAGCGACGAGGACGTCGCCTATATAAGAGGGGTAGATTGTAATACCCTCAAATATAGCTAAGTTGTACTCTATATCATCGAGGCGCCTTTTCAAGTATCGGCTCAGTTCTTGGAAAGAACTCCGAAGTTAAGCGTGCTTAATGGGGAGTAGTACTGGGATGGGTGACCTGCCCGGGAAGTCCCCCATTCTGGAGCCGATCACTGTTAAAAAGGGATAAAACCGTGAGGTCGGTAGGCCAAAGCGGACAATACCTCGACGGTATAGAGTACGGGGCGTGACATGCATCATAAGTAATAACTATATCAGTCCATAAAAATTTCAGTTCATCAATCAATGGTATAAGATATATGTCCAACTTTTTTCCTAGACTTTTTGGACCAGGAATTACTAAGGATAAAAATAGATTTTCTCACTTCATGCACATGTCTGGTGGAAGGTTGTACGGTGTTCATGAACATTGGCCAACAAGAGTAAGATGCCACTGAACCATCGAATGGATTAAAACCATCTGTGCATAAACCCAACCTAACATTACATGGCTCCCATGAGAAAGTAAAATGAGTATGATTGAAGTGAGTCCAAGCTTAGCCATTGGTAGGATGACTGATTATATCATCGGCACAGCATACTCGCTCGGTGTGATATGTCCGTCTTTGAGGACATATACAACTGCTGGAGCCTAGGCGTAAGAGGGAAGTATCATAATGCCTTGTAAGGTACATCTTTTTACTTTGAATTGTCCCCTCTCATAGGTTTGATTATGTCATGATGACAAATAGAACATGATATTTTATCTGCATCCTCTTTGTAATATAACATATAGGGATTCGGGCATGCATCTATTTTCACATAAGCCCTAGCTCATTGACCATCTTTTTTGCACGGTAAAAAGTTTCAGACAACTTCTCATCTCGAGGTGACATACTCTTGATCAAGAGGAGGAGACGATCAAAATAAGTCTCACTGATGTGAAATTTAGATTTCAAGTTCAACAACTGAGACCGCCGACAACCGAGTATGCTTTTCATAACCATCCCACAGTGGCTCATCAGCATCCCTCAGTAGTTGATAAAATCTTTTGGCTATCTTATTCGGCGCTTCTTCCATGTATGCATGTTCCTCGTGAACATTAAAACTAGGACCAGTAACATCTACAACCATATCCATGTACCCACTTGTTCTTACAACATTGTCAGGCTCATATGACAAGACATCCTCACAATGACACGTCCAATTCATGTAACCGTCTACGAACCCTTTCCTGTACAAATGATGTTGCCTATCCCATGGTGAATGCCACCTCAAGTTTCTACAACCTGAACAAGGGCATCGAATGTGATCGTCGCGGTCTATTGCTGCATTTGGATTCCCTGGTACAAAATGAATGAAACTCTCAACTCCATGCTTAAACTCAACAGACACCACCCGGTCAACTATTCTACGATACATCCATAAACGATCTGTCAGCATTTTACCTGCACCCACTAAATGTTAATACACAAATAACTTTGTTATCATTACCCTTAAAAATAAGCCTGACCCTTTCCTGACATTATTCGCCATAGACCATTTACAAAGGAATGGTGTATTATTTAGATTATCACTTTTTAACCCATGCATGAAAGTTTGATCATACAATCACTTACTATATGTGTTGTACACTTTGCTAAAAATTTTGACAGCATCGCCCCACACTTCTCTGATATACCAAAAAGATTTATTGATTAAGAAATCTTCTTAAACACTTACATGTAAGTGGTTAAGAAAATACTCAAAATCAATAAAGGTATACCAGAGAAGAGTGAGAAGATGCAACCGAAATTATCAACAAATCATACAAACACATATAGTAAATTACTGCCTAAGTGCGATCAAACATTCACAGACTATCTAAATGGGACAATTCAACACTTTGAGGTAGATATATACATTCTCATAAAAAAAATGAGAACATACACATCAATTCCAAAGTCTTGAACGAGAAGGTTCATTGAGATGGATTTAACACGCTCTCCTAAGGTGTGTAATGTTAGGTCACACCCACGCACCTCAGCTCACAGGGAATACCCCATGTAATTAAATAACATAAAATTAAATAGCATCTCACTTATCATTATGCATACAACGAATTAAACAATATCTAATTTAAAAAATATTCAAATGAAGAACATCAAAACTAAATAATGTAAATAGAAGAAACCACAAAGGAAAGGACATAATGAAATCCCCCCCTAAACCCCAAAAAAACCATACCCCCTCCCCTCCCATGGACGGACCCCCTCCCCCACCGAAGACCTACCTACACCGAACCCCCTCCCTTCCCCCACAGGACCCCGCCTCCTCTCCCCTCCACCTACCTAGACCCGCCCCCCTCCCTCTCCCTCCCGGGCCTCCACTCCCCCACCAAAAACATCGGGTGGTGTTTCCTTGATGATTTGGCAGGCCGTGGGTGCGAGTAAGCGGGTGAGTTGGCAATTCTATTGTGGTGTTGGCAATGCTTGTGAGGCTTGCCCCTTGTTGAGACCCTAGCGTGTTGAGAAGTCCACCTAGGGTGAGGGCTTTCTGTGTTTTTCCCGTGAGGCGGTTTCAAACTGGTCGCCATGGCCCCCCTCCTCTCCCCCACCCCTCCCCAATCACCAAATGTGTCCCCTCCCCTCCCTACCCCCTCCCCTCCTCTTCCATCCCCCCCTATGCCCCTCCCCTCCTCTCCCATCCCACACCGACCCCCCCCACCCTCCCCTCCCCACCGTGCCCCCCTCCCTCTCTCGAACCCTCCTCCTCTCCTCCCCCGTCCCCCACCTACTCCCCACCCTCCCCTCCCTTCTATTCCCCCCTCCCCTTTCCCCCCTCCTGTCCCCTAGTGACTCCTCCACCCTCCCTACCGTCCTCCACCATCTCCCCTCCCCTCCCCTCCCCAATTTTCTTAATGATTTTGGGGTTAAAATATACTTAGTAATGGACCGTCCCAAGCCGACGACATCTGAAATTGAGGTCACCAAGGTGCACTGACTTGGGGTTCTATTTTTGGGTGTATTTTAATAAGAGGTTTCCCCGTGTGGATAAGATAGGCCGATGTGAGTTAAGCAGGCCGTGAGTGTGAGTAAGCGGGTGAGTTGACAATTCTATTCCCATGCTGGCAGTGCCTGAAAGGCTTGCCCCTTGTTGAGACCCTAGCACGTTGAGGAGTCCACAAAGGGTGAGGGCTTTCTATGTTTTTCCCGTGAGATAGTTTCGAGCTTGTGGCCATGGGCCCCCTCCTCTCCCGTACTCTATCGACCCCCCCACCCTCCCCTCTCCTCCCCCCCTCCTCAATCACCAAATCTATCCCCCTCCCCACCCCCTCCCCTCCTCAATCACCCAATGTGTCCCCCTCCCCTCCCCACCCCCTCCCCTCCTCTCCCGTCCCCCACTGACCCCCCAGCCTCTCGTCCCCTCCCCTTCGTGCCCCCCTTCCCCCTCCCCTCCCTACCCTCCACTCCACACCCTCTTCTTCACTAGTCCTCTCACATCCCCTCCCATCCCCACCATGCCCCCCTCCCTTTCTCGAACCCCCCTCCCCACCTCTCATGTCCCCTCCCGTCACCCACCTGATAGCACGCGGAACGTGAGATAGAAGGGGGGATGAATAGATCACATAGAAATTTAAACCAATTTTAATTCAAAGAGATGAAAATTCAGTCGTAGTAAGTGAGTCTTCCTGAACAACCCACGGAGTAGACAATCCAACAAGAGCTTAATGAGAAGAGGTTGATTTGGAATCGACAACGAACAACTTAAGAGCTCAAGATGCAAAGAGAGATCAACCAAACACACGCCACAAGAGATCAGACAGACAAACCACACAGAGGAGACAGAGAGTTTTTAAGGTGGTTCGATTGCGATCTGCAATCTACGTCCACCCCTTACTCCACAGGAGTAAGGCTTCCTTGCACTAAGCAATGAAAAAATACTATAGACTCAGTCTGCTGACATTTGCTGCCTTACAACTTGCCACAAGGGAACAAATTCCTCAACACTGATCCTGCGACCTACAGGATCTGAACTTGAACTTGCCCCAGCAAGATCAGAACCGTAGGACCAACCTCCCTTCCTCTAAACCAGAGGGCACCCACGAGTGAAATGCCTTCACTCGCAACTGGAGAACCAATCTCCCTTGCTATAAAAACACTTAGAGGGTAACAAAGCAGTAAGGAAGAAATGTGTGAAACAACTCGATAACGAAAAGATTATAAGAAAATAGTTACTCAAAACAACGAAAATATAGCTTCTAGAGAAGCACTCTTTCAAGCTCTAAAACCCAACAAGGATCACTCAAACACTTCAGGCTCTTCTCTCGAATAGGGAAAATTCTTCTACACTCAATGGTTGCAGATGATCTCTCTCTTTCAATCTTCAGTAGCTTCTTCTTGCTGTCTTCAGCCTCCTTTTATAGCCAGATGATAGCATGTGGTTAACACGATTCCCGCCCATTTCTTCTCTCAGATCTGATCCCTTTTTGGTTTCACGTGTCAGGATCATCCGTTATTTTTGTTGCCTCGGATCACGAGCCCTTAAACCTGGTACTTTGACTTCCACGTGGAGCAACCCCACTAGTTTTGGGTTTGCCCAACACATGCTCGATCAGGTGACAAGCCTACCAAGCAAGAGAAAAACATTAGTGGAAGCTACACTGACCAAGGGCATGCACAGACTTTACGTATTGTATTGCAAGACATGCACGAGCTCTGTTTAGCACAATGAAGGATGTGCACTGACTTTTACTAATCTTCTAACACATGTGCACCGACCAGGGTGCTGCTAGGACAGAACATGCACTGACTCTAACTCGGCTGAGATAGATTTGCACCGACCTCTACAGTGATATGCACAGACTTGTGCGTGCCAAAACCGGCACCGAGGTTTGACCTATAACCTCTTGTGCACCTACTTAACAATGAAGTATGCACAACCTAAGCTTTACTGCCAGACATCAATGCACAGACCTGGTTTGCTGAAGCAATGCGGCATATGCACAGACCTGCAATGCGATCTAGTGGACATATGCACCGACTTGATGAATGACCAGAAGATAAACTACACAGACTTTATGAACACTATCAAAAGTATGCACTGAGGTTATGCATGTACTTAGGGATGAAGTGTTTATAGACTTGTTTGGACCATGCGACAGTTGCACTAACTCAATGAGTGAATGCACAGACTTAAAAATGCATAAATAGACTTGGTCATGTGCAGCAACTAAGGTTGCACTGACTTAATGCTTGCATGCACAGATCCTATTCAGTAGAGATGTAGCATAGCACAGATATGTATGTATGCAGCGATGAGGAATGCACCGAATTTGGTCCTGTATACGTAAAACATGCACAGACTCAACTTCAGAATAAACTAAGTATGCAGGACTTTCAGAGTAAAACTAGAGAGTGCAATATACAAGAATGAATAAAAGAAATGTATTTTGATGAACTATCAAGATTGACTCATAGTGTATGACATCATCAAAACCGTAGGAGTGCAACAGTCTCCCCCTTTTTGATGATGGCAACACTATGAGTCAAATTATGTCAATGCAATCAAGATAGAGTGATCAAGCAGTACACACACTAAATCCTGCCAATGCAAAAATAGTCTCCCCACCAGTTGACTCTCCTCCTTCTGACTCTCCCCCCCAAATGCGAAACACTCTCCCCAACACTCTCCCCACCATTTGACTCTCCCTCCAGTCTCTACCCCTTTGACATCATCAAAAGGAGATGGCAGAGATGTGCAGATGTTGGATAGGTGAGAGAAAAAAATACAGCATTTTCACAGAGAGAATGATCCATGAACATATCTTAAAAGATTAAGTAGGGCACTAAAAGAAGTTTAGATTCTTCTGATCAAGTAATCATGAAAGGCTTGGAAGAGAAAGTGAAGTTTATCTGCGTACAGAGGATATGATGAGGAAGCAAGAGTGAACAAATATGTCAAGAGAGAGCTGAGCAAAACAATACTAATTAGACTGTAATGGACTGATCCTCAGAAAAATATTCGTGATGTATTGAGGACAAACAGTCCACAACTAGTAACAACATTTAGGGTTTTGACTGAAACATTTTTTTTTGAACGAGCAGAATAGAGATCAATAGGTAACTCGGTATGTCACATTTTTGACATTAAGAGACACCTTGATCAGAGGCTGAACTCTCCAGTTACTCAATGTGAAGACCTTATTACCTCTATTTTCAGGGAACAGAGTTAGTAACTGTGGCTTTTTACGTGAGGAGACACCTTGATCAGAGGTCAGACTTCCCAGTTACTCACCACTTTATTACCAATGCTCTGTCAAGATCAGAACAATTTTTGCACCTCTTAACAGAAATCATCTGACACCTCATGACTGGAGAAGATTTTCATTACTTTTTGATGAAATACCCAGTTTCTCAGTAATCAGACCATTGCTCTGAGCAAATAATTTTGTTTTTATCCCTTTCTATTTTTGATATGAAATGTTTGAGAACAATACCTGCCTGAAGCACTGATTCTTAAAGGATGTGTTCCTTGAGGTCTAGGTTTCAAGTTTTTAGCTGATTTCATGACATAAAAGTTTAGCTTGTTCCACGACCATGAATTATGTAAGAAGATATACTTCGAACATCTTATCCAAGTCTCTGCTAAGTTACTAGATGAAAGATTCCAACTAAGCTTTAGTTGTTCAAACTTAAGGATTTAAGATAAATATGGGATTCTACTTGCTGTGAGTGAACTGTATTATTTTATAAGAAATAACAGCAACATACATCTCTCAAATGCTTCTTAATCAGTCAACCTTCACACACTCACCAGCTCCCCCTCACAGAATGCAAGAAATTTTAAGACAAACACTCCTTCACAGAAACAACCCCCGCTTACTTAATGAATTGTTATTCAGGTATGACTCATGCAGATTATGCAATCTCATGGACCCCTCAACTTATCAGCTCGCATAAAGAAAGAACTCCCTCTCACTATGACATAATATGCAGACATACTCATGCGGAGTGGTTAAGGACATAGAAGAAGGACATGTTATTCATGGAGGCAAGGCATTTTATTCATGACAAACACATAGTGTGAATGCTGGAACCAAAAACATGAGGTATTTTATTCATGGAGCTAAGATTTAAAGATATTTAACTCTCTCCTCAAGGATGTAAATTTTTCATTATCTAGTGTCTTAGTGAAGATGTCAGCTATTTGGTTTGCAGTGCCTACATGGATTAATTCAAATGTTCCTTTGGAAACCTCATCCCTAATAAAATGATGTCTTATTTCTATGTGTTTGGTTCGAGAATGCAAAATAGGATTCTTGGCTAAATTGATGGCACTAGTATTGTCATAATATATAGGTGTGCACCCCAGGTCTACTTGGTAGTCCTGAAGTTGGTGTTTGATCCAAATGACTTGTGTACCACAACTCCCTGCAGGTACGTACTCAGCCTCTGCAGTAGAGAGGGCCGCAGAGTGTTACTTCTTGGAACCCCAAGAAACTAAACACCCACCTAGAAATTCACAATGGCCACTAGTGCTTTTTCTATCTAATTTACACCCAGCATAATCAGCATCTGTATATGCAACAAGATCTAATGTGTGTGATGCAGGAAACCATAAGCCTAGGGTGTGTGTAGTAGATAAGTAGCTAAAAATTCTTTTTACAGCTACTAAGTGTAATTCGGTGGGTCTAGATTGATACCTAGCACACATTCCTACACTGAATCGTATATCAGGTCTCGAGGCAGTTAAGTAGAGCAAAGATCCAATCATACCTCATTATAGCTTTGCATCAACTTCTTTACCTGATTCGTCTGCATCCAATGATGTGTTGGTGCCCATTGGTGTTGTGATGTGCTTCAGATTGATCATGCCAAACCTCTTGAGGATGTCCAATGTATATTTGGTCTGGTTGATGAAGCATCCATCCTCCAGCTACTGTACCTGCAAGCCAAGGAAATACTTTAATTCACCTACCAAACTTATCTCAAACTCAGCAGACATCAATTGAGAGAACTCATTGCATAGTTCAGTATTTGTTGAACCGAAGACAATATCATCTACATATACCTGAACTTTGATGAGGTCTTTATTCAAACTCTTGGTAAATAAGGTTTGATCCACCTTACCTCTATGGTAGCCCTTGCTGATCAGAAATTCTATCAGCCTTTCATACCAGGCTCGAGGAGTCTGCTTTAGGCCATACAGGGCTTTATTCAACCTGAAAACTTGGTTAGGTTGAGGAGAAAATTGAAATCCGGGAGGTTGTTCAACAAAAACTTCTTCTTTGATAACTTCATTTAAAAATGCACTTTTGCCATCCATTTGTTGGAGTTTTATGTTTTTAGAGCAAGCGAAAGCCAGTAAAATCCTAATAGCTTCCATCCTAGCAACATGTGCATATGATTCATCAAAATTAACACCAAATTCCTGACAGTAGCCCTTGGCTACTGGTCTAGCTTTATTTCTATAAATAATTTCATCTTCATTCATTTTATTCTTAAACACCCACTTAGTTCCTATGAAATTTATGTTTTCTGGTCTTGGAACTAACTTCCAGACATTATTTCGTTCAAACTGACCTAACTCCTCACACATAGCATTAACCCATGATTGATCATTTAAGGCCTCTTCTATTGATTTGGGTTCAATCTGTGAGACCAAGGTAATTAGGTCTTGATTTTGAACATTTCTAAAATGAGATCTTGTCCTAGGGGGATCATTCAAATCTCCTATGATGTTTTGGGCAGGATGGTCTTTTAGAAATCTAACATTTATTGAAGACTCACCTATTTCAGCTGGCCTTACCTGGTTGGGATCATCTGGTGTTTCATTTGGCTGAATCTCCTTTTCTTCTTTAGCTTCTAAGAATTCTCCACCATGCTTTGAATCCATGTCATCATCTTCAATATTAGTAGCACCTTTTATTTCATCAAAAATGGCATGTGGAGACTCTTCAATTTTTTGTTCAGCAATGTTAAAAACCCTATATGCTCTAGAAATTTCTTAGTATCCTAAAAATATTCCAGGATATATTTTAGCATCAAATTTATCTAGGTCCTTCTTGTCACTATTATGGATGAAACATTTAGCACCAAAAATCCTGAAATGGGCCAAGTTTGGTTTCTTACCTTTCAATAGCTCATAAGGAGTTTTCGTGTGAACTGGTCTTACCATGGCCCCATTAATTGTATAAGTTATTGTATTGGCCGTCTCTGCCCAAAACTTCCTTGACAGCTGACTCTCGATCAGCATAGTTCGGGCCATCTCCATAATGGTTCGATTTCTTCTCTCCACATTTCCATTCTGCTCCGGTGTCCTGGGAGAAGAAAACTTGTGCGTTAGTCCCTCAGTTTCACAAAGATCAGAAAACATGGAGTTTTCAAATTCACCTCCATGATCAGATTAAATTGAACAAATTTTGTGTTTTCCTTCTTGCTTGTTTGACCTTATTGAAAAACTGTTTGAACTTTTGAAAAGCATCATTCTTGTTAGCTAAGAAAAAGATCCATGAAAATCTAGAATGATCATCAATAATCACATAACCAAACCTACTGCCATTAAGACTCTGAGTTCTAGTAGGACCGAAGAGGTCCATATGAAGGAGTTCCATTGATCTAGAAGACAATGGCTCAGATCTTAGTTTAAAAGACTTTCAAGTCTGTTTGCCTAGAGCACAGGCATCACAAATTTTTAAATTTGAGTTGAATTTTGTTTTAGGTAAACCTTTAACCAGTTCAAATTTCACCAATATATTTAAGGTAGTATAGCTAGCATGACCTAAACGCCTATGCCAACAAAAAGCATTATTTTCAAAATCAGCAGACAAGCAAAGGTTTAACTCAGATTTATCATCTAAGTTCACAATGTAGACATTATTGATCCTATTGGCTACAAACTTCACATTATCAGAATTTATTTCCAGAATTTTGCATGAATCATTATCAAACACAACTATGTGACCCTTGTCACATAGCTGACTAATACTGATCAAGTTATGTTGAAGACCTTCCACTAGAAGAACATTCTCAATAGAGGTTGTGGGGGACTTACCAACTGTTCCAATGCCAACTATTTTACCTCTATTCTTTCCTCCAAACTTGACCAGACCCCCTACCTTCATCTCCAGCTTGCTGAATTTGGATCGATCACCTGTCATGTGCCTGGAGTAGCCGCTATCTAGATACGACTTGTTATTCTCAGCTGCTAGGCAAACCTGTAAAGCAACAAATCAAGTAGAGTGTTTTGGTACCCAAGAAAGATTGGGTCCAAAGACATTGTTCAACTCTTTAAGCAAACATTTTGGAATCCAAAGTTGTTCCAAGACTTTCTTCTTTCCCATGTTGTTGACATTCTTGTTGAAGTTTCGATTAACATTGTGTCCATTTGGTCTAATGGTGTGGAAATTGTTCTTGCTGTCAGACCTTTTATTCTTCGGATATCTTCTGTATCCATCCTGTCTAGGAGAGACATACTTATTAAAGAATCCCTGAGGATTGAATCTCTGAGGTTGAGCATGATTTCCCCGGTTTCTTCTGCGCTGACCCATGTTCTTATTAGAATATGAATTTCTGTTGTGGGTCATTTGCCTGGTTGTGTTAACACAGTTGTTCTGGTTGATTGACATTAGAGCTTGTCTAGTTAAATTCTTAACAGTTTTAGAGTGTTGTTGGACGTGTTTTGTTGACTTATTCCCAGTTTGCTGGACATTTTGAACATGACTAGAGCTCGATGGTGTGTCCATTTTCTCTTTTCCCTTTTCAGGGTAGAATGTTATAGTTTTGAATTCAAAAGGTCTTTTTTGTGCTGGATTGTAGCCCAAACCCTCTTTGTTGAAATTAACCCTAGCACCCAACATAGTATCTAAGTTCGACTTTCCTTGAACAAATTTTTTTAGGGTTTTTTGTTTATCTTCCAGCTCTTTGTGCAGAGTTTCACAGTTTTTCAGGAGTTCAGAATTCACTTTCTTCACAACTTCATGTTTCTCAATGATTAAGTTGTTTTCACTTTGACTCTCTTGAAGCTTTAACTTAAGTTCATCAAGCTGTTTTTGAACTTCCTGGTTTTTAGACTTAAGGTCATCATTTTCTCTCCTGAGAGAGTTCATCTCTTCTAGTTCTTCCTTGACCTTTTGGTTTTCTTTGTTAGTTTCGATCTGTTCTTCAGTGATAGCATTTAGTTTTCTGTTTATCATCCTATGCTCTTTACTCAAAGCATTAAACTTAGCTAGCAATTCGACATAGGAATCTTCCCAATCATCAATTGTAAAGTTCTTAAAAATGTTTGTTACCTCTTCGTCGCTTTTGGCCATGAGGCATATTCCTTGTTCGTCTTCCTCTAAATAGCTGGCCTCTGGGTCTTCCTCCTCGTCACTCCACGTGCAGACCATAGCTTGAGGTTTCATCTTCTGCACCTTGGAGGCCTTCTTCTGGAGCTCAGGACATTCACATTTTATGTGTCCTGTCTTTCTACAATGATAACATGTAATCCTCTTAGTGCTCCTAGTTTTATCATTATTGGAATCAAACTTCTTACCAGAAGAGTATGACCCTTTTCTTTTGAATGTTTTTCCCTTCGTTCTCAGATATTTTTGAAAGTGACGAGTGAGCATAGCCTGCTCCTCTTGATCATGGTCTGACAAACCGTCAGACTCCCCATTGCTTCTACCACTGTTGCTGCTAGCTTTACTGGTGGACATCATGAGGGTAATGATCTTGCCCTTCTTCTCACTTCCTTCACCATTCCTTTTGAAGTTCATTTCGTAGGTCATTAGGGATCCTATCAGTTCAGTGACTGTCATTTTTGACAGGTCCCTAGACTCTTCTATCACTATGGCCTTAGTGTGCTAAGAGGGGGATAGTGACCTAAGAATTTTCCTGACAATGTCCCCTTCTAAAATCTGTTTCCCAAGCCCATTAAGACTATTAGTGATCAAAGACAACCTAGCATACATTTCTGTGATAGTCTCCTCAGATTTCATTTTAAATAATTCATATTCGGAGATCAGCATGTTTACCTTTGTGGCCTTCACTTGGGATGTACCTTCGTAGATCAGCTCTAATTCATCCCACATCTTCTTGGCAGTTTTGCAGGCTGAGATCTTGGAGTATTCATCAGGGTGAACCGCGCACTGTATAATGTTCAGGGCCGGCCAGTTGATGGTTGAAAGTTTGACGTGATCATCTGTCCACGCATCTTCATTCGGTGGAAGCTCATAAGGCCCTACGGTGATCACTCTCCAGAGCTTGTGGCTCTGGGCTCTCATAAACACATCCATCCTATTTTTCTAGTAGAAATAGTTAGTACCATCAAAGAAAGGAGGGCGGCTTATAGATTGTCCCTCAGCCATGAAGCTTCGAGGACCACTAGATCCAGTATTACCCTGGCCGTTGGACCACATAATGGGTAACCTGCTCTGATACCAATTGATAGGATGCGGAACGTGAGATAGAAGGGGGGGATGAATAGATCACGTAGAAATTTAAACCAATTTGAATTCAAAGAGATGAAAATTCAGTCGCAGTAAGTGAGTCTTCCTGAACAGCCCACGGCGTAGACAATCCAACAAGAGCTTAATGAGAAGAGGTTGATTTAGAACCGAGAACGAACTGCTTAAGAGCTCAAGATGCAAAGAGAGATCAGCCAAACACACTGTAGATTCCTTTAAAATCCACTTAAGGAAAACATCAAAGAAAAGACATGCAATAATCATCAATAGTGGAGATGAAACATGCACGAGGTGCACAAGGGGAGTGTATGTGATCGCCAAAGACACGAGGGTCTCAAGTGGAAAAACAATAAGGGAAAGGATCGCAAAATACCTCAAAAATTGCGGTTGATTGTAGGTGCTCCTTTCTCTTCCAATCGGCCGGCCGATGAAGAGAGTTCTTTAATTATTACCCTTTAAAAGCGCGGGGATGTGAGTGCTCCTTTCTCTTCTAGATCAGCCGGCCGATGAAGAGAGTTCTTCCTTTGATTACCCTTGCAAAAAGATAAAGACAACACCAGTAAAGATATGGATTAGAACATGGTGAGTGTAGCATCAATTCATAAAAATGTATGAGCATGAAATCATGGTGAAGAACACACCTTAAGGGTGGTTAGCCCTTAAACCCCTATGCAAAGAGGGTGTGGGAGATGAATGATATGATGAATGCAGTGGTAAAATAAGAGAAAGTGTGCAAGAGTTGCACTGTGGGGAAAGCCTCAACGTGGTTGAGTTATAAAGGATGAATATGCATGCATGCAAACGATGATGCAGTAAAAGAATAATAAAATAAAGAATAAGGAGCCTGTTGCTTTGGCCTTGATCCTCGATGGGGAGAAAGCCTTCAATCGGATGAAGATTCGAACGTTACTGCCCCTCCTTTAGCCACAGCAGTAGCAGCCCCTTCGGTTCCCTGTAGAAAGAAAAGAAGAAGAAGAAGAAGAAGAAGACAGCACAGAAGAAGAAAAGAACGGAGGGGAAGGAAAGGATCGAACCTCCTTAACAGAGCCGCAGAAGCTCTATAAAAAGGATTAGATCAAACAGATGAAAGGATAAGAATAGCAAGAGTCCAACAAGGGAAAGGATAAGAGGGGGCAAGAGCCCAAACGAAGCAGGAGTCTCTCTGGGAAAGGCTGCGTTCGTTCGGAGCACAAAAGTGAAACACGACCTGGTTCAGGGCGTCAATTGTTGAATTGACGACCTTCCCAGAGGGCGTTTCTTAAAAACACACCCTGCACAAGGGCGTTTCTTTCAAAACCAATTTTAGAAATAAAAACTCCCCATATTTAAAAAAATGTAAAACACGCCTCAGGCAAAGCCACCTTTAAAAACACGCCCCCGGGAAGGGCGTTAATTTCAAGTTTCAACACGGGGGAAGCCGGTCAAACCAAAAGAATTGACGCCCTCATCACCGGGCGTCCTTTTTTTAAGAAACGCCCTGAGCGAAGTTGTGAATTAAAACACGCCCTTATCCAGGTCACGTATTCAGAAATTCATAAAAATAGATAAAATGGGAGAGAAATAGATAAAATGGGAAGACACGCCCTAGATCAGGTCGTGTTTCAAAAACACGCCCCTGATGAGGGCGTGAATTCAGAAAATAGAGATAAATGCCCAAAAAATCCAGAAAAATAGGAAAAAGGAGGAAATGAGGGAAAAATAGGAGAAATTCAAGAAAAGTGGGAAAAACCACTCAAACAAGCTAATTTGAGGGTCAAATGGGGCATTGTACGGTAATATGAAATATACTCAAAATAACGTCAATTTTAGCGTGTCTACAGCTGCCCCGCCTTGGCGTCTGCTTTGCAAGGGAGCGTAGCAAACTGAAAAGTAGATGCCAAGGTGTGATGAGACACGCAATCAACATCACTTGATGAGAATCAAATCAAAAGCACGAGATGAAGCAAATCTCGGGAAATTCAATGAAATCAACAATGTTTGGATAAAAGGGGGAGTTGTGCACGCGGTGCACGAAGGAGATAAAACAAATGATCAACTTCCAACGCGGTGGAAGTACCCCAGGTCACAAACCTATAGATTTCATCATTGGGGAGCGGTTACCAGCCAGTGGACGTGTTGCAGCCAAGGTGGATCAAAGAAATGAGATTAAAAAATAAGATGATAAAAATCCAAACAAGGAGCTTTCGAGAAAATCACCCAAAACAGCAACAAAACGAACTGAAGATTCAATCCGGCATAGAATATCTCATATCTGGAAAGATTAAGATCAACTTCAACCCTCAAAGTCAGTTTTATCAGAATGATTTTTCAACAATTGTTTCAAATTCCTACGTGAATGCATGCTGGGTTTAAAAGGAAAAATTAAATCAAATGAAAATATAAGATAATCAAGGATAATATTGCTAAGCTGCCAAGACTGAGTCAAGAAATCGATTTCACGAGCTGATACTAAGCCGAAGCCCGTTTATCCACGCACCAACTCATAAAAAGGAACCATCGTCCCCAGTCTCGGACGGCTCAACGGCCTATCCGTATGACTAAGATGCCTCTAGAATCGTCATCGTTTTTGATGAAGGGGAACTCAAATTCCAGATTTACCAAAGCCACAAGGTCCTTGATATAATCTAGTAGCATATGTAACATATAGTAAAATGCATACAGGAGATGGTGGTGTAATGAGCATGGGAACTGAGAACTGAGCTGCAAGCACCGTGGGGCTTGGATGATGATGCCCAGTCGGTGGGACCAAGAGCTTCTTATCCTGCGCTCAAAAATTCATCAGCCAAGATATAAAAGATAACAAGCAATGAATAAGGCATTTAAGCGTAGCAAGCATAGCATGAATCAAAGCATCAATAGCATGTCACAACATAGTAACCATTATGAGTTGAATCATGATATTGCAAAGCATCATTGTTTGTTATTTTGTCATGAGGATGTCAACTTGGCTAATCAAGATTTGGAGTTGAACGATCAAGATCTGATAATGCCCCATTGGCAGAATTGATCAAGAGAAATTAGTAGGAGTTGATTGAAAGATCTGGAGATGAATGATAATCAGGATGATAATCAGAAGATATAACCAAAAGGAGGTGATAACCAAAAATGCCCAGGGTGGCATGTCATGAGAATATCGGGAGAATCAATAGATTGATAGCAATGAGTGGAGATAGGACTCATCCCGTGCTCTTGGTCCTTGCAAAGCTGTTCCTGCAAAACACCATCAGAAAATATAATGCAATTTGGATTTTGAAATATGCAAATTTTTATGAGTTTTGAAAAAGATATTCAAATTTTTATAGATTTTTGGAAAATATTTCAATTTTTATGAATCTTGGAAGAAATATCTGATTTTTTGTTTACTTTTGCTCAGGAAATATTCAATTTTTTGTTTGATTTTGTAATATTCAATTTTTTGGATTTTGGTTTAGACATAGCTAATGCAGCATCAAAGGGTGTTTAAACCATCAATTGGGGGTCCTCGTTCCTTCCCTTTTTGCTAAAATTTCTCAAAGCTGGGCGTCCATTGAAGGGTGGCGCCCTATAACCGACTGCCCTTGATCAACGGTACCCCTACCAAGGCCATACCCGAGAAACATTCGGTCTTAGAGGGAAAAGAGAAGAACAATTGTGACAAGCTTTGTGTAGGATGGGAGATATCGGGACTTGAATTCCTTCCAAGGTATTTCCCCTCAAAGAGGTAGTCTGTTGTGCCGGGGCTTTATGCCTTTGATTTTCAGACCCTTGACATGCATACGACCAGGATTTTCCCTGCGGGGACTTTGCCACTCTTGTCATGCCATAATTCACAATCTTGCTTTTATCGAAATTCTGACTTGATTTTCATAATAGCCCTTTTGGCGAGATGTATATCATGAAATTCATATTTAGTTTGGGTCAAGACTGCCCCTATTTGAGACTCCTCTCGTATTGGGGATTACCAAGGTTGGTCATCTCATCCGTCAACCTCTTGCCCCTGCACGTGGCCGAGTAAAGAAGAGAAAAGACTTTCAGATATACTCATGACATGGCCAAGGTAGCAACGGTGTTTAACCAAAGGAGCCGGCTAAGGATGCCGTGAAGTGTGTGAGGTGCCCAGCTGAGGGTTGATCTTAACAAGTAGGGAGAGAATGTTGAATTCCCAGCGCGGGGTTCTTATTAACCAAGGTGCTGCATAAGCAAGCCTAAAGACTCTTTTTAACAATGATTTAATTTAACAAAAGCCTAAGATAAAGATCTAAAACACCACTCTTAATCTTGTTAAGAAGCACTTCATTTTAAAAATCATGCGTGAAGTAATGAGGTAATGATATCATATAAATGCTTACTTACGCCAATATGTTACCTTGCAACCTTTGTTGAAGCGGCAGCCAGAGAGGTTGATCATCGTGGGATAGTCCTCTTAGGCAGATAAAAGGATTGGAAGCAAAGGATTGAAAGTGACTTAACAAGAAGGAGTGGTGCCAAGACCAGACTCAGACGAATAAGGAAAAAAAAGGAAAAGAGGCGAGGGCTAGAACTCCCTTGCTAAGGCGTGGAGACCCTGATCACATGGAACAGTCTACAGAAGGAGAGGAGAATTAGAAGGAGGAGTGAGGACTAAAGCCTCGAAAGCAATGGGAGAAAGGGCAGATGCCCAAGGCAGTGGATGTGGAAGAAGTTGGGTCGGACCCGGAATCAGGAGGAATCAGAAGAAGAAATTGGTAGATGGAAAGAGGCGGATCCGGAGGGTCCGGAGGCGGAGGAGAATCGTGAGAGGGGAAATCATCCGGAGGCTCCGGAGGGATGACAAAAGAAGGGACGCGATGCCCTGAGACGAAATAGGGAAAAAGATGATGGAAAAGGAAGAAAAAAATGAAGGATGTGATGTTCAGGAAGATTAGAAAGATGAATCGGAAGGAAGATGGAGGGTTCGGAGGTTCCGGAGGAAGCAAATGCCGAGGGACGCGATGCCCAGGGAGGAGAGAAAAATCCGGAGGTTCCAGAGGAATGAAATCAGGAAGGAGAAGGTGGAAAGGGGCGTCGTGCCCGAGGGAAAAGTCCAGAGGTTCCGGAGGAAGCAAATAAAAAAGGTGGAGAGGGGCGTCGTACCCAAAGGGAAAGTCCGGAGGTTCCGGGGGAAGGAGATGAAAAGGGGCGTCATGCCCGGAAAGAGAATAGAGAGAATAAAACGGAGAATCCGGAGGTTCCGGAGGAAGCAAATGGAAAGGGGTACGATGCCCGGGGAAAAGATGGAGACAATCAGGTGGAGAATCCGGAGGTTCCGGATGAAGAATATAGAAAGGGGCGCGATACTCAAGAGAGAGGAATGAAGGAGGATTAGGAGGAAAATCCGGAGGTTCCGGAGGTAGCAAATGAGAAGGGGCGCGATGCCCAAGGGGAAAATCCGGAGGTTCCGGAGGAGGAAGGTGGAAAGGGGCGCGATGCCCGAGAGAAAGGTCCGGAGGTTCCGGAGGAGGAGAATGGAAAGGGGCGCGATGCCCGAGGGGAAAGTCCGGAGGTTCCGGAGGAATAGAATTAGAAAGGGCGAGATGCCCAAAGAGGAGGGATAAAATTCCTGGAGGTTCCAGGGAGATAGCAGGAAAAGGGACGCGATGTCCCAGGGATAGTGGATAAAAAGATGAAGATGAATAAGATGGGAAGTGCGGAATATCCGGAGGTGCCGGAAGGCGGGGAAGATACGGGTTTGGAAACCCGGGAAGCAGGAGGTGATAATGTGTGTAAATATAATGCAATGGATGCAATGAATGCATGAATGCAACAGAATGCATGAAATGCAAAGAATATGAAGAATATGAAGGATGTGAAGAATTAGAAGGGTGAGAGGACGAAATCCTCCTCCTAACCCTGGGAATGGCCCATGAAGAAAAAGTGATAGAAATGGATGAAATAATGGAAGGCCTTTTGGCATTAAGATAACTGCCCCTCCATGGCAGCGAAAGTGTATGAGAAATAGCCCCTGTCGAAGCTTCAATGGTAAATGTCAACTCCCTTGGAGAGTGCAAAGTAAAAGTGCGAGGGAGTTGGAAAATAGGAAGCATCATGTTGCCCATTGATTCAGAATTTGGAAATCGGAACAAAGGGCGCCCTGCCCGGCCCTTAGACGGCATCAACGCCCGACATGGCGGCGACTTGACTTCTTCAGCCGTGATTGGCACAATAACTCGGATTGGCATCCGGCAAATGAATTCTTGCATCTTGAATGGCACGGTCAAATCCTTTCTGCCCAGCTCTTGATCATCTTCGGCACATGTGCTTGCAGAAGGCCCCCCATTCCGAGTAGTAAGGGAAGGTGAAGCAGAGGCGGATGGCTTCGTGAATGGTGGTGGCGTAATGGAAAGTGTTGGCAAATGGGTGAGTGGAAGTGGAGGTTCAAAGACGTCGAGTTTCTCCCTTGGCTCGGAAGCAGTCGGGGTTGGCTCGAGTGCAAAAAGGTGCGGATCCTGCTCAGGATTAGCCATGGGAAAGGGTGAAGGGTTAAGTGGTGGAGTAGGGGTTATAGGCATAGTGGAGGGTTTTGAGGTTAAAGGGGTAATGGAGGGCCGAGGTGGCGGTAATAGGAGATTAATTGGGGAAGGTTCAATGGTGGACTTAATGGAGACCGATGGTATGGAGGTAAATGATTTAATGGGTGGAGGTGTTATAGTGGAAGGCTTGGGGGAGGTTGGTGTTGTGAAGGTTGACATAACTGGGGGAGATATAATTGGTGGAGGTTTGGCGTGGGGAAAACGCCGGATGGGGCGAGCGGTGTTAGGAGTGGTAGGAGACTCAAGATGCGCCGGCGCGGGTGATTGGAATATCGACCCATCATCGTAACACCAATTAGTCTCGTAAACGGGGGTTGGATCAGGGATGGTGGCTTCGTCCTGAGCTGGGGGTTCATCAAATGATAATGGAGGGAGTGGAAAGCGAAGGAAACTCAGAAGGGGTGCCTGCGGAGCTTCATCATCATCGTACACTGCCTCAGATTCTTCAAATGCCGGCTCCTGCTTGCTTGAAATGCCGAAGTCATAATCATCTCTCCTATCTTTCCATTCATTCTCCATCTTGGTAATATCATCCAGGAAAGCGTGAAGAGGATTGACTGGAGTAGGAGGAGCGGGCCGCGGGCTCGCAACTCTCTTTAATTGTTCCTCCATCAAAGTGATTTTATCGAGGAGAGTTTGTTGGAGGGGTGTGACCTGAGCAACAGAAGGTTGGCAGGGCCTTGAAGGCGGAGGAGGGGCCATATAAAAAGGCCGTGGAGGTGGATTAATGGGCCAACCCGTAGAAGAACCCGGATGGGCCGGATTGCAATGAATAAATGGGCCTTGGGGCCGTGAGGGAGAAATAGAAGGAGGCGGGTGATGGGCCACCCGAGTAGCATGAACAGGAGGAGATGTAAGTGGATGATGGGCCACCCGAGTATGAATAGAAGAGGGAGGTGGGTGATGGGCCACCCGAATAGGATTAGAAAGAGGGAGAGATGAATGAGATGCACCCTCAACGGCAGCCTTAAGTGCTTGGATCTATTGAGGGGTGAGATGATCTAATGCATGCAAAATCTGGGAGACCTTCTCATCATTGGGACGAGAGGGCTTAATGGGAATAGTGGCTCGAAATTGAGTTGAAGGACCATTGGTTTGGACATTGCCCAAGGGTCGGGCAACACCATAAGAGTGAGGACATGGTCCTTTGAAAGTATGGTGAGAATTTTGAACATGTTGAAAGTGAGGATTATAAGAAGTGCTAGGTTGTGCATCCTCATGAATTGAATTAAACATGTTATCTTGTTTATCGTAAGCCATCATGCAATCAAAGTTCAAAATAATATGCAAAGAAGCACACAAAAGAGATGGTTACCTTGATTTGATTTGTTTGAACCTTGGTGAATTAAGGATTTTATCAAAGTTTTGAATGATTCACACAAGGGGGGGAAACCTAGTTTCAATATGGTTTGAACTCCAATGCCAACTAGGAACCCTTTCTCACCACGTATATGGCCAACTAATCCGGGACTTCAAAAGGGTACAACATGCCCGGCGTCCGTGAGGGAATCCACGGGTGCGGAGACTTACGGAGGCTTGGAAAAGGGATTTCCGGTCCAAAGAGACGGAATGCTCAATGGAGGGTCGTCCCGATTCCAAGAGGGTGTGTGGAATCCTAGTGAGGAGAGAGGAGGTCTCCCAAACCAAATACAAATGTGAATGCAGCAGGGTAAACAGGCCAACCACAATAATATGATCAGTCAATATGAAATATCATGAAAACTCACCCACGGGAAGGGTTCTGGAAACCCACAGTAAAAACACGCCCTGGCAGGGGGCGCTACTAAACAAAGACACGACATTGTGACTGTCGTGACTCAAAGCGAGGTGCCAGGGGCAGTAAAAACACGCCTTAGGGTGAGGCGCTATAAGGGGAAAGGACGCCCTTGACCGAGGGCGTCAAATCCAAAGAAGCGCCTTATTGAGGGGCGCTAATCAACAAAGAAACGCCCTGGCACAGGGCGTGAATTCTCAAGCAGCGTAATAAAACCAGAAATATCAAGAAATATGCTGAAAGGCGCCCAGTCAGAGGGCGTAAAATACGAATAAGACGCCCTGCGTTAGGGCGTGAAATCGAAAAAGCACCTCTGACAGAGGCGTTAATTCCTCAGGAAAGCACGGCCAGAAATATTAAACAGGCACACTCACAACCACATAAATAAGGCAATCAACAGGATAAGCATGCTCATCAAGAATTTTAAATAAGTGGAGATTCTAAGGAAAAGACAACAAAATGGCAAATCACTCAGGGAAGAAAGCAAAGCCAATGGAGGGTGCCCGAGGGGCACAAAAGGAGACGCACCGAGGGTGCAATAGGGGAGACGGCACACGCGGGTGCCTAAAGGGAAAGGGGTAATAAAGAGAACACAAAGCGTCCCACCGTGATCGCCAATTTGTAGATTCCTTTAAAATCCACTTAAGGAAAATATCAAAGAAAAGACATGCAATAATCATCAATAGTGGAGATGAAACATGCACGAGGTGCACAAGGGGAGTGTATGTGATCGCCAGAGACACGAGGGTTCAAGTGGAAAAACAATAAGGGAAAGGATCGCAAAATACCTCAAAAATTGCGGTTGATTGTAGGTGCTCCTTTCTCTTCCAATCGGCCAGCCGATGAAGAGAGTTCTTTAATTATTACCCTTTAAAAGCGCGGGGATGTGAGTGCTCCTTTCTCTTCTAGATCGGCCGGCCGATGAAGAGAGTTCTTCCTTTGATTACCCTTGCAAAAAGATAAAGACAACACCAGTAAAGATATGGATTAGAACATGGTGAGTGTAGCATCAATCATAAAAATGTATGAGCATGAAATCATGGTGAAGAACACACCTTAAGGGTGGTTAGCCCTTAAACCCCTATGCAAAGAGGGTGTAGGAGATGAATGATATGATGAATGCAGTGGTAAAATAAGAGAAAGTGTGCAAGAGTTGCACTGTGGGGAAAGCCTCAACGTGGTTGAGTTATAAAGGATGAATATGCATGCATGCAAACGATGATGCAGTAAAAGAATAATAAAACAAAGAATAAGGAGCCTGTTGCTTTGGCTTTGATCCTCGATGGGGAGAAAGCCTTCAATCGGATGAAGATTCGAACGTTACTGCCCCTCCTTTAGCCACAGCAGCAGCAGCCCCTTCGGTTCCCTGTAGAAAGAAAAGAAGAAGAAGAAGAAGAAGAAGACAGCACAGAAGAAGAAAAGAACGGAGGGGAAGGAAAGGATCGAACCTCCTTAATAGAGCCGCAGAAGCTCTATAAAAAGGATTAGATCAAACAGATGAAAGGATATGAATAGCAAGAGTCCAACAAGGGAAAGGATAAGAAGGGGCAAGAGCCCAAACGAAGCATGAGTCTCTCTGGGAAAGGCTGCGTTCGTTCGGAGCACAAAAGTGAAACACGACCTGGTTCAGGGCGTCAATTGTTGAATTGATGACCTTCCCAGAGGGCGTTTCTTAAAAACACGCCCTGCACAAGGGCGTTTCTTTCAAAACCAATTTTAGAAATAAAAACTCTCCATATTTAAAAAAATGTAAAACACGCCTCAGGAAAAGCCACCTTTAAAAACACGCCCCTGGGAAGGGCGTTAATTTCAAGTTTTCAACACGGGGGAAGCCGGTCAAACCAAAAGAATTGACGCCCTCATCACCGGGCGTCCTTTTTTTAAGAAACGCCCTGAGCGAAGTTGTGAATTAAAACACACCCTTATCCAGGTCACGTATTCAGAAAATTCATAAAAATATATAAAATAGGAGAGAAATAGATAAAATGGGAAGACACGCCCTAGATCAGGTCGTGTTTCAAAAACATGCCCCTGATGAGGGCGTGAATTCAGAAAATAGAGATAAATGCCCAAAAAAATCTAGAAAAATAGGAAAAAGGAGGAAATGAGGGAAAAATAGGAGAAATTCAAGAAAAGTGGGAAAAACCACTCAAACAAGCTAATTTGAGGGTCAAATGGGGCATTGCACGGTAATATGAAATATACTCAAAATAACGTCAATTTTAGCGTGTCTACACACACTCCACAAGAGATCAAACAGACAAACCACATAGAGGAGACTGAGAGTTTTTATGGTGGTTCGATTGCGATCTGCAATCTACGTCCACCCCTTACTCCACAGGTGTAAGGCTTCCTTGCACTAAGCAATGAAAAAACACCGTAGACTCAGTCTGCTGCCATCCGCTGTCTTACAGTTTGCCACAAGGGAACAAATCCCTCAACACTAATCCTACGACCTACAGGATCTGAACCTGAACTTGCCCCAGCAAGATCAGAACCAGAGGACCAACCTCCCTTCCTCTAAACCAGAGGGCACCCACAAGCGAAATGCCTTCACTCACAACTGGAGAACCAATCTCCCTTCCTCTAAAAACACTTAGAGGGTAACAAAGCAGTAAGGAAGAAATGTGTGAAACAACTCGATAACGAAAAGATGATAAGAAAATAGTTACTCAAAACAATGAAAATATAGCTTCCAGAGAAGCACTCTTTCAAGCTCTAAAACCCAGCAAGGATCACCCAAACACTTCAAGATCTTCTCTCGAATAGGGAAAATTCTTCTACACTCAGTGGCTACAGATGCTCTCTCTCTTTCAATCTTCAGTAGCTTCTTCTTGATGTCTTCAGCCTCCTTTTATAGCCAGATGATAGCGTGTGGTTAACACGATTCCCGCCCATTTCTTATCTGAGATCTGATGCCTTTTTGGTTCCACGTGTCAGGATCATCTGTTCTTTTCGTTGCCTCGGATCACGAGCCCTTAAACCTAGTACTTTGACTTCCACGTGGAGCAACCCCACTGGTTTGGGTTCGCCCAACGCATGCTTGATCAGGTGACAAGCCTGCCAAGCAAGAGAAAAATATTAGTGGAAGCTACACTAACCAAGGGCATGCATAGACTTTACGTATTGTATTGCAAGACATGCACGAGCTCTGTTTAGCACAATGAAGGATGTGCACTGACTTTTTCTAATATTCTAACACTTGTGCACCGACCAGGGTGTTGCTAGGACAGAACATGCACTGACTCTAACTCGGCTGAGATAGATATGCACCGCCCTTTATAGTGATATGCACAGACTTGTGCGTGCCAAAACCAGCACCGACGTTTGACCTATAACCTCTTGTGCACGACTTAACAAGGAAGTATGCACAGCCTAAGCTTTACTGCCAGACATCAATGCACAGACCTGGTTTGCTGAAGTAATGCGGCATATGCACAGACCTGCAATGCGGTCTAGTGGACATATGCACCGACTTGATGAATGACCACGAGATAAACTGCACAGACTTTATGAACACTATCAAAAGTATGCACTGAGGTTATGCACGTACTTAGCGATGAAGTGTACACAGACTTGTTTGCACCATGCGATAGTTGCACTGACTCAATGAGTGAATGCATAGACTTGAAAACGCATAAACAGACTTGGTCGTATGCAGCAACTAAGGTTGCACCGACTTAATGCTTGCATGCACAGATCCTATTCAGTAGAGATGTAGCATAGCACAGATATGTATGTATGCAGCGATGAGGAATGCACCGAGTTCGGTCCTGCATACGTAAAATATGCACGGACTCAACTTCAGAATAAACTAAGTATGCACGGACTTTCAGAGTAAAACTAGAGAGTGCAATATACAAGAATGAATAAAAGAAATGTATTTTGATGAACTATCAAGATTGACTCATAGTGTATGACATCATCAAAACCGTAGGACTGCAACACCACCTACCCCCCCCCCCCCCCACCCACCCCTCCCCTCCCCTCTATGCCCCCCTCCCTTGCCTCTCCTGAACCCCCGGCCCCTACCCTCCCCACTGTACCCCCCTCCCGTCGCCACCAGATCGCCCCCCACCCTTTTTCGAACACACACCCACATTAAAGTAAACAGTAAATTCAAATAAAAAATTCAAACACACACCCATATAATAATAATAAATAATAAATTAAAATTAGATTAAACAAATTAAAATCAAACAATCTAATTTTTAAAAGATTATTTTATTGACCATCTATTGGCGAAAATTCGTCAAGTAGATAAAATGATGTCTATTGCCATCCCCCATGCTAATAACCCTGCATGAAAATTTTGTCACTGTGAGAGATAGAGAGAAAGGGTGTGCATGTGTTAGAGAGAGAGAGGGAGACAGAGACAGAGGGGCTCGTCCCCTCCATCTCTGTGGCTGCAGAGATAGGTAAAGAGGAGAGACATAGTGAGGGAGACGGAGACAGAGGGGATTGGTCCTCCACCTCTGTGACTACGTCCGTGTGTTAGAGGGAGAGGGAAAGGGGGGGAGGGAGACCGAGATAGGGAAGGGGAGAGGGAGACTAAGAGAGGTAGAGGGACAGGGAGAGGGAGAGTGACCATGCATGAGAGAGGGAGAGGGTGTGGAAGAGAGACCATGAGAGAGGGAGATGGTGAGAGAGGGAGAGGGCTCTGTCGAGAGAGGAGACACTGAGAGAGGGTGAGGGAGACAGAGGGAGAGAAGAGATGCCGAGAGAGGGTGAGGGAGAGGGAGACGGTGAGAGTGGAAGACGGTGAGAGAGGGAGAGGGAGAGTGCTTACCTGCAGAGGGAGCCGCCGTCATGCCGCCACCACCGCTCGCCGGAGAGAGAGGGAATGCCGGAGCCCATCATAGGAAAGGGAGATAGCGTAAGAGAGAGAGACCGCCGGAGAGAGGGAGAGGGAGAGCACCGTGAGAGAGTCGAGCATGAGGGTGTGAGACAGCGGTCGATGGGAGGGAAATGAAAATTATTTCCGATGGGAAGTAATTCCGTCAGAAAATTCTGACAAAAATTCTGACCGGATTTAATTCCGTTGGAAACTCAAACACATATAATATTCTACTCTCTAAACTTTTTGACGGACATCTATTCATTAGAAATGGGGTCGAAAGTTCCGACGGATATTCTGATAGACTATAATGCCGTCGAAAATTCCGATGGAATTTTTGACGAATAGATATCCGTCAAAAATATAGACCGATATTTCGATGGACCCTTTTCCGTCGAAAATTTCCATCGCTATGACTGCCTTTTCTTGTAGTGATTGCCATTACATGTGGTGGGGATCCGCAGGACCCTTACTAAGCTGATGAGATGAGGCTCACCCTTGTCTTTTCCAGTACAACATTTTCATTAGGGGTTCGGTGATCCGATGCAGTGTCCGGAGAGTTTAACTGCCAGCATACTTGAGCCGCCATATGCCCCAAGGTTGTGTACTTTTCTTTTAGACTGTACTTTTTAGACATTATACTCTAGACTGTAAACTGTTCATGTACTTTAAATTATGTATTTATTATCCACAGCGTTAATTAACCCTTCTAAGCTCCGTGGCTCATGTGTATCAAGTCAGGATTAGGGTTGCGTCGGTTCCTTTCTGGTACTTGGATCATGAGTCATGATATTTTCTATCTTGAACAATCTGTAATTATTGTACACAATCTACCTACCAAGATACAAACTCTATGTAAAACTCCACTAGTAAGGTGATTGTCTTCTCCTTGAGGGGACAAGCTCTTGCTTGAGGGCAAGGGGACCTGCAAGAGGTCTTTATCCTATGAGTTAGGACCAGCAAGAGGTCGATATCCTATGGTTTAGGTGATATCTATGAAATTAGCTGGGGTTCTAGGTGATTAGTCGAGGTTCTAGGTGAGAGAGCACTTGTGGTGTGGCTAAACACCTGTCCAAAAATAGTTAGGGCTCTTAAGGGAAAGAGTGCATCTGGTGTGACTGAACAACTGATCAAAAATAGCTTGTGTACTATTCTCAAGTGTAGATAGTGGAAATCCCAGTAGTTGCGGGGGACTAGACATAGGACTGACAGAAGGTTAGAGCCAAACCAGGATATAATCAATGTGTTTTATTGTGTGATTGCTGCAACTTTCATATTTCCATTCCCACCTCATTCTAAAAATTGTTGTATAGTTATTAAATTTTATTTCTCCATTCACCCCCTCTGGGTCAAGCCATTTACTGGGCAACATAGGGATAATGGATTTTCACGTGGTACGTCCTACCATGATACTTGGGGTCTTTAGCCAATGCTGATGTGCCAAATACAGTAGTACACTCTCAACTTGGTGAGGTGTCATCGCCAGCTATTGCAGCAATTTTGTAACCACACTATCTCTTGGCATGTGGTGGAGCACACTATGTACTCAGCCTCCATCATGGATAGGGCAATGCAGGTTTGCTTCTTGCTACACTATCAGATAGCTCCACCACCGAATAGGAACATAAATCCTGAGGTAGACTTTTGCTCATCTCTATCACTAGCCCAATCTATATCATTATAGCCTATATGTCATACGTCACATCCGTTGTAATGAAAGGCATGGCTTGACATCACTTGTAGATATTGAAAGATTCTCTTCACTACTTTCTAATGAGCGAGACGTGGATTGCTTTGGTAACAAGTAATGAGGCCCACTGCGAAGATAATGTTTAGCTAAGCACGTAATATAGCATATAACAAGCTCCCATTTGTAGCAACATACAACACTTTACACATTGCTTTAATTTCTTGTTTAGTCTTTATCATTCCTCGATCGTGAAAATATCAGAATGTGCAGTTATATCAAGTTAGTCGGGATAAACACTAATTCAACATTTGATGGGACAAAATGAACTAACCCAAAACTTCATTATAAAATAATTGCAAATTTTTACAAAGTGGGCAAAGCCAGGATCCATTCCAAGTCTGAGTTAATAAAAGATAATATCTCAAATCCAATATTCATCCAAGAAAACTACATTAACTCTTAGGTCACTTAACACTCTCTATCACACTTGCCCATTCCCATCATAGTTGCCACAATTTTCATAATTTCTTAAAAAATATTAGAGTACACTGGATGAGTGAACGCTCAGTAGGAATTATATCTCTTGACTAAGAAATATCAGTGATTATCATCTAAACAATGATGTCGAGGTAATAAAATGGCAAAACAATGCGAAAACCAATAAGTCATTTAGCATGATTGTATTCAAGAGAAAAATTTCAAGTTTATGGAATGAAAATCAAAAAATATCAATTTAGGGAATTGTAAAAAAAGGATCCTAGAGGTAACCTGTTTAGGCTCAAGAGGTGACTCCCACTATGTAGCACTTTATTCATTTCGGACTCAAGATGTGACTCCCATAGCGTAGTATTTGTTGTAGCACCCCTGGTAATTATCTACTAATTTTCTAGATTTTTCATAAATTAAATTGAATTATTTAATCATTTGATTGGATTAAAAGGCTTAACGGGCTAATTAATGGATTACTAGGTTAAAGGCTTTAATTTAAAAGCCCAACTACTAACAAAAGGGTTAAGCCCAATTAAAATAGACCCTAAACCCTAAAATGGAGTCTTTTGGGCCCAAGTCCAGCCCTAGAGACATATTAAGGATAATTTCCTTAATTAGGATAGATAAATAAGGGAAATAGAGGATAATTAGGAGTTGAATTTGAATTAAAAATTTTGGCGGCCCAGCCAGGTCGCAGTCAGTCGCATGACTGCGTTCTGGTGATTGCGGTCATCACCCAACCGCGTTCAAGTTCCATAAACGGAAACTGATAAACCATGGAAAGATTAGATTTTTATCCAACCAATCGCCATGGATCGATGTGATTTGACGTGGGAACTTCACTAGGACTCTTGGGGGATCAAATTGACGCCACATAGGACTCCTAATTTGACCTAAAACCCCAACCCTAGGCCAATCACTATAAATAGACCCCAGATTCATCCTGCGTGAACCCTAATTTTAGATCGCGTGATTTGAATGTATGGTGTCATCTTTTCCAATTCATCCTTTAGAACTTTTTGTTCTCCTTCGTATTGTCTAACTCCCTTCCAATTTTGGTATTAGGAGATCAAGCAACCCAGGAGATAGATTGCTTGGAAGTCGTTGTTTCTACGCAGGACGAGTAGGAATGAGAGCTCTCTTCCGGCGACAAATTCGAAGCTTAAGGATAACACCAGAGGTAGGTTGTCTCGTGGATGGCTCAACCAACTTGTTAGGAATAAAAGCCCTCTGTTCCCCCTGATTTCATGCACTATACATGTTGATGTTCATGTTTTCCTATGACTGCACAACTAGAGTTTTCTCTACATGTTGTCCCTGTAATAACTAATGAAAAGATAAGAATTCTTGGTTGATTTATACCCTTTCCGTGCATTAAGTCCATGCCAGAATACTTTTATTTTAGTTTTATACACGTATCATGATGATTAGTCATAGATATAACCTATGCAAGATGGGACTTTTGCTTTTATCTGGAGACAGACAGATAGCGGTCCTATAGAGACCGCGACCTTCAAGTAGCGGTCTTCGACAAACCGCGATCTAGTTTCCGTAACTAGATCAAGCCATGTTCATTCCCTATTGGAGAGGGGGATTTCCGCAGCCCACCACCAAGGCGGCCCAACAAGGCCTACAAGGTCCAACCGGGCGAGCCCCACCCAAGTGATAGCCCACAGGGCCCACTTTGGAGAAAAGCCCAATAAATAAAGACTCGAGGAACCAACTCTCCCCGGCGGCCTTCTAGGCTCGGAGGGCCCGAGACAACGGTCAGGTCGATGGAAGGTCCGGTCTAAAGCCCACTCTCCGACCGAGAGAAAGAGGCTCCAGCCGACCTATCCGACCCCACCTTCGCCGGGCCATGCCTATCGCTCGGACACGAGCTAGCATCCCCGTAGCTCGGTGAGACCGCTTGTTTACCTGCAGGTGCGGCCGTTCAGAGTCCTCCGGCAGCGGGAGAGTCATGGGAGCTGCCGAACTCAAAGGGGATAACGCCCCCACGATCCGGCCATGAAAGCCCCCGATGAAGACGTAACTCCCGCCGGGAAGCCCTCAGCTCACCGGACTCTTAAAAGGCGATGCACTATTTAAGTAAGGGAGACCCTCCGGAAGATGGTAAGATGAACTAGCCATTCACACACCCTAAGCTCCTGAGCACGATTCGCTTCACCCTTGGTGGAGAGGATTCTCGCGCATCAGCTCTCTCCTCCCCTCATTATCGCTTCCACCATCGCTCTACTGACTTAGCCATCGGAGGGTTTTCCCCCAGGGAGATCCCCTGGGCCCTCTGATACGTTTCCCTTCTCTTGCAGATTCATCTTCTGGTGATCCACAGCCCGCTCATGACTCAGCGCGAGATCCCGCCTCTTCACCTATTATATATGATATTAACCATGCCCGATCTCATTTATTTATGGTTCCTGATCATGCCATGACTTCATATTTAGTGTTAGCATGTTTTTAGACCTTAGTGTCATTATATGTTAATTTCATGTCAAAACCTTACATAGTTTGTACATAAAGTAATTTTCAATTGATTACATGGAGACTATGCTTTCACGTATCCCTTCTCATCTTATTTCTATTTTTATTACTTGTACATAGCTCGTACTCCGGTACGACGCTATTAGTCATAGCACTCATTAGGAAACCTTTCTTAGACTGGAGAGTCTCTCCGTCAGATATTCCTTCTGTCAGATTAGGTTATCTTGTTTCAAGGGCTCCATAAGACTCTACGTGTTTGGGATTCCCACTAGGATGTCGAGCTGATTATATCCTAAAAACCCAAAGTCTAGAAAGCATTACATGTTTTTTTGCGTTTCTACACTGTGTCTTGATCGCGGCCAAGAAGCGATTGCTACTTGAAGATAGCGGCTGGCCAATGACCACATTCTATCAGCGTGTTGGCCGTGTCGACCCAACTCTTTTTTACATCGACTCACCTTCTGTGCACTGTCAGATAGCGGACTGCACTTGACCTCTACCTAAAGATAGCGGACCTCATTGAATTACATTTTATCATATTTCTGTCCAACCTGAGGTCTGACCCAAGGGTTGGTTATACTCTTATTTCGATGGCCTTATGACTGTTTGGCACCTAAAATCTTAATCAAGACACTAATAAACTATGGTACTTGATTAATGTACTGTTATGCTGCCAGAATTTCACCCGTAGCATGACATTCTCATTAATTCTTTCTTGACCTCACATGTTCATTTTGGTACATTCTTATCTTGGCTATTATTGTTGTAAAAGCATTGTTTGAACTTGATATTATTAGCCTACATTTATATTTCTCATGGAAATAGCTTGATTTATAACTTGAATATGCAAGGGCGGGCACGGACGATGTCCAAGGGTTCTAGTCTAACCCCCTCGACAGATGGTCAAAAATATACTATTAACCATGGGATATGATGATTACTGGCGTCGCATTGCGCTAGGAGTACTTTTTTTATAAATGGGTGAAATCCACGAGGCACTCTCATGAAATTATACATGCTTGCTAGTTACATGGTTCTTTGTGCATAGCCTTTATTTTAAGGTTATGAAGGTACATTCTCGTTACATGTTGGTACACTCTCGTTATTGAAAGGCCAGATTATAATCTTGCTTGGTCATGTTCTCATATCTCATATCCCTATAGTTCATATCTTGTTACTCGTTATTACTATAGTATTATTCGCATGTTTTTATCGAACTTTCATTATTTTACTTTCTAGAGCTAAAATGTTAATCATGTAAACATTGTCATCATGTTGATGTGAAGATATCTACTGGGCGAGTGCGTTCATTCCCTACTTTCCTTATCTTTTCAGGAGACTCTAGCGGGTCAGAAACGGACTACTCAAGTGGCGAGTCCGAGAGTGATTAAAGCCCAAGAGAGAAGCCATAGATAGTTAAAGTGTCATGGGTCATATTGTAATTTAGATTCCTTCACTATAATAGGCGGTGAAGTTGATGATGTTATGTAATTTTCCACTTTATTGAGTCTAGTGAGTCATTATGTTAAGACAGTCAAGTGTCTATTGTAAAGCTTGTTTATTTGATCAATAAAAGTGAAGGTTTTGATTATATTGTGCATTCATTCTTTTGTGTGAATGTGTATAGCGCTCTGATTATCTTGCTAGCTAGAGACTTTATTTGCCAGTTGTTCATGTTTCTGATTATTTCTGTTGCATATCTCGGGGCATGACAGTTAAGGTTGTATCAGAGCCTAGGCTTAAGTAAGTCCTAGGAAAATGTCAAGTCATAGGTTAAGTCCAAGGTTTTAAGGATTTCATACCTATGAACTAGGAAGAAATTTCTGAACCCATGTGAGATTGGGTAGAGCCCGGGTTAAGCTATATCTCTAATAAGAATTAACCTTTAGGTTAACCCTCATAATTTCAAAGAAAATAACAAATTTCTTATTTTCTCAGGCACCTTACTTTCCAATGGCTGCTAACCGAGCGAATTGGGAAGCCATATAACAAACCGTTGCGGGTCTCACCCAGGCCCTTCAGACAGTAGCACAGGCTGGCGCGCGAGCTAGCGCCGGAGATCTACACTGGAACTTTCGAAGCATAAATCCTGCTCGCTTCTCAGGATCATCCAACCCTGATGAAGCAGAAAACTGGATCGATGAGATGGACAGGATATTCCATGTTATGCAATGCACGGACCAGGAGAAGGTTCTGCTCAGTACATTCCAATTAAACAAGGATGCTCGTGCATGGTGGAAGGCCATCTCGGCCCATCTTTATAATGCACAACTCACTTGGGAGGAGTTTCATGAACTCTTTCATGGGAAATATTTCTCAAAGTATGTCTGAGAGAGGAAGGCGGCGGAATTTGCCTCCCTTAGGCAAGGCATGATGTTCGTGGCGGAATATGAACTGCAATTTGCATGGCAGGTCCCATATCCTCCACATCTTGTTAGCACGGAGCTCCTCAAGGCCAATCGCTTTATGGATGGATTAAGGGCCATCTTCGTCAGGCAACTTGGGCCCCAAAACATCTGAACTTATTCGAAAATGGTCCACAGAGCTCATTTGTGTAAGAGGACCCTTGAGAAAGTTGAAAAGTTCAAGGGAAAGAGAGAAGAATCCAGCCGAAAGTATAACAAGAAAGGAAAGAAAGATGATAAATTCAGCATCACGGGAACCTAAAAATCTCGTGACAATAAGAAGAGATCCCATAATGGCAACGGGAACGGCAAGAACAAAAGGGTGAAAGAAGAGGAGAAGTAAGTCATGGCGGCTTGCACCTTTTGCGAGAAGTTCGGTCACTCGACCGAAGAATGCTAGAAGCACCTCGACGCTTGTCTATAATGTGGCGGTCGGGAGCACCGCATGCTTGATTGCCCGCTTACGAAAGGACAACCTTCCAAAAATGATGGTGGGCGCAGGCGGTAGGCTCATCTCAATGTTGTAATGGAGGAGGAACCTATGAAGGAAAGAGAGATGATCGAAGGTACTATCGAAATTTATTCACATCCTACCCTTGTATTATTTGATACCAGTGCTTCATATTCTTTTATATCCACTACTTTTGCTAAGACTTTACCGGTTTCACCTGTTCTCTTACCTTCAGACCTAGCTATTTCCACACCTCTAGGTTATAGAAGCGAACTTAAAACCCACTACCCAAATAGTGACATGACTATAGGAGGCCATAATCTTCCTACCAATCTCGTATGCCTAGACATGGAAGGCTACGATGATATCCAAGGTATAGACTGGCTATTCAAACATTATGCCGACATAAATTGTCACCATAGGAGAATCTCATTCTACAAACCGGACCTTCCAAAGTTCTCTTTCCTTGGCATCAAATATAGGAAGCATCTTATCCTTATTTCTTCGCTCCACACCTACAAACTTATCTCGAGGGTTGTGAAGCTTTTCTATCTTCCGTAGTTATCACTGAGTCCAAGGAACTCATTTTAGATGAAATCCCTATTGTAAGAGAATTCTTGGATGTCTTTCCTTCCGAATTACCCGATTTACTGCCCGTAAGGGAAGTAAACTTTTCTATTGAATTAATTTAGGGAGCAGCACCTATTTCCAAAGCTCCCTACCGGATGTCCCCCACTGAGCTAAAGGAGTTGAAGCAACTACATGAACTACTCTATAAGGGTTTTATTCGACCAAGCACATCCCCTTGGGGTGCGCCGGTTCTATTTGTAAGGAAGAATAATGAATCCCTCATGCTATGCATCGACTACTGGCAGTTGAATCAACTCACAATCAAGAATAAATATCCACTATCGCGCATCGATGAGCTGTTTGACCAGATCTCTGGAGCTGAGTATTTCTCGAAGATAGACCTCAAGTCTGGTTACCATTAGCTGAGGATTAAAGATGAAGGCATTCATAAGACTACTTTCCGTAGCAGATATGGGCACTATGAGTTCGTGGTTATGTCGTTCGGGTTAACCAACGCCCTTGCAACTTTTATATAACTCATGAACAATGTCTTCAGGCCTATCTTGACCATTTTGTGGTTGTTTTCATTGATGACATTCTCATATATTCCAAGACACAGGAAGAGCTTGAAGAACACTTGAGAATAGCTTTACAAACCTTAATAGATCACCAACTCTATGCAAAGCTTAATAAATGTGAATTTTGGTTAAAAGAAGTCTCATTCCTTGGCTACATTATCTTAAAGGAAGGTATCACTGTGGATCCTTCTAAAGTCGAAGCTGTCAAGAACTGGAGTAGACCAACTACTGTGACTAAAGTTAGGAGTTTCCTTGGTCTAGTCGGTTACTATAGGAGGTTTATAAAAGACTTCAACAAGATCATCGTTCCTCTGACTAGGCTTACTAGGAAGGAGAATCCTTTTATATAGTCAAAGGATTGCGAAGAAAGTTTCTTGATCCTCAAGGAACATCTTACTACTACACCTGTGCTAGCACTGTCGGTTGAAGGCGGTGGTTTCGAGATCTACATCGATGCATCAGGCATTAGCCTCGGAAGTGTTCTTATGCAAAATGGCAGGGTAATCTGTTATGCTTCAAGACAGCTGAAGCGTCATGAGAAGAATTACCCGATACATGATCTAGAACTAGCTGATGTTATCTTCGCCTTGAAGATATGGTGACAGTACCTCTATGGATAGAAATTCACAGTATTCTCAGACCACAAAAGTTTGAAGTATCGTTTCTCCTAAAAGGTGTTAAATATTAAGCAAAGAAGGTGACAGGAGTACCTGAAGAACTTTGACTTCTATATTCAATACCACCCAGGCAAGGCTAATGCTGTAGCGGATGCATTCAGCAGGAAACCCATGGCTATTTTATCAAGTCTTAGGAGAGGTATGACCAACCTTGTAGAAGACTTTGCTCAGTTGAACTTAGATATTGACACAGAGAATGAAGGGTGTATTATCCCCAACATCAGATCACAACTCACATTAGTAGAAGACTTAGTAAAGTTGTAAGAGAATGACCCTACATTGGTGGAGATCAAAGCCAATATTGATCAACGACTAGATTTCTCCATCACGACTGATGGACGATTACTATTCCAAGGTCGGATTTGTGTGCCAGAGCATGCAGAGACTAAGAAATTGATTATGGAAGAAGCTCATAGGTCAAGATATGCAAATCACCCTGGTGCTACCAAAATGTATCAAGGCCTAAAAAGAAACTTCTAGTGGCCCAATATGAAGAGAGAAGTGGCAGATTTCATGTCTCGCTGCTTAACATGTCAACAAGTAATGGCGGAACACCAAAAGCCCACAAGAAAACTGCATCCCTTAGAAATTT
The DNA here is from genome assembly GCA_022559845.1 of Amorphophallus konjac. Taxonomy (NCBI): domain Eukaryota; kingdom Viridiplantae; phylum Streptophyta; class Magnoliopsida; order Alismatales; family Araceae; genus Amorphophallus; species Amorphophallus konjac. The sequence goes on from CM040119.1 coordinate 88,809,265, forward strand.
TTGAGTGGAAGTGGGAAAGTATAGGGATGGATTTTATCATGAGTTTGCCTAAGACTAGAGGCGGACATGATGGTATATGGGTGATAATATATCGCTTGACCAGATATGCACACTTTTTACCTATTAAAAGTCGATGGTCCATGGATGTTCTAGCAGCATTGTATATCAAGGAGATTGTCTAGCTACATGAAGTCCCTGTCACAATTATATCCGACCGAGATCCCAATTTCACATCACAATTCTGGAAGGGTCTACAACACTCTTTGGAGACCCGACTAAATTTTAGCACATCATTTCATCCACAAACTGATTGCTAGATTGAAAGAACCAATCAGGTGGTAGAAGATATGCTCAGGGCTTGTGCTATTGACTTTGGTGGGAGTTGGCATGACCACTTGCCTCTAGTCAAGTTTGCTTATAATAATAGCTATCAAGCTAGTATTCAATGGCACCGTTTTCATAGATCTGGGGGAGCCGGCCGATTATTTCTCAAAGGTGGACATTCAGGCATCGCTACAACCCCTCAGCTCCTCCATCATTGCTAAATGCGCTTATGGAAGGCCTGCTTTCCCTGAAATTAAGAGTTGCCTGACGTAGCGATTGTCTCTGTCCTCAGATTTCGTTATTAGTCACTTATCCACGGCATATCCTCCTGCACTTTGAGAGTGACGCTAATTTCCTAAAGCTACTTATAAAAAGAATCTATACATTAAGGGCTTTCTTTTTCGGTTATTTCGCTGGACGCTGGATTTTGATTTTGATGTTGACCTAGCTACTGCACCTTTCTGGATTGGCTTCCCATCCCTTCCTGCTAATATTTATCATGAGGATTGTATGAAACCCATTGCAGGAAATTTCAGGCCTGTGCTGAGAATCCATGACAAGACTTTGGCAATGACTGATACTACTGAGGCCCTTGCTTGTGTTGAAATTGATTTGTCTGCTCAACGCAAGGAGCATCTATGGATTGATTTGGATGGAGTAGGCTTCTGGCAATTAGTTAACTATCATCGGGTCCCTCAACTATGTTCTTACTTCCACAAGCTTGGCCATCTTGAAGCTGACTGTAAGAAGAAGCTGGGAAAGGTGGTCCATCGCCCCATCGACCCTGAGCCAGAATTAAGAAAAACCAGTCAGGTATTTAGGCCTCGTCTGCCAGGCCCTCCAGCTGTTAGACAAGATGTGCCGCAAGCGAATAGGTTTGATGTTTTACAATAGGATATTGATGAATTGGCTCTAGTATATGAAAGGCATTCTTCTGATCAGGGAGGGTCTGACGATGGTTTGGTTCCCACGATAGCTTGATTTGGGCCAAATGGCCGCCTCTGTCCAAGAGTCGACACTGCACCCAGTCGGTCATTCTCCTATATGATCTTCTCAGGCACTTAAGCATGCAGAAGAACCCCAAGGATCACCTTTGATTGTCCATTATTTTGAACTCAATGAGGATGCTTTAAAATCCATTTCTGGTGAAAAGTCTATGCAGATTGTGTCACACAATGATAGTACCTTGATGCAAGCTCAGTTGGACCAGTCAGGCCTTGACCTAGAGCTCCCTTCATTCCAAAATGGCCTTCAGCCTGACCCTGGTACTACTTCAGGTAGCCAACTTACAATCAAGGATTCTGATCTTTGCATTGGGGATATTCCGCCACCTAAATAGCGAGGCATTAACTCTCCAATTCTGGAGGATGTTCAACGTCGCCGTAAGGAAATTGCCTTACAAGCGGAGATAAGTAATGTGACTACCATACACAAAGAACGATCAGGAGTCATTACTAGGGGATGAAAAGGATTGGATCCGCAGGTAATATCCATATTAATACTCAAATTTAATGACGTTCATTATCTAGAATATTAGAGGTATTAGAAATGACCTATCTCTGGGTCATGTTAGACTTCTGATTAAAGAGTATAATATTGATTGCATTGTTATATTAGAACCTAAGATCAATGCCAGTCTTTTGGAAATAACTTGCAAGAAAATTGGTATGGACAAGTCCCTTGCAAATCATGATATGAATGCTCAAATTTGGGTCATGTGGAAGGACCCTCTGAATTTTTCAGTGATCTATCAGGATGATCAGCAAATTTCTTTGAAGTAGTCTAATTCTGTTCTTCATATTTTTTATGCATCCTTTAACTATGCTAAGTGTACTACTATTGAAAGACAATCACTATGGGCTTCTCTTATTCATGCCAATTCTCTGCTTAATGGTCCCTAGATTGTGGCTGGAGACTATAATTGCATTCTTGATGTTGATGAGAAAATTAGGGGGAATTCCCCTTGCTTGAGATCTATCTCCGATTTTAAGGATTGTGTCAATGACTGCGGTTTATCTGATGCTGGTTATGTGGGCTCCAAATATACATGGCACAATAATCAACAAGGCAGGAAGGGAATATGGGCAAGATTGGATAGAGTTCTTATCAACGCCAATTGGCTTAATTCTTTCCCAGTTACGGTGGAGCACCTGTCTAGGGAGGCCTCAGATCATGCTCCCCTTCTTGTCAAATTGATGCTGCCTAGTAAATTTTAGAGTAGATTTTGCTTTCAGCAAATGTGGACAAGTCATGAGCTTTTCTTACAAGCTGTGGATTAAGGTTGAAGAACTAGTCCTATAGCCTCTTCTACTATTACTACTCTTTGTCTGAAACTCAAATCCTTGAGATACATGCTTCGAGACTGGAATAAGCAGGTCTTTGGTAATGTTCATAAGAATCTGATGGCTGCAGAGGATGCTGTTCTGTAGGCAGAGCAATTATATGATACTCATCCAACTCCGAATAATCTGCTGCTCTGGAGTATGTCAAGACTGTCCTTGTGGATCATCTTCTTCAACAAGAATATTTTTGGAGACAAAAATCTAGAGTTCGTTGGCTTGCGGAAGGTGATAGAAATACCAAATTCTTTCATATGATAGCAGTGGCCAACCGGAGGCGTAATTTCATTTCTCATCTCTGTAATGCATCTTGTGTCCTAACTTCAGATAGTCGGGATATGAAAGATATTGTTGTGGCACACTTTCAAAAGGCTTTTACTTCTCAACAGCATTATATTGATATGGACAGTATTAGTTGCATTCCTCATATGGTTTCAGCAGAAGATAAAGCTTATTTGTGTGCTATCCCTAATGAAAATGAAGTTAAAGAAGCTATTTTTTCCATGTCTCCAGACAGTGCCCCAGGACCTGATCATTTTACGGGGATTTTCTTTCACAAAGCTTGGCCAATTATAGCTGATGTAGTGATTAGGGCTATCCAGGAATTCTTTACTGATCGGAAACCCCTTCCAAGATGTTTCACAACTACTATTATTGCTCTGATTCCAAAAGTAAACAAGGCTACTTAAATTTCAAACTATAGGCCCATTAGTCTTTGCAATTTCTCCTACAAGATTATATCTAAAATCTTGAGCAACAGATTGGGCAATATATTACCTTCCCTCATCTCTAAAGAAAAAATTGCTTTTATCAAAGGGAGGTGCATTATTGAAAATATTGCCTTAGCTCAAGAAATGGTCCAAGAACTGGGTAGGAAAACCACAGGCAGCAATGTTATTTTCAAGCTGGATATGGCAAAGGCTTAGGACCGTCTTTAATGGGACTTCCTTCTCGCTGTTCTGAAGCATTTTGGGTTCAATACTCAATTTATTAATCTCATTGACTTAATGGTGAATAATTACTAGTTTTCTATTTCTGTGAATGGTGAACTTGATGGATTCTTTAAGTCAACTAGGGGCATTCGTCAAGGTGACCCGATTGCCCCATATCTTTTTATTCTTGCCCAGGAGACCTTGAGTAGATCCTTGCATAATGCCTATATGAAAGGAATGGTGGGATGGTTTTCTGGCCCTCAGAGATGCCCTGCCATTTCTCATCTTCTATTTGCATATGACACACTTGTTTTTGCCAAGGCAACTGCTGCTTCAGTCCGCAATCTTATAAAAATTTTTAAAGCTTATGAACAAGCTTCTGGTCAACTCATTAATGTTGGAAAGAGTGGTTATTTTATCCATCCTAAGGCCAATCCTACTCTTCCCAGAAGAATTGAGAGCATAACAGGGCTTTCAAGATACTCTTTTCCCCATAAATACTTGGGTGTTCCTCTGGTTTTGGGGAGAACCAAAAAAGTACACTTTGCGGGTATTATTTCATCTATTCAAAAGTGGATTGAAGGTTGGCAAGCTAAATTCCTTTCTCAAAGTGCGCAAGTAATTTTAATTAAGCATGTTCTCACATCCATTCCAAATTATGTTTTGGCTTCCACTCCCCTTCATGCTGGCATCTACCAACTATTAGATCGCTCCTTTGCGAATTTTTTCTGGGGATCCTCTCAACATGGAAACATGAAGCATTGGAAATCCTGGAAAGATATTTGTAAGCCGATTTCTCAAGGTGGGCTTGGGATTATGTCTTTAAGGCATATGGAACTTGCATTACGGATGAAAATGCTTTGGCATGCTTTACATTCGGATTCTTTATAGGTTGAGTTTTTTTAGAGCAAAGTATTCAAGGTAATCACATGAGTAATGTTAATTTCAAAGCTATGAAGGGGTTTGCCATAGGTAGTTGGCTTCAAGCAAAAAATCAAATTGTTCAAAACAAAAGGATTATTATTGGTGATGGCTGCTCTACAAATTTTTGGAATGATATTTGGCTAGGCAACAGAAGTTTGGTCTCTCTTGTTCCTACAGGAAATATTTTAGACACTAAAGTAACTGTCAGAGAGATTATCACCGACCCAACCCAGGAGGATAAAAGTATTATTGACAGTTTTCTCCCAAATGACATTAGAAGAGCTATTCTGCATACAAAGTTACTACCAACTCCGGATAAAACAATTTGGTGCCTTTCCTCAAATGGTGAATGTACGGTCTCTTCAACCTATAAAAACATGATCTACCTTCAGCCGATGGTAAATTCTTCTATTTGGAACTGCACCTGGTCCTGGAAGGTCATGTCCAATTGCTTGCCCACTTACCTGAACATTAAGTCTATTGGCATTTTGATCTACTCCAAATGCAGCTGCTCCAAAGATCATTATGAGGAAGAAGACATCAACCATTTATTTGTGAAGAGTGAATGGGCTAGCTCTATTTTGTCTTATTTTAGTTCTAAAGGCTTACTGATCTGGGGTAATACTGCGAGGGGTATCATTGCTAATGCCATTCAAGCTGTGAAATGAAATTCTATGTTTGGCTTATTTACTATTGTTGTAATTGCTTATGGCACCTAGGAAATTTGGACCGCTAGGAATGTAGCCATTCATGATAAAAGGAACATATCTTCACATAGCTTGATTCACAAAACACTCATGCAGGTTAAAGTATTGCATATGCTGACCTACAGGAAGAAAATTATAATAGAAGAAAGCTTTTAGCAGATTTTGGCATTAAGATCACTGCAAGCAAGGCTCCCTTTATTAAACTTATCAAACGACAGTGTCCTCCTTGGCCTCACATTAAGCTAAACACTGATGGAGCTTCCAAGCAAACAGGTGACTCGGGTGGTGCTGGCATTATTAGGGATTCCCAAGGTATCCCTCTTCTTGCTTTCTCACACTACTATGCGCGGGCCAATAGTATTATGGCAGAAACTAGGGCTCTCCTGGATGGTCTCAAATATTTGAAGACGATTACATCTCATTCAGTTTTCATTAATAAATTCTTGTGCAAGTGATCAACAGGATGGTTCCATGTCCTTGGGTGATCCTTATGTCAGAGAAATTTGGAGCATGCTATCTGCAAGTGATTCTACTATTCATATTTTTCGAGAGGCCAACAAGGTGGCTGATTCTTTGGCTAACTTTGCTTGCATCATCAAATGCAATTCTTTTGTTCTTTCGTAGCAGCAACTTCCAAAGCATATAAAAGGTGCTATTCACATGGATAAGCTAGGTATGCCTAGCATTCGATTGATGTAAATATCATTATTTTTTTGCTATAGCAATAAAAAATACGCCCTAGTAGTGCTATGGTGGAGTGATTTTCTCTCTACCCCTGGTAGAGGGTGCACTCTCCCATTACGCATAGGAAGGGTCTCCCCCCCCCCAAAAAAATGGCACCATTCGAGGCATTATATGAAAGGAGTTACCGTTCATTAATCTGCTGGAATGAAGTTGGGGAGAAACAACTTCTAGGCTCGAAACTTGTCAGGACTATAACCGAGAAGGTACAACTTACCAAGGAGAGACTCCAGATGGCACAGACAAGACAAAAGGCATATGCTGACAATAGAAGGCGTGACCTAAAATTCCAAGTGAGAGACCATATGTTTCTCAAGGTTTCCCCAAGTCGTGGGATTCGAAGATTCGACATCAAAGGTAAACTTACTCTAAGATTAATCGGCCCTTTTGAAATTCTTGAAAGGGTTGGCGAGGTCGCGTATTGGATTACTTTGCCTCCTTAATTATCTGGAGTGCATGACGTGTTTCACGTCTCAATGTTGAAAAGGTACGTTCATGACCCTTATCATATTATAAGTCATGATGATCTGGTGGTACAAAAGGACCTGACGTACGAACAAAGGCCACTCAAAATACTTGATCGTGAGGTACGTCAGCTCCGAAACAAAACCATTTCCATGGTAAAAGTCTAGTGGAGTAAATGCCTGGAATAAGAATTTACAAGCGAGACGGAGGAAGCAATGCGTAAAAGATTCCCCGAATTGTTTGACTGTAAGTAATACGCCCTTCACAAACTCATATATTGAATTTGGGGACCAAATTCTTTTTAAGTGGGGCAGGGTGTAGCACCCCTGGTAATTATCTAATATTTTTTTATATTTTTAAAAAATTAATAAGAATTATTTAATCCTTTAATAGGCTTAAAAGGCTTAACGGGCTAATTAATTGGTTACTCGGTTAAAGCCTTTAATTTAAAAGCCCAACTACTAGCAAAAGGGTTAAGCCCAATTAAAATAGGCCCTAAACCCTAAAATGGAGTCTTCTGGGCCCAAGCCCAGCCCCAGAGACATATTAAGGATAATTTTCTTAATTAGGGGATAAATAGGGGATAATTAGGACTGGAATTTGAATTAAAATTTCGGCGGCCTAGCCAGGTCGCGGTCAATCGCGCAACCGCGTTCTGGTGATAGCGGTCGTCACGTAACCGCGTTCAAGTTCCATAAACGGAAACTGATAAACCATGCAAAGATTAGATTTTTATCCACCCAATCATCATGAATCGATGTGATCTGGCATGGGAACTTGCCTAGGACTCTTGGGAGATCGAATTGATGCCCCATAGGACTCCTATTTCAACCTAAAACCCTAATCCTATGCCAATCCCTATAAATAGACCCCAGATTCATCCTACACGAAACCTAATTTTAGATCACGTGGTTCGAAAATATGGTGTCATCTTCTCTAGTTCATCCTTTGCAACTTTCTATTCTCTTTAGTATTGTCTAACTCCCTTCCGATTTTGGTATTAGGAGATAAAGCAACCCAGGAGATAGAAGGCATGGAAGCTGCTGTTTCTACGTAGGAGGCGTGGGAACGGAAGCTCTCTTCCCGCGAGAAATTCGAAGCTTAAGGACAACACCAGAGGTAGGTTGTCTTGTGGATGGCTCAAACAACTTGTTAGGAGCAAAAGCCATCTGTTCCCCCCTAATTTCATGCACTATACATGATGAATTTCATGTTTTCCTATGACTGCGCAACTAGGATTTTCTCTACATGTTGTCCCTATAATAACTAATGAAAAGATAAGAATTCTTGGTTTATTTATACCCTTTCCATGCATTAGGTCCATGCTAGAATACTTTCCTTTAAGTTTTATACTCGTAGCATGATGATTAGCCATAGATATAACCTCTGCAAGATGGGAATTTTTTTCTTGTTTGGAGACAGACAGATAGCGGTCCTATAGAGACCGCGACCTTCAAGTAGCAGTCTTCGACAAACCACGATCTGGTTTCTGTAACCAGATCAATCCATGATCATTCCCTATTATATATGATAGTAACCATGCCCTTTCACGTTTATTTATGGTTCCTGATCATGTCATGACTTCTGTTGTGTGCCTTGCATGTGCATTTTGATAACAACTCTTTGATTTTAATGATAACTAACTTTATGTATATGTGTCTTTTTGACGACTGCATGATGAATGTTGCTATGATGCTTTTATTGTCTTCATATTGCTTAAACCTCAAGATGATTGTTCATGCCTTGGTTTCTGAGTTATTAATGTGCAGAGGAGTTTAAGTCGACTTGGGAAGTATTTAAGTCGACTTAGAATCTGCTCCAGAAGTGTTGTTTCACTATCCAAATCACTCAAGTCAACTTGGGACGTTCTTATGTTGGCTTAGGATTTGTTTCCACTTTACAGAAGGGGATTTTTATTATAAATTTTCTTCATTGTTCATGCATGATTCTGAACACGTCTGATCCCTTGTTAATAAATGTCTTGACATAGAGAATACTTGTTAAAATGTCCTTCTGATGCTCCTAGTAAGGGGGAGTTCCTATTTGAATGACCTGCATTTATGGTTGGAATTTAAACTCTTAAGGAAGAACATGAAATGCTCAAGCTAAATTCTCTGAAAATTCAGTCTGCAAGTTTTTTGAATAGTCTATTTTGACTCCTGAATCTATCTGTAGATGACTAGTGCTCTGAATGCCTTCATGTGCAACCTGTCATGATAATCAGGTCTCTAGGTATGTGAATCAAACTCTTGCAATCCTGCACTGCACTCTCATGTAGGTCATAGGCTACATACATTTCTTTCAAAAGTCTCATTGTGCTAGTCTGAAAATCATGCATTAGAACTTCACGTATAAGGTGCATTTAGATCATTCAAACAAAATCTAAACTTGTGCATTCTGAAATGCATTTAGGATCTTCAAGCAACACCTAAAATTTTGCATTCATAATGCATTCTGCATTGCACATTACAAATTTTCCAAATTGTGTGCTTACATGTTTATGTATATGGTAAACAACCCCCATCCTTGAATCTTCTATGACATTATGCTTTCTTCATAAATAATGTTACATTTGAGTCATCACTGGTGTGAATCATGTCACACATTCAGGGGGAGTAAATAATTTGATAAGTGCATCTATGTAAGGGGAGTTGCACTGTCCTGTGTTCATTAAATTTGTAATCACTTTGTTGCAAGAGTTCTATTTGCAGAACAGACCTGCTGATCGGTCAACCGATCAGGGTCTTCGGTCTACCGAATTAGCTAGAACCGGCCAATCCAGAAACCTATTTTTCAGGTGTCGACACCTCTTCAGGCCACTCCAAAACGGGCTTTGTGATCTTGCACATGGGGTGTCTTGGGCATAGTAGTCCAAGATCTAATGATTGGAGAAGTACTTGGTTCGATGGTCCAATGTTCTAGAAGTCTTTTTGGCAGAGGATATTCTGCTCCTTTATAGCTAGACAAATCATAAAAGGGTAGAAAATGGTTTTATTCAGAAATCCTTAAATGCTTGGGGAGAAAGTCTCCTACGTGGGCTGTACTACATGGTTTTCATTCGCTGGCCAATAGGAGGCCCTCGTAACTCATCTGCAAAGGGCCAATCACTGGCCATTTTGTTAGTGATCTGGAGCCCTCTACAGATCTGTTGGCTCAAATATCATCTACTAAGATCAATAGGTGAAATTAAAGATGCTACATATCAAATATCTCTTTCTCCATCGGAGAAGAGTGACGAGCATTTTTGCAAGAACGAATATGTTGGCCCCCGGTAGCCGAGCGGACAAGAAGGGGGGGTTGAATTGTCCCCACGTGATATGACAAATTAAAACTTTCTTAAGAAAAATTAACAAGTTTTAACGAGATTGAAGAAATTAAACTAAGCAAAGTAAACTTAGTTCTCTCAATCTTACCGTTTACACACGATCAAGATAAACAACGTTAACATGTAAACCCACAAACACACATACCACATGGACACGGTGATTTTCAAGATGGTCCGGGACCACGACGGGCTCCCTACGTCCACCCCTTACCAAATCGGTAAGACTTCACTCGGGGATAAATCCCCAACATGGAGCAACGCTCCAACACACATGCAGGACGACGCCTGCACACACACACGGGGACACGCCCGGCACACACACGGAGACGGAGTCTCCAACACGATCTGACAGCGGATCTACACACACACACACACACGAGCTGTAACAACCGCATCACAATAAACACAGCCGTACGCAGACGATTCACACACACAAATATCTCTAGTTCAGAAAAATCGATATGAATATCCAAAATATGCTCAACCCAAAATACAGAACATGAAACACATCACAAAGAACAGATAGAAGATATAGAAATGAGCCCCCTTTATTTTCAATGGCCGAAAGATGATGTTCTTTGAAGCTCGGGTCAGAGGGAAGGCGGATGTAGTCGATGTGAACATCCACTTGCTCCTCTCTTCAAGCCGCTCCCTTTTTCCTTCATCCACTAGCTTCAGAAATCACTTGAAGTATATGAAATCCACCTTGGCTTGAGCATTTGCTTGTTTTCTTCCCTTTTTTCACCTACAAGATAGAAACAATAAGCACATAAGGGTTTCTCCTCTCAAAATTCGTAGCTCTCACATATGCATATATAAGAGAAAGCAAAAAACCAATATAGCCCTTGTAGAACCCTCCAAAAGACCCCCAATAGGTCTACCATGAACCTAGGGGCAAAGGGGTAAAAGGTAAGCACAAATGGATTGGGTTTAGATGGTTTTCGGAACCCCATTTTTCGATTTTCGCTGGATTTGGTCGTTGGCCGTCGTTCGACCAAACATTTACATGGTTTCAGTCTGGAGGGCACTCGCTAGTTCGGTCGACCGAAATGCCCAGTTCAGTCCACCGAACTGCCCAATTCGGTCGACAAAACTCTACTACACTTCAAGCTTTTATCCAGTTCAATCCTATAAGAGAAGGAATAGTGAGATAGTTAGGGGTTACTTGATAAACCACATGAACAAGTATAGACATGAACACCAATGATCAAGGAGCATAATAAAACTAAGGAAAACATGATTGTTCACATCAAGAAACCAAAATCATATAGCCATCCATTTAAGCATGAATGAGCCTTACAATTCTTGAAGGAAATGCATGTAAGTGTATTCATGAGAACCCATGAAAAAGATGCATGAAAGCTATAGCGCCCCGCCCTAACATCCGGTCCAGTTTCCAACTCTCATCGGATTTAGGAGGGATGCCATAGTGGGAAAAAACCAACAGAAATAGAATCGGTTGATGAATTACATAAATAAAGAGAATACAAGATCAGCGGAAGATTAATCTCATTCCCATCAGTTAAATCACATTCTCAAAATTATAATAGTCCAAAACTGATAAGCAGAAAGTTATTTACAATAGTCTATTATTACAAATTTTCAAATGGTCTAACAATAAATCACCTCAAATGGAAAATAAAGATCCCTAAAGGCTACACCAAATTTTCTCGATTGGATTCACTACGCGTTAACTTCCTCGTCCTCACCGAGGGAATCACCTGAAAATGATTAGCAAGTATGAGTCTAGGAATAGACTCAGCAAGTTACAAAAATCAAATCGTTCCCTTTTATTCACATCTAACATATTTCAAGGATTAATCAACAAAAGATACTAAAATCTAAAATCAGGTTATCGGGAATAAAAAAACAAGTTTGCAGCAGTAAACAACTCTTTATATGACTATACTTCATTTTTTTCAAAAACTCATATACCCATTTAGATTTTTAGAAAACATAACTTTTCAGAATTTCATATGACTACACATACTTCGGAAATAGAATTTCACAATTTCAGAAGTCACATGTCTTTGCAAAATTTCAAATACAGAAATAGAATTTTACAGATTTGCATATGACTGAACAGATTTCAGAACAGAATTTTAGAATTTTCAGAAGTCATATGTCTTCACAGATTTAAGATTCAGAGATAGAATTTTAGATGATATATATGACTTAGACACAATGCCCAAACTACCATTAGAAGGTTACTATAGAGAGATACTCAATCCCCTAGGCAATGGAGACGAGTCTTGGTTAACTGTGCAGAACTGGGGAAAGTCCTTCCCACCTTAACCAGTGGAACTTGTCCACCTCCATAATTTCACCTCGTGCCCTCGAGGTCAGAACAGATTAAGCCTCCCCACAGAGGTATTTCTATAGTTTGGCTCCACGCCTTTCTATGACAGTAGTGTCTACATAGCCTATAAAATAACTTAATTTTTTTCCTTTCCGAAGATTTTAGGAATACAATAGGTTCGGATTTCTGAAAACAGAAAATTGGCTTATATCTAAGCTACATATGTGTGTAAAATAGTTTATAATTGTAAGTACAGAATTTTAGTGAACACGAAATTTTTATAGGAAGTTACCAACTTGGTTCATTATCATTTCTCAATTTTTTAGATTTTTCTAAATTAGATTGGCCTCTCAAAACTCACTTTTTCATGGTTAATGGAATTTAGAAATGTGTTTATTTTTAAACTACACATGCATGAAAAATAAGTCATAATTATGATTACAAAATTTTTCTGATCATGAAATTTTTATAATAGGTCACCAACTTAATCATCTATCATTTTCTATTTTTTTTAGATTTTTCTGAATTCAAATGGTCTTTCAAAACATTCTATTTACAGGTTGCTGGAAAATAGAGCAGAAAACATGCTGTTTAGATGGATGGGTCGACCCGATCCAACGGATGGGTCGACCCGATCCAACCCAATTCAGTAGATTGGGTTGACGCGATGCATGTAAAATAAGTCATAACTATGAGTACATAATTTTTTTGACCATGAATTTTTTTTCAGTAAGTTACCTACTTAGTCATCTATCATTTCTTAATTTTTTCAGATTTTTCTGAATTCAAATGGTCCTCCAAAATATCTTATTTTCAGAGTTATGGAAAAAAAAGACAGGGAAATCTATAAATCGCATAAAATCGAACAGTTACGTATTAAAACAGTAATTGAATGAAACTTTAAAAGAGTAATACAATGATCTTGGTGCAGATTCTTTACATGTTTCTTATCTCATTGAAGTGAATAAATCAAACTAAGAATGAAGAAATTTCAAAAACTTGTGTGGCTTTCTTAGCATACGGCACATTACGGTAAACGGAATAAAAATAAAAATTGGTACCAGCAAAAGCCATGAGAATTTTTTTCATTTTTGCATTCTTCTTTTATTCTAGATCCGCTGAAATATTTTAAACATGTCAAAGAGAGTATTTGGTTCATAGTAACTTTCCTTATCAGAAAAAAATCGAAGATCGAGAAATACTCCTGACAAATTCCCTCGGCGAATCGCGCCTATGGCAGCCGCCGTTGACCGCCTAGAACCTTTACTAAGAGATCATCACACTAATCTCTTTCTAATTCTCCTATTTCAAGTAGGCACAAGGCACTTACCACCTCTCAAGAACAGGGAGAGGCCCCTACAGTTTGCAGGGAAGAAAAGAATAAAAAAAAGGATACAAGAATTTACCTAATCCTCCGAGCACACCCTTATATAAAGCCAAAACCATTTCATAGATCTAAATCCTAACCATTACTTCAGATCTACCTAAATCCAATGGTAGGAGATTGCTCTGAGCGATCAAGGCCTCCACGGGCCCTTGTTGGTCATTCGAACGTCAATCACGTGAAGGGAATACGGAGGACACTATTCATGACCCACTTTAAAAATTAATATCTCACAAGGTAAAAATGATTAGAAAAATCTGATTATTACCCATTAACCACCTCGATTTACTCTACCATGAAAAATTATCAAATAAATATTTGACCTTAAAAATGAAATAGAGTGAATAGTGAAAAGTGTGAAAATGAAAAGTAAATACGTTGGGTCATAGTCTATCCTAAACTATAAGAATTTGTGTCTATGCCCGTATGTGTTCTACTAGTGAATTGATATAATATAAGAAGGGCTTATATTAACAATGAACTATCAAATTTTTAATTATTCAAAATTCTAAATCTATAATTATCAAAAAAATGTATATTTAATGCATTATCTATTTTATTTATTTATTTAGTTGTGAATTTAATAAAACATGCACTAAACACATATTTTATCAAATTAAATAGCAGAAATGTTTTATAACTTTTCAAGAAAATTATGGACACTACAAAAGCACTCAATTATCACACCATAGAATCAAGATCATATGGCTATGGAATTTATGCAATACATGTGAACAACATGTCACCCAATTTCACCAAGTTTCACATGAGTTAGCTTAATCTACTTTCAAGCACACACTAAGCACATTCACTTGTATTTCCAATTTCCATAAACATAATGCATGACAATCTTGAACATGTGACTAGCCTCAAAAGTCTCATGTGAAAAATGCATAAAACACATTAAACAATTCTAGCTTTTAAAACTTCCATTTCTAAAATGAAAATACACCATTTAAAGACGGTTGGCATCCCCCCTCTCTCTCTAACCTAGAGAGAGAAGCTCTGGTTGTTTCTCCCGCCATTTACTTTTCGTCTCCTCCCCGCCGGCCATGGTCGATGCGGTGGGGGAGATTCCATCATCTCCGGCAAATCAAGATAATGGTCAATCAGCTGCGGCAATGGAGGCTACAAGGAAAACCTTTGCTCAAATTCTAATGGAGTCAAAAGCTCGACCGTAAAATTCTTTTCAGGTGAAAGCTCCAGCTTATACAGACAAAGGAGAACATGCCGTCTTCTTCTCCAAAGAAGAAATCCAGGCTTCTTGCGAGCATATGCAGAACGCAATCATAGGTAAGTGCTCTTATGGCCGACCTTCCATTCCGGAGATCAAATCATGCATTTCACAATGGTTACAATTGAATTCTGATTTTATCATCAGGTGGCTGAATGCCAGACATATTTTGATTCGTCTGGGATGTGAAGCGGATCTGCTAAAAGTTTTGATTCAGAAAAATTTGTACATAAAAGGATTCTTGTTTCGATTCTTTAGATGGTCGCATGACTTCCAATTTGATTCTGATCCGTCTATAGTCCCTGTATGGATTGGATTCCCATCCCTTCCAGTTAATTTTTACCATGATGATATGCTCAAATCCATAGCTGGTAATGTAGGCTTTGTACTGCGAATACATGATGCAACTTCTGCAATGACGGACACTTCGGAGGCCTTGGTATGTGTTGAAATAAATTTAGCCATACAAAGTAAAGACCGGATATGGATTGGATCTGAAGGCGGTGGATTCTGGCAAAACATTAACTATCATAGAGTTCTGCGTCTGTGTACACAATGCCACAAGATTGGACATATGGAAAGCCAATGTAAGAAGAAACAAGGAAAAAAAATGTTGCACAATCAACCTCCGAATCATACTGTTCCAACTGTTCCTTAGAAAGAATTTTGTCAGAAATATCGACCTCGGATGCCCAACTCTAAAGATATCAGTCAAACAGCTACGGACACCAATAGATTTTCACCACTAAATCAGTTAGAAGAAATCAGGGACCAAGAGGAAGCAAGCATACAAGACAAACTGATCAATGAAGAAAACAAGTTAGCAAACTGTTCACAAAAGCATCATCAAAACTCTAATATTTCTATGCAACCGGAGCTGCAAATAAAAGATGGTCCCCTGCTTATTGTTTGCGGAAATGACAGTGTAGAGGCTAACAATACAGATTTACCTCAAGGAGAAAAAGCTACATTGACATTGGAATCTTTCCCACATGTTAATACAAATGCAAGTACATATGCTATATCGATATTATCAGAATCGGAAAACTCCAGGATGTTGAGTCAAGAAAAAGGAAACAAAGCCCATCTTCAAGAAGTAAAATCTACTGAGATCTCAGTTCTACCAGGAGTTCTATTCAGTGATGCGCGTCTCAGCAGGGCAAAAGCAAAGGTACTGGCTGCCCACTCTTTTTCTACCTTTGATCATGATTAACTCTACCTTGATATGGAATGTAAGGGGCATTGGGAATAAAGCCACATTTAGGAGTTTGGCTCATCATATTCAAGAACATGAAATCTGCTTTGCTGCAATTTCAGAACCCAGAATAAATTTCAGCCGTGCTATTAAGGTGGCCCGGAGAATTAAATTACTTTCAGTCATTGGCAATAATGGAGATTCCTCCAAAATCTGGCTATGTTTTAAGCCAACTGTATGCTTCAATATAATAGAAAGCCATCCACAATATCTGACTTTAGCTCTCAAGGAAAATAATACAGAAACTTTGATGTGTCCCCTGTGGTTCTGGAGTTTTGATGATGACAGATATTATACCTCATTATGTTTACATCCTTGATGATATAATCCTGTTGCATTATGAGAAACTATCTGAACAGGTTTAAGGATGACTCACAGGTCATAAAGTTAACCCAAGTCAAAGTCAAATCATGACAGGTAAGGTTAATGCTCAGATTAGGTAATGCGCTGTTAGTTCTCCTGCATACATTCAGTTCATATCTGCTATATGCATTCACTTCATCGGTCCATGTTCATTGTGCCTGAAAGTCTGTACATTCTCCGGTGTTTCATTACATCAGTCATATAGTCTGCACTCTTCATTCATGCCATAGTCTATACATTGCCTTGCCTCTCCATGCATATGCAAGTCTATACATCAGTCAGCATAGTCTAGACAGAAGTGGGTCGACCCCCCTTCCAGATGGGTCGACCCCCCAGATTCGCAAGTCTGTACATTGCCCTCATGCATACACAAGCATCCTGTTTGCATGTAAGTCTGTACAACACACACACACCCAAGTCTACACATCATTGTTGTATGCATGCTTAGTCCATACACTTGTTGACATCAAGTATATACATTGTCACCTGCATGCATTACTTTAAGTCTATACAGCCTGCCTTCATGGTATTGCAAGTATATACATTGTGCGTGGTTCAAAACAAGTCTGCACAGTGTCTGTCGCATGCCACTCATTCAGAGTCTATACATCAGTAAGCATTGCCTGTTGCATTGTTCATCAAGTCTAGACATTGTGCATTCCTTCATATCAAGTCTAGACATTGCATGCCACAAGTCTGCACATCCTGTTTACACTAAGTCTGTACATTGTCTGTGCTTTCACGTGTCTGGTTGCATGATTCATTGAAGTCTGTACATCGCTTGGCGCTCACCAAGTCTGTACATCACCCAGTCGTGTGAACATTGCACTGCAAGTCTATACATCGGCCTGGGACTTGGCAAGTCTGTACATCGCATTTGACGAAGGCATTGGAAGTCTATACATTGATTCACTGTTCATGCATTCATCGAACAGGTCTATACATTCATGGCATATGTGCAACGTTTGTTCTGCAAGTCTATACATTGATTCACTATTCATGCCTTCACTCAAAGTCTGTACAGCCATTCCTTGAGATCAAGTCCATACATTGCACTGTAGCTTGCTTAGGTGAATTCTGTACATCCACCGCTGAACCTTCCAAGTCTATACACTGTCCTGTTGCTTTCAAGCCATTCATCAAGTCTATACATTCCCAGTCTTTACCTACGTTCAGAACCCCAAGTCTATACATTGGTAAAGTCTGCACATTGTGCTTTGAAGCTACATCAAGTCTAGACATTGTCATGTAGCTAGCACGAAGCCAAGTCTATACATTGTCTCGTTCACATGCTTCAAAGTCTATACATCGTGGGCTTTGAGTCGTCAAAGTCTATACATTACCTTTGGGCATCAAAGTCTATACATTGGCAGCTGAACTGTACAAGTCTATACATTGCCTTTGGACATCAAAGTCTATACATCGCTTGCATCGTTAAGTCTATACTTTGTCGCTTGCATCATGAAGTCTATACATTGACTGCCTGCCCTGCACACACCAAGTCCATACAATTCATCAAGTCTATACAACAAAGTGTGTACAGTGTCTCATATTGGCAAGGTCTGTACATCGTTTGGCATGTGCATGCTTCATCTTCTAAAGTCTATACATCCGTCACACTCCAGCCTTTGCATCAAAGTCTATACAACATGTGTCTGCATCAGTTCATAAGTCTACACATTGTAGCATGCTCGAACAAACAGAGACTGTACACACTTCAGCACTTAAAGTCTGAACATCTTTCAAGTTAAAGTCTATACACTGAGGTCGCATGACGGCACTCAAGTCTACACATTCTCACATTGTACACACTTGCTTATATGCTGCATCTAAAGTCTGTACACTGAGGTCGCATGAAGGCACTCAAGTCTACACATTCTCACACTATACATACTTGCCTAAATGCAGCATTCATGTCTATACACGCTTTGTTAAAATTCTTAACCAAGTCTATACATCCATCTGATACTCTCTTATGACTATGTCACAGGTATACACTTCGAGAAGAAAGATGGCTGGGCACGTGATCTGCGGTTGGCACCTGGCACGTGATTCGAGGATAAGAGGGCACAAGCCCTATACACGCCCTAGCGTCGGCTGGTATAAATATAGAGCTTCTTCCACATGAAGAAGACTGATCAAGATTAAGGAAGAGTGATCGAAGTAGAGGCAGAGAGCAGAAAAAGGCAGAAGAAGAAAAAGGAGAGAGCAGCAGCAGAGAGGCTGAAAGCAGAAGAAGAAAAAAAAAAGAGATTGAGATCGGGAGTGAAGAAGAAGAAGAATAGTGTGAGCCTGATACTGAGAAGAAGAAGAGAGAGAGAGAGAGAGTTCGTGGAGAAGAAGAAAGAAGCCTTCATTGAAGATTCGTATGTCTGGCATTGGATCAAATCCAAACCAATTTTTCTCCTGTGAGAGCTACTTAGTGTGTCTCATTTCCAGCTTTACGTTTGTTGTGTTTTTCCTTTGTGTTTACTTTTTACTTTGTTCTTTCCATCTATTCACCTTGTTCTTCTGATTCCCTTGTTCGGGATCGGGGTTCCTCCTATGGTCTAAGGAGAAGAGAGACTTGTTCTCCGGTTTTGCTAGTGACTGGGTAGTCTCTAGTGGTTCCCTCTGGTGTGGAGGAAGAGAGGTCCGTGACCTCTGGTTTGCAAGTGGCTGGGAGTCACTTGTGGGTTTCCCTCCGGGTTGGAGGAAGGGAGATTCGTCTCCGGTTCTGGTCTTGTGGGTTGCAAGTCCAGGTGGGTTCCCTCCTGGGTGGAGGAAGAGAGACGTTGGTCTCTGGTTGCTAGTGACGGGTAGTCACTAGCGATTGCCCTCCGGTTGGGAGGAAGAGGGGAGGTTGTTCCCCTGGTCAAGCTATTTGGCAGCACCTATTGTAGACTGAGTCTGTGGTTCTAGCGTTAGCTAGTGGAAGCCTCACTCCGGTTTGGAGTGAGGGGTGGACGTAGGTCTGTGGACCGAACCACCTAAAAAATTATCTGTGCCGTGGTTTGCAGTGTGCGTTTGCTCCTTGTCTTCTACCTCTTTCACAGGTTGTATGAACATTCTTATTTCTACCTGCAATGACCTTGAGCATTACATATTTTGCTAAGTGAATCTGGTGTGCATAGTTCTGTCTTCGGCATTAGTCTTGATCAGGTTCCACTAGTTTAGTTAGCAGTTCATCTGGTCGATCAAATGTTTAATTGAGCTCTATAGTTCTTATTTCGCAATTGTATCTAGCAGCAAGCTTATTGTTTTTAAGTGGGGCAATATTTTTGAAGGGGATACATTCACCCCCCCTCTGTATCCTTCGCACCGTCCCAACAATTGGTATCAGAGCGGGTTATCTGCATAGAAGGTCCAGCGACCTGTAGATTCGATCCTACTATCTTGGTGCTTTCTAGCTTTTGGTGCTTCATTATTCCTGTTGCATTTATCTAATCAGTTTTCATGGGTGATCCACCGGTTTTCAATGGTTCTAATTTTAATGTGTGGTTTGTCAATCTGTGCAATTATGTTGATGCAGTTAATCCTGATCTGTGGAAGTTAATTTCACAAGGTCCTCACACATTACCAAAGAAAGTGTCCAAATGGACCAATAGCCACAGATCAAAGGATGGAGAAAATTAGAAAGCCTTCAATCTGATGAAAGCAGCCACTGACAGAGCCTTACACTCCTGTCTTTATGATTGCCGGTCTGCTAAGGACATTTTGGATGTGCTGAAGCGAGCTCACAGGATAAATGAAGACAGCTGCATGATGGCTAACAGAAGTAATCAAAGTGGCAGCCAAAATGAAGAAGAGGATGATGATGAGGTAAACATCTTCGAGAATTTTTCTTTAGATGATTGGCAGGGTGCATATGGTGAGTTACTTGAGTCACATGAGATGCTAAGAAAATAATATAAAAAATTGAAAAAGAAAATTGATCTGAATAGTTCAGAGTCCTCATGTGAAAATTGCTTAAAACAGAAACAGTCCTATGATGCATGCTTGTCTGAAGTCCAAGTGCTTAAGAAACAAATTGGCTTAGTTAAAGAAGAAAATCAAGAACTTGTATGTGAAATTTCTGAACTAAAAGGAAAACTTAGCTCGATTGAGGATGATCAGGTTCATGTTAATAATTTAGTTCAGAATGAAAAATTGTTGAAAGAATTTGATTCTGTTAGCACTGAATTGGATGTTCTAAAATCTGAAAATGAATGTCTTAGGAAATAATGTGAAAAACTCCATATTCAAACAATATGTTCTGGTAAGTCTACATGCAATGAGTGTCCATTTCTCAATGAAATAAATGAAAATCTTCACTCAAATTTAGAATGGCAGAAGGAGTTTATTGTTTCCCTAAAGGAATAAAATAAAGATCTGTTAAACAAGATTCTGGAGCTTGAACAGATAGAGGAAGAGCTGAATGATAAAATGAGCTCAATGAAAATTGACAAAGGCTATGTTGAAGAAATTGAAAATCTGAAATCAAAAAATGACAAACTAACCAAAGAGGTTGAAGGATTGAAGCAGTTGAACACTGCTATGTCAGAGAAACTTCTTCTCTTAGAAAAAGGAAAATCTGTTTACATTGAAGAATCTGAAAAATTGAGAAATCTGGAACAAGAAATTGAGGAATGTAAAATTGCAAACAAGATGCTAAGCGAATGTGTAAATTGCAATGAACAAGAGATTGCCAGTTATGAAATACACATCGTTTCTTTGGAAAATGAAATTGAAGATTTGAATAATTCCTTGTCAAAATTTGTGGATGGAAAAGATAATCTGGACAAGATTCTAGGAACTAAGGTTAATTTTCAGACGGAAGGGTTGGGCTATAACCCCTCAAACAAGAAGAGTTTTCAAAACAAAGTTCAAACTTCCTTTGTGTCCAGCTCAACTTCTCATAGCCCTCAGAACCTTCCTGGTTATCAGTCATCTGCTCAAAAGAAAATAATAGAAAAATAGAAAGAAAAGAATCAACGTGTTTCTCTTCCCACTCTACATGATTCACCCACACACTCACATGCATCTAAAAAGAAAATGATTTGTCATTACTGTCACAAGTTTGGCCATCTGATGCATGAGTGTAGATTAATGGAACTAGATGATTTGAATGCTAGGAAATCTCATGATAAAAATTCTTCATCTTAGAAAAAGAAAATAGAATGTTCTCACTGTGGCAAATTAGGACACACGATTGCACAATGCTAGTTTGCAAGTGGTAAAAAAACATTTCATTCATATCATGCTAAATTCCTTGCAAGCCAGCATGGTTTTAATAAGAACAAATTTGTTCCTGTAAACCATCACATCGCTTGCTATAACTGTAACAAATTTGGTCACAAGGCCACCGAATGCTGGTCAGGCTCTTTCAGAAGAAATCTAATTAGCTGCTCTCAATGTGGAAAGCATGGCCATACAGTCAAGGACTGTTGGCATCTTCAAGATAGGCGGGCAAATTTTAAATATGCTAGACATCCTTCTAAGGAAAACATGTTTGGTAAGATTAACAGGAACAACTTCCATAATAAAAATAGAAACCAGTATGCACCTGCATAAAAATTCCATGCTAATAATTGTGTGCATAACAATAAATCAAAGCATGTTGCTTCTTGTTATTATTGTGGGCAGTTTGGGCACTCCATGAGTGACTGTCGTTTAATGAAATCTGATGACTTACATGTCCAAAGATTATGGAAAGCACCTATCAGAGGTGTTACTAATAATGTAGGACCCAAGAAGTCTTGGGTACCTAGAAACACAAAATGAGATCTGTGCTTTGCAGGTATGCCTTGGGGATGAGGAATAAAAGGGGGTCAAATAAACCAAGGCATCCAAAGTTTTGTAAAACCCCAACTCTGCTGTTTAAAGGCTTGTTCACCTGAATTTTTTTTCTTTTAGCTGAACATCATGCTTAATATGCCAATTAAGATCTCATGCATACATGTCCATAACTGCATCTGCCATTTGCATTTTTTTTTCTGATCATGCACTGGTGCATACATGAGTTTAAAGGTTGTCTGCATTTCATGCATACATATGCCATTTGCAGTTGTTTGATATTTGTTAAAATGCATAATCACTGAAAACAAATTGCATTCTGAAAAATCTAAAAAGGTGAATTGAATAAATCTGTTGCTTGGATGATGTCTCATGATTAAAATGTTCATCTGCACATTTGACATGCACATGCATTCATAATCGCATATAAGTGGCATATTGTTAGCTTAAGATGCATATAGAACTGCATCTGCATTGGATTGTCATGCATGACTCTTAGTATATGAATAGTGAGTTACTAAAGGGCAGATGAATTCTGTCTGGAAGTGCTTGCTATGTGTGAGGTGGCCTTTAGACCAAGTCCTCCGCCTGGTACCATAGGTCAGTGTTGCACGAAGAGCAGTCTAAATGTTCATGTGACCATTGCATATATTACATGCTGTCAGCTCACTGCACTTGCATTTACTGGTTAGAAGTGTCGACACCTTGAGTGCTAGCTCATGCATACATTTAGGGAGAGCATTATTCATACTCTTGAAATCGCATCTGACCCATGCATTGCAACACATTTGAGCTTCCTGCTTCAACAGTTATCAGCCATTTTCACTCATTCTATCCAGTGGTATCTGTTGAATTGGCTATTCCTTAAAATGATTCAGCCTTCCTTGAAAATTCAGAAAGATTTCTCTGTGCATATCCTGATCATAAATCTGAAAATAACATAAAGAGGAATATTCTATTATATAGGACTATGAATGTCTGATTCTTTCAGCCGGTTGAAATTTCATGTATGTCTTGTATTTGCTTATGAACATATCTTGAAAACATCTGAGTTAGTCTTAATAAACTTTAACCAACATTTTCATGTTGTGTTTTTTAAACTCTTCTGAATTCTGAAAATTCTGAAATCATGATATTCCTTGATTGATATGTATGAAATTAGTATTGATTTTTAAACATCTGAGAATATGGAACATGTCTAAGGGTAAATCCTGTCAGAGCAATGACTTTGGTCACTGAGAAACCATGTCCAAAGGACTGTGTCATGAGGTGCCATAGTTAACTCTGCTTAAGAATGATTGATAATCTGGCAGAGCAATGGCATGCACACTGAGAAATACATCTCACTCATCAAAGAAATGATTTGTAGTGTGTCATGAAGTGTAAATGCAATCTCTGTTCCTATGAAGCATGACAGTTAGTCCTTCCAAGTGCTTAGGGATACGGGCGTCTAAACAACGTGTATCCTCTAGTTACAAGGGTGTACTAAACTCAAGTGCTCATGAAGAATGTTATAAAAATTGTTGCTGATCTAGTTTATCATTTGAAAAAGTGTGCAAAAGAAATATTCTATTGGAACCCTTGACAGAAACAAATGTTTTCTTATGTGTTTAACTTCATTACTATTGATTGCATCTCTTAAAGGAATCTTTAAAATTGAGTGAGTAAGAAAGAAGAAGATCAAACAAGACTTTCAATATGAAAGCTAGGTTCACTTTTATTAAAACTGATTTTAGATATGAGAACATAATGCTAATGAACAAGCCTTGCATACATCATATTCTGATCTGACTTGTCAATGAAGATCATTCATAAATCTCTATAATAGAAGAGCCTGAAATACCTGTTTAATCAGATTTATGAAATTGATATCCCATTGAAAACCTTTCTCATTCATTCTGAGTGCTTTCTTTCTCACAGTGGACTCCATTACTTCAGACCTGACTGTTGACTTCTTTATGTCCTGAGCTTCATTCCAATCATTGTCCATCTAAGGGGGAGAATTCTTGCATGTCCCTGTGGTTCAATGTTCATTCGGGAGAGTATCTTGTCAGGGGGAGTTTTTGATGACTGTAACTCACAGCATTGCATAATAGCTCCTTCAACAGTCAATGAACATTCCATTCTTTTTGATGTTGTCAAAGGGGGAGAACTTTTGTGAGTCATCATTTGCATCAATCAACACTTGCATCACATGGTGTTTTACAATGCTCACTTCTGACTGAGCTTTTCTGTGGTGCATGTTCATGAACTCTGTCATATCTGTGGTGCATGTTATATGGTATTTCATAATCATCATGATGAATCTATTGCAATGACTCATAATATTGTCATCATCAAAAAGGGGGAGATTGATGTGTCCCCTGTGGTTCTGGAGTTTTGATGATGACAGATATTATGCCTCATTATGTTTACTTCCTTGATGATATAATCCTGTTGCATTATGAGAAACTGTCGGAACATGTTTAAGGATGACTCACAGGTCATAAAGTTAACCCAAGTCAAAGTCAAATCATGACAGGTAAGGTTAATGCTCAGATCAGGTAATGCTCTATTAGTTCTCCTGCATATATTCAGTTCATATCTGCTATATGCATTCACTTCATCGGTCCATGTTCATTGTGCCTGAAAGTCTGTACATTCTTTGGTGTTTCATTGCATCAGTCATACAGTCTGCACTCTTCATTCATGCCATAGTCTATACATTTTCTTGCCTCTCCATGCATATGCAAGTCTATACATCAGTCAGCATAGTCTAGACAGAAGTGGGTCGACCCCCCTTCCAGATGGGTCGACCCCCCAGATTCGCAAGTCTGTACATTGCCCTCATGCATACACAAGCATCCTGTTTGCATTTAAGTCTGTACAGCACACACACACCCAAGTCTACACATCATTGTTGTATGCATGCTTAGTCCATACACTTGTTGACAACAAGTATACACATTGTCACCTGCATGCATTACTTCAAGTCTATATAGCCTGCCTTCATGGTATTGCAAGTCTATACATTATGCGTGGTTCAAAACAAGTCTGCACAGTGTCTATCGCATGTCACTCCTTCAGAGTCTATACATCAGTCAGCATTGCCAATTGCATTGTTCATCAAGTCTAGACATTGTGCATTCCTTCATATCAAGTCTAGACATTGCATGCCACAAGTCTGCACATCCTGTTTGCACTAAGTCTGTACACTGTCTGTGCTTTCACGTGTCTGGTTGCATGAGTCATTGAATTCTGTACATCGCTTGGCGCTCACCAAGTCTGTACATCGCCCAGTTGTGTGAACATTGCACTGCAAGTCTATACATCGGCCTGGGGCTTGGCAAGTCTGTACATCGCATTTGACGAAGGCATTGGAAGTCTATACATTCATTCACTATTCATGCATTCATCGAACAGGTCTATACATTCATGGCATATGTGCAACGTTTGTTCTCAAGTCTATACATTGATTCACTGTTCATGCCTTCACTCAAAGTCTGTACAGCCATTCCTTGAGATCAAGTACATACATTGCACTGTAGCTTGCTTAGCTGAAGTCTGTACATCCACCGCTGAACCTTCCAAGTCTATACACTGTCCTGTTGCTTTCAAGCCATTCATCAAGTCTATACATTCCCAGTCTTTACCTACGTTCAGAACCCCAAGTCTATACATTGGTAAAGTCTACACATTGTGCTTTGAAGCTGCATCAAGTCTAGACATTGTCCTGTAGCTAGCACGAAGCCAAGTCTATACATTGTCTCGTTCACATGCTTCAAAGTCTATACATCGTGGGCTTCGAGTCTTCAAAGTCTATACATTGCCTTTGGGCATCAAAGTCTATACATTGGCAACTGAACTGTACAAGTCTATACATTGCCTTTGGGCATCAAAGTCTATACATCACTTGCATCGTTAAGTCTATACTTTGTCGCTTGCATCATGAAGTCTATACATTGACTGCCTGCCCTGCACACACCAAGTCCATACAATGCATCAAGTCTATACAACAAAGTGTGTACAGTGTCTCATATTGGCAAAGTCTGTACATCGTTTGGCATGTGCATGCTTCGTCTTCTAAAGTCTATATATCCGTCACACTCCAGCCTTTGCATCAAAGTCTATACAACATGTGTTTGCATCAGTTCATAAGTCTACACATTGTAGCATGCTCGAACAAACAGAGACTGTACACACTTCAGCACTTAAAGTCTGAACATCTTTCAAGTTAAAGTCTATACACTGAGGTCGCATGAAGGCACTCAAGTCTACACATTCTCACATTGTACACACTTGCTTATATGCTGCATCTAAAGTCTGTACACTGAGGTCGCATGAAGGCACTCGAGTCTACACATTCTCACACTATACATACTTGCCTATATGCAGCATTCATGTCTATACACGCTTTGTTATAAGCCTTAACCAAGTCTATACATCCATCTGATACTCTCTTATGACTGTGTCACAGGTATACACTTCGAGAAGAAAGATGGCTGGGCACGTGATTTGAGGTTGGCACCTGGCACGTGATTCGAGGACAAGAGGGCACAAGCCTACACACGCCCTAGCTGCGACTGGTATAAATATAGAGCTTCTTCCACATGAAGAAGACTGATCAAGATCAAGGAAGAGTGATCGAAGTAGAGGTAGAGAGCAGAAAAAGGCAGAAGAAGAAAAAGGAGAGAGCAGCAGCAGAGAGGCTGAAAGCAGAAGAAGAAAAAGAAAAAGAGATTGAGATCGAGAGTGAAGAAGACGAAGAATAGTGTGAGCCTATACTGAGAAGAAGAAGAGAGAGAGAGAGAGAGAGAGTTCGTGGAGAAGAAGAAAGAAGCCTTCATTGAAGATTCGTCTGTCTGGCATTGGATCAAATCCAAACCAGTTTTGCTCCTGCGAGAGCTACTTAGTGTGTCTCATTTCCAGCTTTACGTTTGCTGTGTTTTTCCTTTGTGTTTGCTTTTTACTTTGTTCTTTCCATCTATTCACCTTGTTCTTCTGATTCCCTTGTTTGGGATCGGGGTTCCTCCTGTGGTCTAAGGAGAAGGGAGACTTGTTCTCCGGTTTTGCTAGTGACTGGGTAGTCTCTAGTGGTTCCCTCTGGTGTGGAGGAAGAGAGGTCTGTGACCTCTGGTTTGCAAGTGGCTGGGAGTCACTTGTGGGTTTCCCTCCGGGTTGGAGGAAGGGAGATTCGTCTCCGGTTCTGGTCTTGTGGGTTGCAGGTCCAGGTGGGTTCCCTCCTGGGTGGAGGAAGAGAGACCTTGAGTTGATTTTACTTTGCTTATCTATCTTCTTTGTCTTGGGGGGTCTTGTGTGATGATATGTAGCAAGATGACAAGCAAATAATCAAAGATCTGCTCTTAACCTATGCACATGTGATCATGAACCTAGGCAATCAAAGCTAGCTCTAGCATGGGCATGCTATCTCAATCAAACTAAGCTAAGGAAAAGGAAAACACACGCCGGGGCGTGGAGCAAAGAGTAAATGGAAACACACCACAAGGGGTGGAACAAGCAAGGAAATAAAAGATATGCAATGAAGGAGAAAGCTAACGCCCAATACCAAGAAAATCATGATCGCCACCAAAGTAAAACAAGCCAAAGACTTGAAAAATACCTTGGAAATAGGTGGATGAAGCACCCGCCCACGGGAGAGAAAACCAAAGAGAACCTGCAGGTCAGCTAGAAGTAACGGCCAGAACCCCGTGCGTCACTTGAAAGTGACGGTCACTCGATAGACCGTTGGAAGACTCTGACGCGCCTGCACAAGGCCGTCGTAATACCTGTAGTAGCAAAGTGTGGATCCTTTTAACTCCAACTCTTCCAGTCGGCAAGAAGACTTGGGCCTCGCCCTAGTGAACCTGTAAACCTGCCAAAGAAGTGGAAGACAAGAATAAAACAACTCAAATTAGCCCTTTCAATAATATAGCATCAATTCTTCACTAAACAAAATATCATCAAAAGGAGAGGGAAATACTGGGGAGTTTTGGTTTTTTAACCCCTCTGGGCATTTTAAAAGATTAGGAGGATGTTTAAATGATGAAAACCAGTGAAAAACGTGGAGAAAGGAGAGAAATAATGCTTATGATGAAAGAAAGATTGAATGGAAACTCAATATGCAATTATGAACTTTAGAACCAATGGAACAAATACTCCCTTCACCAGGCAGCAAACGAACATGAGAAGCACTTCTCCTTGATCAAACATGGCTCTAGAATGCGGCAGCACTTCGACGCAAACTCCAGATCTTCCCCCCTCTTGGCCATGAAGTTAAGGGTTCTATTTATAGACCCTCAAACCCTCAGGTCGAGCAGAGGATAATCCGGCAAGAGAAAGAGATAACTCTTAGCAAATCCTTGAAGATAATATCACCAAGAGTCCATAGAATCAAACAGAAGGTCTTGAGGATCAGATTTGAAAGAGATATCATCAATCCAAGTTCTTATCTCGACCACGGAGTAGCAGAGAAAAGGTCTGAACTGCCAGGACTCTCTAAAGGAAGTAACGGCTGCTCGACAGACCGCCACTTGAAAATAACGCACCAAGGATCGTCCGTTACTTTCAGTATTATCCCTAAAAGATAAGATCAACAGGGAGAAGGTCAAAGCAATAGGACTCTATGAAGAAAGCAACGGCCAAGGCATGGGGCGTCACAATGAAACAACGGCTGCACAACAGACCGTTATTATCAACGTGTAAGCCAAAGGATACAGATTTGAAACGAGACCTTAAGCTTCAGGACTCTTCAAAGAGTAACGGCCCAGGACCCACTCGTTATAAAGAAACAACGCTCCAGGAGCACACTGTTATTATCAATGGAGTTTAAAAAAGAAATGAAGGTTTTGCTAAGCCTTAGTCAAATGAAATGCCACAAAAAGCCACATCCAATCAAGGAAAAAGACCCAAGAAAATAGGCTCCAAATCAATCATGGAGACTCAATGAAGAGTGAATTACTCAGAGCATCATGTAGAATGAACAAGGAGATGACCCGACTTATTGGTCATAAAACGGGTGTCAACAGATGCCCCTCCTTAACGTCCTCTTTGTAGGGGAACGAGCGGAGGTGAAGCGAAAGCGAAATGGAACATGGAGATGAAGCGGAAGTGAAGCGGAGTAGATCAAGAAGAGGGCGTTAAGGTAAAACGACACCCGTTCTTTACCAGCAAGCGATAGGAATTTCTAGAAAACTTCGAACTGATCACAAAGAAATAGTCAACCAAGGAATGCAAGTCTGGAGGAGCTAACAACTAAGGAATGGAAACACTGCTAGCCGCCGGAGGCAACGGAAAGTAAAGGGAACTGACTAAACTCCAGACAAGAATCTTCAGCCAACCAGATCAAGTGAGCAGATCGAAGGAAACCTTCTTATTCAGAGTGGAATGATTCTCCTTGTTCGAGATCAAGAACACAGCTATTCACCATCACTGAGATACCGTGAACAGATGAAGCTTCATGAATGCTCAAAGAATGCGCATGATGCATGCTGGGCTAAAGGAAAAGAAATCATCAAAGCGAATGCAAAAGAAAAATAAAATAGCAAGATACTCGAGAATAATATTGCTAGACCGGAGAAATTAGGGTCAGGACACCATCCACAACCACGGCGTGCAAGATAGAACCATCGTCCCCAAACTTTTCCAACCTAACGGCTTATCCAACGATTAAACATGTGAACTCAGATCATCATCATTTTTGTTTAAGGGGAACATCAGATCCCAGAACACATGAATGACCGGCCGGTTCTCGAGATAATATGTCATAGATAACATATAGTAATGCATTAAGGGATAAGGAAATGAAATACAATACCTGACTTACCTGCCTGACGGACAGCCAAGTGTGACTTCGTTCATAAATTCCTTCATGAAAGATAGGTTAGCCAAAAATAAATATGATCATGAATCAAGGCATAACCATTTGTACGTGCGAGAGACATCATCAATGAACATCTTGTCAGAACCTGTGGACGCATAATCTTATGTTTATTTATTTTTTTTGTTTATTGTTTATTCATTGATTTATTGGCGTGCCAGTCACATGTGTGACGATTTCATTATGCGCTCGATCTGACTTGGTCAGTCGATTGTGAGTGATCGTGTCTGGACCATAAGCCCGTCATACCATGAACGTTATGACGTTAATTACGTCCTTCCAAGGAAGGACAACCCTTGATTAAACGCTAAAGTAGGAGGCCTTGAGAGGCAAACAGATATTCACATGCTTGACTTTAAACTTCATACCAGGGCCAGAGAGACGGGTAAGATAATAACATCAATCACAGAAACCGACTAGATCGTGTGGTTGGCGGTTCAAAACAGTTATACTTGGTGGAAACAAGGAGATAGAAGACATTCATCACGGGAAGGCAAAGCCATGGCCATGATATAGGTTTAAAGCTTCGATTAGTATTTCGACGGCCTTTCCTCTTAATCTGGGTTATGCCCAGGGGGAAAGAGGCTATCACCCACGGAGTATCGGGATGAGTGTCGAGAGCTAGAGAAGCCGAACCTCCCAACCCGTGTACATACGGGCTATGGGGGGCAATGTGTGATTTTCCCTTTGAAAGGGCTAGCGGGATTCATGCAGTGGCAAGAGCCCCCGAGCAGAAGGGTTATTTGTAAATCCGTTGCGGTTAGGTGGAACATAGGGGTTATGACTCCCCTTCAATTTTATCCCCGGGACATATCGGGTGATCCACAGATATCCCTTGTGTGGGTTCACTTCGGATGTTGGAATTCATTGGGTGGTAGATCGGGCTCTCGGCACACTCTGAATGGACACAGGCTCTCGGCACGACCCAAAAATGGGAAGGCCAGGGCTTCCGGCACCAAAACAAGAAGGCTGGGGGTTCCCGGCGCCATGACGAGAGGGCTTGGGTTCCCGGCGCGACGAAGAGGAGCCAAAGGGGAGAGGGCCTTCGGCGCAGGCTTCCCGGCGCGAGGAAGAGATGCTAGAAGAGGGTCTCGGCGCGACGGGGCTGAGGAAGGCTCCCGGCGCGACGCGGCTACAAGAGGGGGGTGACTCCCGGCGCGCTCAGCCGAAGGGGAGGAAACCTCCCGGCGCGGCCAGAATGCAGGGCTCCCGGCGCGATGGCCAGAATGTAGGGCTCCCGGCGCGACGGCCAGAAAGCCAAAATCAGGTCTCGGCGCCCGAAGGATGGCGCCGAGAGCTATTCATCGTGTTTACTGTAGGTTGATCCGAGAGGTATTTTGGCGCCGGGACCAGAACAGAGCTTACGATACTCTGTTTTAGGTTTCTAATTGATCCAGGCCAAGGGAAGGGGTTTCTTTGGGGTCAAAAATTGGTCAGGGCATCAAAATTGAATTAGATTAGGCTTGGGCTTCATAGGAACATCAGGACCTGGGAGGACTTTGGGAAGGCCTAGGCATAGAGAAACCCTGTCACCAGTGTCATACAGAATCCCAGGGACAGTTTAATGTAGGCTTCGTGGTCCTGGGAGAATTTTGACAGCATCTCCCCCGGACTCAGCATTTGCCAGGGAATGATAGACGATCACCCACGGAGCGCCGGGGTGAAAGCCAAATAGAGGGGTATTGGACCCCTGATCATGTACATGCCTGCAGCACTGTTCCGATGTTCCCTTAGAGGTCAACGAAGCTTACGCAGCGGCGGAGCTCCATTGCCTCGGAAGGTTATAAAAGCCGATCGAGTCCAGAAAACCTAGTAGAAAAGGGGAGGGTTATCTCCATTAATTGTCATCCCTGAAGTGCACATACAGGCTCCTGGCGCCAGAAGAATGCCGGTGGCTTAGGCTCCCGGCGCATGGACAAAGAGGCAGGTTTCCGACGCGTTGAAGCGAAGGCCAGGAGTTCCCGGCGTGAAGAGGAATTGCCCAGAGTGGGAGGTTCCCGGCGGGATGGCCAAGGGAGAGGGGACTCTCGGCGCAGCGAGGAGGAGACCAGGGAGTAGGACTCCCGGCGCCGTGGTCAGAGTGCAGGGCTCCCGGCGCGGCCATGTTAGAACAGTTCTCGGCGCCTGAAGGATGGCGCCGAGAGCTATTCATCTGATTTACTGTACGCGGGGCCGAGAGCTATGAGGACGCCGGGATCAGAACAGAGCTTTACGGTACCCTGTTCTTAAATCTGTTAGGGATTCAGGGGTTTCTTGACGATTCAGGCCGAGGTAAATAGGTCCAGTGAGGTCAAAATGAATCAATTCCTCGGGTTTCAACTGGATTTGGCTTAGGTTTCAAAGAAAGTCCAAGATCAGAGAGGAAACCGGGAGGGAAAAATCAGGGTACAGAGAACCCGTGTCAGCACTACTGTGTAGAGTCCGGGGACAGCTTGATGTCGTCTTTCATCATCCTGAGAGCCAAGAGATGGCTGTCTCTGGACCCAGGGATGATTTTGACAGTGCCAATAGGCAAAAACCATAACATCTAGAATTATAGAAAATCACTAGCAGCGGCCATTGAAAGCATTGCCAACATCGATAGCAGACTGCCCCAGAAGCCAAGAGATAATCTGTCTCTGGCCCTGGGGCAAGCCTGGGAGGCTCCCCGCAAGCGACACCGAACGGCCATGGGCATCGGTATAACTAGAGCCACACTTATTCTGCTGAAGACGATTGAATCCGAAGACCCATTAGAGAATCAGGCGCGCTTCAGTCGAGCTAAAACAACGAAAACATGTAAAGGAAAGACATAGCAACATACGGAGAGATAGCTGGCAGATGTTTCAATCACCCAACGCCCAAACGGGCCATTAGAGCATTTCATATCATCAGATCACCCCAGAACTCACATCAATCGCACGGAGGGAATGAGGGAGAAGGAGATGAATAGACATCGGGATATCCCGGTTACATCCAAAACCAAAATCGAGATAAACTCGGCAGGATTACATGAATAAGAAAATAAAACCATGGGGGAGGGCGGAGCATTGACTCCTCTCCCTCCCCGGATGCCCACCTGGAGCTTCTTCCCTGGGGAATCGGTCTCTTCTCTCTTTCTTTTTCAGCGGAGGAGGCTCTCTCTCTCCCTCTGGCTTCTTCTCTTTTCTTTCTTTTTGATTGATGGTCTGGCTTCCGATCCTCCGATCGATCCCCTTTTCTTTCAAAGGGGGGGGGGGTTTATATAGGTCTCATTCTCGTGTGTTCTCGGTGGAGAGCAGTCGGCGCGACCATCTTCTTAGCCACAGCTCCCGGCGCGTCCAACGGCCCTTCGTGGAAGCTCCCGGCGCCATGGTCAGAAGCCCAATCAGCCGGCCCATTTAGTGCCCTTTTTTTTTTAGGCCACATAATTGCCTTGGCTTCCCTTAGTCATTTTGTATTGACTTTTATCAGAACCGAAAGAGGCCCCTTTAGTAGTGACACAGCTTTGTTGAGATCATCTCGAGGTTCCATCAGTGAACAAACTGGGGTTTTAATCAGTATTGTCGTCTGAATGACGACAAAACCGGGTATGTTTCATCGGCATCGTCATCCGAACGGTGACAAGACCGGACATCAGCTTCAGTCTGACAGACTTCGGCCGGGTGTGTAATCTGTGTAGAGGATTCTTCATTTGTCTTGACTTTGCCAAAAGCCTTCGTAATCTTCATTTGTCGGCTCCGACTTCTCATCAGAGTGTGCTTGGAGGTCTTATCAGTCGAGTGACTGCGGCTTTATCGGTGCTGCCGTCTGAATGACATCGGCACCGGGCCTCAGCTTTGGCCGACAAAGGCTTTAGCTGGGTGAACGGTTGACGGGCTTCATCATTGATCTTTCACTGTTGGTCAGACCCACTTTTCAATTGTGCTTCCACCCTTGTTCATTTTCCAGGTGTCAACAAATGCCCCCCACCTGCGGGCGGCGTAAGCGTAGAATAAGCGACACGGGGTCTGCAGGTGTTTTTCATCATTCGAGGGTATATTCCTCAGTTTTATCCTTGACATTGTCCTTCAGCTTGATCACGTTGCTGTAGTAACCTTCTGCATATTCATCTTTCATTTTCATGTTTTCATCTCTGCATTTCCTGACTTCATTGTCACCGTTTGGAGATTTTGGGCCTTGCCTTGGACTTCTCGGCATGGCGCTCTCGGCGCGACCGTTGTCGGCACGGCCGTCTCGGCAGTGGCTTCTCGGCGCGCTCACGCTCGCCAGGCTTTCCGAGGCGAGGGCTTTTCGGCGACTGCTTCTCGGCGCGTGCCGCTCTCGGCGGAGGCCGCTCTCGGCGCGCCTTTTTCTTTGGTGAAGGGGGCTCTCGGCGGAGGCCGCTCTCGGCGCACCTTTTTCTTTGGTGAAGGGGGGCTCTCGGCGGAGGCCGCTCTCGGCGCGCCTTTTTCTTTGGTGAAGGGGGCTCTCGGCGGAGGCCGCTCTCGGTGCGCCTTTTTCTTTGGTGAAGGGGGGGGGGTCCCGGCGCGCATTTCTTCGCGCCGAGAAGCCCCTCCTCCTCTTCTTTTTAACCCGGCGAGAGGGCCTTTTACCCTCATTTCTTACCTCTTCTTCTCTCTCTTCATCTCGGCGGTGGCGGTGAGCTGCGAGCTTTCCCCCCCGAGAGCGTCATTTCCCCCCCCTTTTTGCCGATTTTTTTGGGGTAGGTCCGCTATATATATGGGATTGAGTCCCATTTTATGCTCGGGATCACTCCCTCTTGGTGGGTGACTCCCTATTCTTTTTTGGGCATACCTCGGACAAGAGGAGATGCTGCCGAAATTTTGAGATTTTGTTTGTCTTATTGTTTCATGCCCGTTCATCTTTCTGATGCTTCTTTTCTTGTCTTTTTCTGACTGCAGGTGCCGACATGGCTTCCAGTTCTGCTGCTGCATCTTCCGGAGCCGTTGGAACAAGTTCATCGGCTCAGCCGGACATATCTCGGGCCAAAGTCAACTGGTTGAATGTATACAGCCTGAGCTTTGGCTACGACCAGATTGCTAGTGTCGACGAATCTTCCGATTCTGAAACTGACACTGTATCGACCGCTGAAGTTTATTCTTCCCTGGAAGGTACTGAATTCAGGAGAGCTGCTGACTATCGCCCGAACTTGCCGAAGGATCGTCATTTGCTGCCGTTTGTTCGGACTTTCACCATACGCGGAATGCGGGATGTTATTATTGCCCGTTCCGTGGAAGCGGCAATACTTGCCGATAGAGACAGCATGAAGGGCTCTGTCTATCGAGCCCGAGCCATATATCTCCCAGGTGAACAGAGGGACTGGAATGCTGTGCTGGGCATTTCTGATTTAGAACCCGAGAAGAAGATGCTGACCCGGGCCCCAGAATTCACCCCTGCAAGGTGGGACCATACAACTGGCCGTGTCCACCGAGAGAAGACTTCGTTCGGGCTCTTTTTGGCGCCTGCGAAGTGGGGTTATAGAGATGAGCCATTTGTTCTTAACTGCCTGGCCGTTCAGTTTAAATATCAGCTGGCTGCCGGCTGGTTCGGAGATGCCAAATTGACAGATGCCCATCTTTTTAGGGTTGGAGCAGTGAATTCACAGAATATGTTTTGAAGGAATATGCCCCTCTACTGGTTAGAGCTGGGGTATACCACAGTGTGTTTGCCTCCAGGTTCCGCTATCCCGTCTCTCGGGGATTATGTTGCGGCATGCTTGAAGTGTTCTGCCCGCAGTTCAATACATTCTATACGGCGGAAGGCGAGACATCCCTCGACCTCTGGAGTTTATCGCAGCTTTCTGGCCTACCCATGGACGGAGAGCCATATGAGGAGGTCTGCCTGGACGATTCCATCAAGGACGCCTCTAATGGAGAGGGCCGCTATTCCTTCGGTTATGCATATCGATATCTGATGAAAGCTTACCGGTCCATCTGTTTGGCCTACAGTAGGGGGTCCTCCAAAGGCTATCAAGCCAGGGAAAAGAGCAGCCGACTGAGAGTCCGTGTGGGGCAGTGGATACAATATTTCTTCGGGGGTCCCTTGAGGTACGCAGACTTTCCTTCCCTAGGGCTGACTTCAGGTAAACAGGTCAGGGCCCCCCGTTACAAGTCAGCACTGCCAGCTTCATTGCGCCGGACAGACGCGGATGGCCCGAACCCAGCAGGGGTTGATCCCATTACCCATTGTGCAGCCTATTTGACTTTCTGGCTATGCACTTTCGCTCTCCCTCAAGGGGACGAGACGATTATTAGACCAGAGGCTATATATCCGGCATGCCAGATGGCTTGGGGGATGCGATTGTCTTTGTGCCCAGTGGCTCTGTGTTTAATTTACAAATCCTTGGGGGACTTGCATAGACATCGGACTCCCCGCTCTTCGAGGACCGTGGGTCCCTTTCATTTCTTTAATGCCTGGGTTTGCAGCATTTTCCCTGAGCTGGCCCCGAGGACTTTGCAGTCAGATACACTACTCCCTCGTATGATTGAGTTCGCCAGCGCCGAACCAGGTCCTTTCTCGGAACAGTTGTTCAAGATGAGGGGTAGATTAATAAGAGTGCCTGTAGACGCACCCGGCAGCATTCACTTTTGGAG